>CM061534.1:5733913-6022676 GCA_030545055.2 Neoaliturus tenellus | reverse complement strand
ATCAGATTTTATTGAAAATCAGCTTTACTGTAAATTATACATTATTAAAATAATATATAACATTTGTTGCTCACTGGACTTTTTTCATTTATTATCCAAATACTCAAGCCTATTAATATTCTATTCAACGATATGATTAATTTTATTTTGAGTCACAAATAAAAGGAAATTTTTATTAACATTTGAAAATAAGGCCAAACAATTACAAAATACTCGCTTGAGCTAAATAGTGATATATTGGTGGTGTTTATGATAATATTACTGTTAAATTACTTGTTACAAAAATTTCTTCCGGTACCGGGAATCGAACCCGAGCCTCCTGGGTGAGAGCCAGGTATCCTAGCCACTAGACCATACCGGATTATTGTCCGTCTGCCAATAACAATTAATCTTCAAATTTGTTGTCTGACATTGTCTCTTTAATAAAAAAATCATCAAGAAACCCAAATTAGTGAAAAATACTTATATACCGTACTGCAATCAACTTCGATACCGGTACTGTACTTCCAAGTCTGAGCGTAGAGCAAGTTACTGAAAAACTAAATATTGTTAAACGTTTAAGGCATACCTACAGTAGATAAATTGCATTGCAAACTACTGTGTTACACTACTGGAGTATTGAAAATTAAACATTTCCCTCCAATACAACTCACCGCCAGTTGACAGGCAATGCGATGCAGGTTCACTATCGTTATCGCTCCAACATCAACCATCAA
This sequence comes from Neoaliturus tenellus, assembly GCA_030545055.2. Classification (NCBI taxonomy): domain Eukaryota; kingdom Metazoa; phylum Arthropoda; class Insecta; order Hemiptera; family Cicadellidae; genus Neoaliturus; species Neoaliturus tenellus. The sequence goes on along the minus strand of CM061534.1, from coordinate 6,021,960 downwards.
ACCACGGAGCGGTTGGCCTTGTTGTTCCAGTTGTGCCCATTGTATGTAAACCTTGCACATTTATATGTACGACCTCGCCTCTACGACATTATATGATATTGCTATTCATCGGCGTCCCCTTCCCCCACTCCCACTATCGTAAATACCGCTTATGTCTATTTGCTTGGTTTTTCAAATTTTTGGTTTTGCTGTTTATTCTACTGTATCATTTAATGCTAATGTTTAGGTATAATGCTTTGAAATTTTCATAAAATTTTAGTATTTTGCATGTTTTCAGCATTTTTAATTGGGGAAAAATTATACTATTACTTGCCAATTATTTTTATTATCTATGCCGTAACGTTGAACACTTTCTTGAGCTCCGTTTATTATTTCACAAATTGGATAGGAAGCAGTTTATTTTCCCTGAAGTCATTTTTATTTTCTTAACGACCTGCGTGCATAGAAACCAAAACACTCTACAGCCTACAAAATCACTTGACAAATTTTTAGTACTCTTACCTTACGTTTTTAATCGTGCAACGAAGTATGTTCTTCATCGATTATTTAATACAAGCAGAGTAAAGTCGTCAATAGATTTCACACAATAAACTCTGGTGTTTCTCAGACAGCGTTATTTTATTTATCTTCTGCTGAGGTCGTCACACGAGTCATGTGATCGAACGGTAATCACTCTTGTCTCAATGTGGTGATCTGTAGGCGACTGACGTAACGCCATTATCGTCCTGACCGGTTGTCTTTCTTCAACATCTCGGTCTTCTCAGAATGTTCATAATCCGCAACCAATAGTAATCACATGATGGCTTTTCCTGTGAATCGCCAATCAATAGTCTGTGTGCATTTACGCTGACTAAGACTAGACGTAGAACACAGGTCACTGCATCCATACATTTCTATTGTCTCAATCCAGTATAGCACGAAGGCTTGCTAGTCGAATTTCGTCACTGTCTCCGCCACGTGATCTTCGTCGCCGGACAAAGCCAGATTCAGATTTCGACTCCATATCCATCCATGTAGAGTCGAGTTCTGCGTAGCACTGATCTCTCGGCGTCAGCGCCGTCTGCAAAAATCTGATTCTGAGACTCAGGAATTGTCGTATCAGCGTTTCTGTTATGGGTTACAGTGATGAGATCATGGTTTGGTTAATTCGACGATCAAATCCTACTAGGGTAAGGTTTAGATCTATTGTAGGTCTAACTTTAATTCTACTGCAAGCACGTAATAAGGAAATTGCAAATGACTTCCAATTTTCATTTAAAACGCAGAATAGTTAATACAGAATCTATTTTCCATAAAGAATAATTGATTTGTGATCTTTATCAATTCTTATGATTTGGAAATAGCAATTGGTTATAATATAACTTACGATAATGCATTTTAAAATCATCCATTATGACCTTGTACGATAAAACGTTTTGCCTAAAACTTGCTGGATCATCAAGGAAAATAGTTTTATTTGGATATACCCCTCCCCCTTTTTGGTCACTTTAACGTTATCTCGGCCTTCATAACATTCACATAGAATGGTAAACCTTAACCTATTAACTGAAATCATGTGGACCTTTTCGAAGCTCCATATCCATGTGTATCCACGTTATATTTTCATTGCGACGCATAATTTACTGAAGGAAATCCTGATCCTGTCTTGGTTGATTTTGAACAGCACAAGTTCAAGTTCCTCCCCGCTTATCGGTGCTTCCATCGCGAGATGATGCACCAACGAAGATCCTCAACTTCCAGGATGCCTCGACCATTGATTGTACCATTACATCCGCACCTCCGCTCATCACGCACCGATCGTCTCCCGGTGTTCCCACGGGAGCCGCTCCTGGTATCCCGCGGGAGATGGTCCTCTAGCACGCGTGACCCGAGCTGCGTGGAGGCACGCGTGACGGTCGCGGCTCCCAGGGTGCCTCAGCTCCCGTCACGTGCGACCGTCGCACGCGCTCCGCTCCACATTGTCCGCCCGCGTGGGAAATCCATTGTCGTCCGCGGGAGGACCGATAAGAAACTCGCTTTCGATAAATTACTGTAGAGCAAATTTGCTCGGCTCTGGAGAGATTGTTTATACATTTTTTCCGAAAAAATTTTAAATTGTGGTCTTTAGACTTTATATTTTATCTTTTTGAACGTTGGTTAGATACGTAAATGTAAATGAAAACTCGTTGTGTGTCGGGAAAAGGTTTACTCTGTTGTTAATTTCAACTACTATTTAAGAGAGGTTTGTAATGCAGTATATTGTCCTTAGTTAATAATTTTTTTTTACTCGTATGGCGCTGGCGTTCCAATCGAGAAGTTGTACTATCTTATCGTGGAAACACAAGTCTCGAGGCGAGGGATTTTGTTTTTTCCAGCTTGATAATTGTCGAAGCTAAAGTGTTATAAATTAATTTGGATTACATATTTACTAACGGTTAAGGCATATGTGAGCGATTTTAAATCTAGCGGTTCCAGAGTAAATTTAAAATAGACATGATCGCGCGTCGACGATTAAAATAGATTTAAGATTATTCAATTACGTCATCCTTTCAACTTACCCCACACAAGTCGTTTATATGAAATTTAGCACATGTGAAAAAGTTCAGACACATTTCAACAAAAGTCTGACTCCCGGTCAAAAGTATAGCAAAAAAAAAAGGTACACATAGACTGCAAAATTAAAACGTAATAAGCCGTAACAATCGGGGCCGAAACACGGCCTCTAAACCATCAACCGTAAACGGCAACACGCAACAACACAACCATCCCTCATTAGCCCGTCGTTAAACCTCAACCCGCCATCAAGCGCGCATACGGCGTCGTAAAGCGCGCCGGGAATTTATTGCTAATTATTGTCGTAATAGATTAAACTCTATTAATAAAGTGGGGTTGTAAACGTGTAACACGACGGCCGGACCGACAAAGACGTTTACGGTGGCGCGTTTGCGCCGTTTACTCCGGTCTAATTGGAGTGTAATGAGAGCGAGTGGTGAGGCAAGGTCTGTAGATTCGGTCGGTATGCTGCAACGCTGCGAGGGAGCGTGTACCAAGGCCTGTGATGTTTTTGTTACTAGGCTTTGGCGTGCAGAACGGTTCGTTTATATTGATGATAAGCTTATATTTTGAAGTCGGGTACCGGGATATTAATAAATTATCATCATCTGGGCCAAACCGATATGCATGTGCAGATAGTGTAGATCTGGATAGAACTGTAGCCATAATATCCATATAAATTTGAACGAACGGTGTTTTTGGCTTCCAGAGACCTCAAAACGAAAAAGTATCATGGTCCCGGGCTTAGGTCTTACCGTGACTACTACCGTAATAGCGTATTCGCTATAGGGAAATTCGCTAAAACGTAGTACAGTACACAGTATCTAGAATATCAGTACAGCATTATATCATAAATCAGAATAGCTTTACCGCTGGACTAATGTTGCCCTCGTTTGGAATGAGAAACAGCATTGCTTTTTAACTTACAGTATGTCGATACGTTCGTCTGAGTTCTTCCTAAGTTTTAAAGATTATTCACATCACAATCTTTGTTATGCCTGGATTTTGGAAACGAAATTTTTTACACCATTACTCTTTCATCACGGCAATATAGGACAATGTTTGGCCATATGTTACTCTCGCTGCACTCTCCAATAGATCTGGATGACTCGCGTATAAACACTAGTGACACGGATACCCGATGTGGCCACTCCACAACTCCATCGCTCGGCTACTCCACTTTCTCCGGCGATACTCTCGGTCGTCCGGCCGACACCTGTGACGGGACGGTCAGCTCGGTCACGGCGGCACGGCACGACGGAGCGGCAGCGGAGAGTGGCGGGGAAATCGACACCGGGGTAACGGATGGGCTCCTGCTGACTATGATACGGCAGAAGTGGGATAACCTTGCGAAGTCATTGTGGTGGAACTTGGTAGTCGAAGAGTTTGCGCAATAGCTACAGTAGAATGGTAATTTCTATAGAAACTTTAAATATGATCAAGCCAGCTACACGATGAAGGTTTTGGTCCAATTGTTGCTTGTCGTTGGGAAATTCGAGATTTTTCATTATGGCTCCATTAGCATTGAAGGGAATTACGAATCACGCTTGTCCTGATTTCAAACTTTGTTACGGTTACAATTGATTTTTAATCCAATTAAGTGATGGGATTGAATCTTTTCATGAACATTAGCTTTCTCATCACATCACAATACCTAGTGACCTAGCCATCTTTTGACTGATAAATCAGAATGTTTAGACTTCAGATCTATATCCCAGAACTCACCAACTATTCTGATGAATTTGCAACTTCCTCCGTACATTCATTGACATCTCTTTCGTTAAGACACCGGTTTGATAAACCAGGTGATTACCTAAACTAACGTTGAATAGATCTAGACTTGGCAACAAGTAAGTATTAATGTAACTCTCTTGCAGAAGTATAAAGATAACTGTGAACGTAAGCGAACTACCTCATCTCAGAAATGGGCGAACGACGTATAAGAGCTTATCTCTAAGGCGAATGAGTGGAGCAAACCAGCTTCCATAGCATTACACTATCATTAAATTTTGAATGTGCGCTTAGATTGGTGAAGCAGGCTATTCATGTAGTAAAACATAATGTTACAATTGTGAAACATTTCCAGGCAATCTGAATGCCAAGTTGGATTCCCAACTTTATTGCTTTGTAATTGAAGTGTGTTAAATCCACACCATTGCGCATATAAAACTATTCCACTCAACTGCACCTTTTACAGCTTAGTTTCCGACTAGTTGCAATAAAACCAACTCCGGTGCGCATGCGGAAAGCAAACATAAATCTATGTTGTGACTTAACGGTGCATGCGCATAATACTTGACCAGTTTGCCAGTTTACTACCTGTCTTGGCGCTCGGTGGACACCAACGCCCTGCGCATGCGCTGGAGGCTGCATTTGATTTACTCTCCGACTCACTTTCTCTCACGTTTTCAGCGGACAAGTTGGCAGCGCCGCCTTGTTTAAACACCGGTCTTGTGCTGGTTCCAATTTTCTCAATGTGGGGAATAAATTTGTAATTTAACATCAGTGGCCTTCTTTTACTTCTGGATTGCATGGGTGGTTTGAAAAGCAACAACAAAACAACACAAGGTAATAAAAGTTGTCCTTGTGTAATTAAAATATTCAATATAGTCAATGCAATTATAACACCAATTGCATACTAAGACTATGACCGACTTAAATAATAGCAAGTTTGATTGAATGGAACATTAAAGACAGTTCGCAAAGATGAAGAGTGAAAAAACACAGAAAAAACAGTGATGTATTTCAATTTAATATTCGGAGTAAAATAACGGCAAGACGGTACAGTTTACTAAGATGATTTGTTAACTCTGAAGGACGTCCCCAAAGGAAGACTTTAAAGGAAAATTCATCGGTTTATGTCATATTTTACATATTTTTAAATATCTTTATTTTCTTAATAATATGCCACAGTCCAAACTCAAACACCATACGTTCGTGACTTCATAATAATACAGCATTATCCGTGATGCTTTTGAATCTTTATTCGTGTCACAGGGGTTGTGGAACTTGCAATCAAAAGTTAAAATACGTCCAAAATTTTTGAATTTTTAATTTTGAAGCAATATAATGTCAATGCGAAGTGTGATTGTGTGTCATTTAATAAAGCACGATTTTACAATTTTTAACAATTTTAAGACGTTTCCAAACTTGTTGACACAAGATTTTTTCGTTCTAGAATTAAATTGCAGAAACACAACTGGAACTTGTATTGAAAACTCAGCCGATTAATCGCGAGTTCTAAACAACCGACGATAAGCAAATTAAACAGACTGCGAACTGCGTTCAACGATTTATACCACAACTGTTCCTGTAACTCAGATTTACTCCGCCATGGCGGTACAGGTGGATGTTGGATGAATGGGGAAAGCGGCGACCCCTGCATGAGTTGCTGTTCGCCCTGCAAGGACATTTCAAAGCTAATTGGTTGGGTTGTAAACTAGATTAGATCTACCCCAGTGTACCTGTGCCTCGCCACGCCCGCTTTCTATTAACCTCAAGATGTATGTTGTAGCCCCTCTTGGAGGCGAGGCTAGCCGGTGGCTACATAGCATAACTAGTTTTCAATTTATTCTATGATTTATCCAATGTTAGGTTTTTTTGAGAGTGACTGATTTAGCTACTGAAAAGACCCAAGAGCAATCTATTTCTATTTGAAGATGGCAACAAATTAATTTAATGCAATCAGTCATGCCATTTTTCTAAGAGTTCCAAAAGCAATGAGAACATTTTACGGTGTATTAGGCACAAACGATATTGAACTTATAGGCAATCGTGGTTAAATATACTAAAGAAACCCCGTCGTTATCCTGATCAGTTGTAAACGAAAAAGTTACGATCACAAGATTTTTTCCCATTTAAGAATACTGTATTATTTTTTGTAACTAATATAAAGCAAACTGAAAAGTTATTTATCTGATATTATAAAAGACATCCGCGTTTGCAGTAATGTAGCCCCTAAGTGTTCAAAACTTTGAGAACTTACCTTCTGAAAACTCTCGTGTTGGTTCTAAGTTATAATTTTTCATTGTACGAGTAGATACATGCAAACAGATTTTTTATTGCGACAACCTCAATCAATACTCACGACAAACTTAGTTTTAAATTCTATGATACATTACAGTAGTTTGCATTTTCTCGTCATAAACTTACGATGATAAAACAGAATTTCTTACTGTAGAAAAGAGAAATCTGTGACCAAAAAGATTACGAACCTCAACCAGATTACCACCTGTGGAGCCCCAACATTGTAATATCCCCGCCAGTGTCAAGTCGAGCCTACCACTGTAATTTGGTTCGGTTGCAGCCCGCCAGCCGCGCTGGGATCGTACCACCACCATCCGGTTATTAATGATGTCGGAACGGTAACATTGTAATTATCCGGATTTATACGACCGGATTAGACGGGGGCCGGCCAATGCCCAAGTAGGGAGACGGCGACCGGCCGGTAAATACATACGCTGATTCAATCAGGTAAACGGCCGATAGCGATATATATCTGACCGGGTGGCATTTTGATTGGGGCAATTTACGTGTAAGCTGGTTCCGCGGTTCATTTGAATATAGGAAAAACTCGCTATGATTAATGTCGGGTTGTTAATTAGATTGGGGGACTGTAAAACATGTAGGAACATCGTCTTGATGAACTAGTTATGAAAATTGTCAGGAATTTGTTGGCGAACGATTATTTAATTTTTGTTTATTGGTTATTAATTTAATACACGTCCATAAAATAGTCTTTTTTATATATACAGTGATCGTGGGACTAGATATTCATAGGTCTTAGATATTAAAAGGCCGTTCTTAATATGAGTGAAGGATAATTAATGTTATGAGTGTGTATAATGCATCGTTTAGCTTAGTTGCTCCCCATTTCTAGCAGTTTATTTAGTCAGGATCGTATAATAAACAGCGCAATGATTGATGACAACTTGCACTGGATATAGCTTCGGACCTTCAAAAAATTTATCGATTTCGCTAAGTATACAACTGTTGGCGAACCTCATATTGGTAGGACAACAAAGTTTTCTCTTAAACGATCGCTCGCTTTGAAGGCCAATGCAAATTTCTAAAATTTGTTGGTCGAATACACCATTATTGTTAGTAATAACTGAACCATTGTAATTGGCTTTATATTTACAACTGTTCAGTCATAAAACAGAAACTCTGTATAATCTGTCGGATCGACGAGCGAAACCACTGAAATAAATCGAAAACCCATTCGTTGGCGCAACAAAAAAAATACACCAGATAAACACCAGCCGTGAGAACGCAAATAATCAATATTAACTGAGTTTCCAGCCGCGTTTATAACTGTTTATTGGCAATCTGGCGAGTCGTAAAGCTAATTACAGCGTCGGTCTGCACTTGATGGCTCGGAGTGTCGTGGTCGTGGCAGATAAGGTGGACTTTTGGTTTTACTGGGGGTTTAACGAGCGACGCCTCCGCGCGGACATTCCGCTAATTAGGAAGGTGGTTAATTAGCGACCGTCCCACACGGGGTTCACAGACACGGCCGCACGGTGGCGACTACGTGGTGGCCAATATCAATAACAACGGCGGGCCGAAGACGCTCCCTTGGGGAACACCGCGACGGACGTTGACAACTGTCATATTTTGACGTTGCGTTCCAGTAAAATACAGTCTTGTTATCTGTTGAGGTATAAAATTTTAGTTTTCACCTTTTTGAAACTTGATGATTCAATAAGGTGAATTTAGTGGTGAATGACTCAACGGAAAATAACTTTACTCTCGTCACAGTAAATATTGGTATTGAATGAATTTCCAATGATAATGGGTGTGTAAATTTGCTACTACCTTCAGAGTTCCGAAAGCAATTCTAATTAATGTCTTCTATAATTAGTGAAATAATAAACGAAAGGCAATATTACTGACCTTATGTGAAATATATGTTAATATAATCAAATTATTATCAACTAAAGAATATGGTTCATTCTTTCAAGTGGGCGGAGTGGAAGGTTGACGATTCGTGTGTTAAAGGTCGGGCTGTAAAAAAACATACTTTATAAGACAAGATGCTATTATGTTGATCCTTAAATTAATTTGTTTAAATACCCTTATATGACAAGATAGGACTATGGAAACACTTTGGATTGCATAGTTAATGGTATCTCTATGTCTCTGATATAACCGCGTAACTCCACAGAAAATATATACCGGTACCAATTTAAGACTTATGTGTTTTGCAGACATATTATCACAAATTTAAATGGTAAATTCCTTAATACTTTCAATGGAGTAAATTATTTTAATAAAGTCATATTTTACAGATGTTTCCACCCCCTCCACCAATAGCGGACCGGCTAATTTTGTCTAGTTGTTTGTTATTTAAACCACATGCGTGTGGTCTTCAGCCAATCATTAGCTGCCGTAGCAAAAACGAGCTTCCGCCAACGGGCGTTTCCAGAGTCGCTCGGTCCCGTCGCCCGTGGACGTCCACGTTGTGTTCCATGGTTTATAGCCCGTAGTTGGAGGTGGCGCGGCGGTAGCGTGTATTTGTCTGTCTGTGGCTCACTAACTCAATATAACCCTGTGATTATCCGGACGGCGGGTTGTGGTTTACTAATACACGGTCGACCGCGGACACTCCCCCTCCCCTCCCACAGCTGCAGCACATCATAGCGCAGCATCGTCCGGGGAGATGTCCGAGGCAAGGCTGAGGAAATGCGACACCGCGGGCACACGAGCAGTACTGAGGGAGCGTGAACACTTTAATTGTCTGCTAGCATTGAGTATATTGAGAATGATGCGATGCACTAGGCCTATCAACAATCGATCAAACTAATTACAGTAATTCATGTCATTAATTTCGAATTTAGACTCCATGGTGAATAGTGACTCAATCAATCGATCGGAAAGCGATTGGATTTTTGATCGGGACTTATATACATGTATGTTCAAAAATAATTCTAATTATCTTGCACACTTCATGCTTATTTATCACACTTATCACATTTATCATTGCTTATTTTTCCAAATCAAAATTAGCCCGTTTCTTGATCTGCATTCAACCAAACCTTGATTTTTTGAACATTTCTAATTCAAAATAATTGTCTTTATAATTTCAATTTTCATCTCTATTGCAACAAATTGACGAGTGTGGATGATTCTAAAGTTTCCATAGGTCATTGTGGTTTTGAATTATCGAAAGCCCTAATTTTTCCTTGACAAATAATCACCTGCAATGAAAGACAATTTACTACTCGTTTTCTGTGGTTCACTTTGGAATCTTTGGCTCAAGACTGTTCAAGGTGATTGGTTTTCTGTACGGTAGTTGGGTTGTTTGTGTGTATACGTCATGTACTCCGAGCCAGAGTGGTAGCCACGAGTCCGACTCCTCCGTGTTGTCTATTCACTCACTATTGAGCATTGACGCACGACCGGCGGGCGCGGGGCGGATGCCGCCAATGAACAGCAAATGAAACGCTTCCTGGGCGCCGGGCCGCCGGGCGCCCTGCCCCGTGTCTCCGCACCCTCGCACAGGCTTATCACCACCGCCGCCGCGCCGTCGCCGGGCTTATCTGTTATCAGCTGCGGCCGGGCGCGCCGGCGCATAGCCCGAGGTGTTAACTAGGCGCGGCGCGATATGTCATCATTACCAGACGGGTTACCTGAGGGTCGTTTCGTCTGTGTCTGGTGGTCTGTGGCTATATATATTGTCGGGAGAAAAACCATCAAATGTGTTGTTACATTGAAAGAGATATTTGATTTTCTTTGCATTGAATCACGATTGTCCCATACAAAAAAATTCTGCGTGAAAAATGCATTTCCTTAAATGCAAACGAAACCGTACATTACACCTAGAGTTTACTTTTGAAGCCATTTACTGTGTTAAGAGCCTGTATTACTATTGTTTACAAAATAACTCGTATCAGTCATAACAAAAGTACATCCCTGTAAATTCCTATTTTTAAAGCATCGAAGCTCTCATAGCTGCACCGCGGATGTGGTTTAATATTAATTTAAATGACGATTTCTGTGCTGCGAATATTGATTTACTGAATGATACCTGGGCATGTGTTACAAAAATTGTATTTGAGATGAGATCGTAACAGAATCAACATAATGTAAGGATTAGTTTATTTCTTTGTGATGTAAAGCGTTGACTATCATATATCTTTTTGCGTGACATTTCTGCCGTGCAATGGTTACAGTATCAATTACATCTCATGAATACCCCTGTTCTAGACGTTCCCTCCAACCTCTCAGTCCACCGGACCTCAGCGCTCCTCGCCCGGCAGCGACGCGCTGACCAGTGACCGGTCCGGTCGGGGACGGGGAGTTGCAGGTCCATCTCGGCCTCGCAGCGCCTACGGCCACCAGCGCTAATCGCATAAGCGGCCCCGTTTATTACCACATGCGATCCGGCAGTATAGCTACGACCGGCCGTCGTAAGCGCTTCCGGCGCGCCGGTCAGCAAATTGCACAAATTGCCGACCACCCGACCGATTAGCGAGCGCCTAACCGCTCACTCGCTTATTTCATTAACTTTTTGTTGCGCTTTTCTGAAGCGGGCAAAATCGAAAACGGGTTTCCGGCATAAATTGACGATCGAATGTCTCTCTTGGGGCGAGCTCCAACTGAACTGCAGTGTTCTTGGATGTCTTTCAAAATTCTGCTGGATGGAAAAGAAGATTTTTTTAAATGTTTATTGACCTAATAAATTCGGATTTATCATGCAATGCCTTTGCTTATTTAAATACTCATAAACCCAATTGACATATCAGTTTTCAATCTCATTAGGCCTACATCCATGAATGAGAAGACATCGACACCTCGTCCAATTAGGGTAGTGCAGCATCAGACGTATTCATGTCACTTCGAACTTGTCACTGATGAGGTCTGTGTCAAAACGAGAGTTGAAAAATAGCGGATTTAGCTATATCAAAGTTAACGACGTAATTAGTCGAAAGTATCTGCATGTGGATTTCAAACACGACATAATTGGGGTTGTCAGGTGCAATTTTGATCGAAGGGATTTTGGGATACTGACCGAATTCATCATAGAATCGCGCCCCTCGGGCTTTGGCATTTCCTTTATTATCCTTATTTTTACTAATTACCGTAGTATTTTAATAAGTCATATGACTACTATCACTTAACCATCACTTAACTAGTAGTAAACGTTCAAGTGAACGTACTCCCCATCAAACCAAACGGATATTTCTTGTTCTTTTTTATTACGAATTCCGGTCCTTCGATGCTTACAGCTAGTCAGACGTACTTGTTGACCCCTAGTCATTCATCTCTCCTCCCCATACCACCTAGTGTACCCAGCTTTAACTATAACCCAGCCCTTGTTAGTCCCGTCCAAGACCCACTGTTGTATCCTATTATTGAGCTCAATCGATCTCAATGACTCGGGATTTCTTCTCAGCTTCGTTGTCATCCAGAGTGTAATTGGACCCTTAGATCTTCAACAGAGGTTCTTTTGTGATAGGGATCAAATGAGGGTCAGTAAATTATAGATGGACTTCTTTGATTAAAGATCGAATCGCTGTTGTTAAAGGAGGATGTTTCAATTTTGTGTAGTAAATTAAAGGACTTCTTTATTGTTGACTCACCACTTTGAATTTAAGGGTCTGAAGGCGAATGAAAGTAGAGGGGAAGAACAAAACGAAGAACTAAACTAATACGATCTTGAGTTATGGAAACGGCTTTCTCCAACAAAAATGTTGAGTGTGGATTTTTAAACTTCATAATGTCAGGAAAAATAATACCGAATACTCAACATGAAGCCATCAAACTTCAGAACTCTAATTTGACTTCAAAAAGTAAAATATCTCCTAAATTACAAGTCTAGTGCGTCCCAATGTAAATTTGAGGACCAAATTAGATTGTTCACAGTGGTGTTCCCCGTTACTGTGAAATTGTCAAGTACAGTAATGCCATAAAAATATAAATTGGCTTTTACTGAATCAACAAGTCAAGACAAGTTGTGCACGGAGTATATATGAGGGCGAGGGAGCGAATTATCAAATTGAACACGCAAATTGTTTTGTATCTTCTACAATGTTTTGTTTTGTATCTTGTGGCAATCTAGAGCAGGTATCACCATCTCAGCATGAGAAGCAGATATGCAGGTCATGTTTAGTAGCTTATTAGGCTATAGGGGAATTCTATACGTTGTCTTTTCGCAACCATTAGGCTAAATGTTTTGCAAAAAACGCAGTTTTAACAACCACGGTGTCCAAGTTTCAAATTACTGTAGTAAATTTGGGGAGCGCCCCCAAAAATAATTTGTTTATGAAATTTTACAGGCTTGATTCATTTAAAATGTTGAGATCCTAAAGATGCCTTCCATCACTGTGGCACCAAGACGGAAGGAGACATCTGACAGAGGCGGTGTGTGTACGCGGATAAAGCACAATTTATGAACCGTAGGTGGCCGGAAGAATCAGCGGCGAATCGCGATTGTGACGCAGCGTTACGTCGGTTCTCACGTTCCCCGTCTTGTGTGACGGACCGTTACGTCGCGTCGTCTGCCGCCGCCGCCGTCAGGGGTCGACACTCGTCACACAGGCACAGGCTCAGGCGGCGGAAAAGAGTGTTGAGATGGTCGTGGACCTCGGGCTGGACTCTGTACAATGTCTGCAATCACGGATCTAAAACAGTTTCAAGTTTATCTAATTTGCACTAAAAAATTTCTTTTAGCAAGAAATCTCATATTACGAATGTTATTGTAAGGAGCAATTTCTTCTTGGCCGATTAAAGACCTGGGGAAGAAATGATAAGGAGTATTTCGGCGGAGAGAGTTCAGAGGTCGCTGTTGTCACGTTGTGGTAAATTACTGCGCCCGCTAAATGTCAGGGGAATTTGAAATTCACTAGACGCTCATCGTTGCGTAAACATTTTACTCTCACTACTTAGTACATGATGGTACTTTCCTTGATGATGTCGCAGATGATGTTAGCTTTGTAACAAGTGATAATCACCACTAATTTTAGTTAAATTAAAAATTTCTATAGACCGTTCTCTTGCCTAACGGTCTAAAAATCTAACGGGTGCAACACAGTGGCTGCTTTTTTTCTGCCGTTTTTTCTTAGCCTGTTAATTGGAGTTGAGGGGGTGGAGGCATTTTTTGTCTACTGAAGGGCCTTTAGATTTAACACGTGGCCGGTCTTCAAAACTCCGCCTCTGCATGAATTGTTTTCAATATGGAAGTAAATTTCTTCATTACATACCCTCGTCAATGTCGCCTTTGTATTGCCAACAGCTAAAGCAACTTTCATAAATAAATTAAAAACATATTGTCATTAAAATTACGAAAAAAATAATCGTAACTGAGGAACTAAGCAATAGGATATAGGGGGAAACTAAAGGAAAATTGGAAGTTGTAACTCATCGTTCATCGCTACAGACTACATGGTCGGAATATGGTGATATTAAGTAATTCACGTGCTCTACTAATAAAACCATCAACACCCCTCGCCTATTTTAGTACATTCTAAGTCAACAAGTCTCCTTTCCTAAGCAACAAGCAACAAAAAGGTTTAAAATTCAAACTGTTGGGTCACATTCTAGAAGTGACATTACAAATGCAAATCGGTCTACAATTTCAGTTTCGGAACGCACTTGACTGCCGCCGTTGTTTTGTCACCTCGACCTCTCTTGACTCTTGACTCGATAATCTGTGTCCACAGCCCCTCGAGGGCGTGGCCCCGCCCCGGGTCTGTGGACGTAGAGGACCGAGGACGACCCTCGAGGGCACTCCAGTGGCTACAGCTGTCGCCGTAGAGGGCGGGACGGAAAACAACGTGGCGAGGACCACCCAGACGCCTAATGAGTGCTGGGCTCTCGACAACAAAACATGTTAAAGTTCTATAAATACTGGACGACATTCTAAAGTGAAATAAAACTGCGGCTTAGCTAAATTTGCAATTTAAACAATATATTAATCATTTACATCAAATTTTTTCTACGTATCGGTAGTTCATTGCTGAAAGTTGGAGGTAAAAAAACATTCCAACACCGTTCTGGAGTTTCGTAATTTTTGGTTTGTAACTTTTTCACATGGTTTGAAGTTTTATTAGTTTCCATGGATTGTTTGTATCAAACAAAGACTGGAATAACTGTATTTAATTACTTATACATTTTATACTGGATTGAATCCTTGCCCTAATTCACATTGTTCCATTTGTAAGTGGGCTTTAAACATTGTTTGCTGACCGGCTCGGTGGAAGTGGGCTGGAAATTTACCCGTGGTGAAATCAAAATTCTAATCTCCCTCAATTCTTCTATTATGATGGTATGCAGAAAACCACTTTGAAATAAGAAGTTAAATAAATTTTCTGTTAAAAGATATAACCTTTTTTCGTACGAATTTTTAAATTAGTACTAAGCTATTAAAAGGTTTTCAACTGTTTGTCAATGAGTGGTCTACCTCGAACAAAAAGTCTTTTCTGCGGAGGCCACCCTCAAGCTCGTGTCGGGAGTGTGACAGTTGACAGAGTGAAAAGGGTCGGATCGGGCAGGAAGAAAATATTTGGGTCCAGGTAGATAAAAAGTCTCCCTTCAAGATTGGCTCAAATATTGATCATACTTTCGGATGAAACGTTTTAAGTTTTTCTGATGAGTTTCAAGGACAGTTTATTCACCTTAGATAAATGTTTGTTTGTAATAGATTGTGAATGCACATTTTTCACCCATGTACTTACGTATTCTTTTTCTTTTTCAGGTGAGTATCATATTTTCAACCAACAAATAATGCAGCTTCGGTTGAGTAAGTTATATACTTTTTTTATCATCAGAGCACCGTTGGATCAACAATCGAGCATTTGACATCCTCATGATCATGATATGAATTATTTAAAGGAAAGGCTGGTGGTCAGCAGTGTCATTTGCTAATTTATAAACGTAATGACAAAAAATCCTTTTAGGTTGAAACTAAACCAGATTTATCCTCCGATGTCCCCCCTTCAGTGAGATGACACGATTTCATCACAAAGCTTCCTCAATTTCACTTGTCCTTGAGCGAATTTCCTTCCAGGTGTACTTGCAGCTGTCGGCCTTCGGCCACGGCAGACAGGTGGCCTTAGGCCTAAATCTCCTACGCCCACTCTGAATCACTTGCGTGCAAAGACCATCTGCTCGTCCGTCCGTCCGTCCGTCTGTCTCTGTCCGCTCCTCGCCAGGATTAGATCTAGATCTGAACCCGACCATCTGCGCTTCCAGCGTGCTAGAGGTGTTAATGAGCGCTCCAAGACATGTGAAATGGAGTCGACACTTAGATTGTTATTCAGTGCCAAACACCGAGCCACCGACATCTCATGAGAGGCATTTTAATGTAAAACTTTACGCTTCGATTTCATGGTCGTGTGTTTTAGGTTAATGGTTAGGTTTTAATGGTGAGTAAAATAGTTTAGTCGAAACACGCCAGACAAGGCAAAAATGCATATGTACGTACTGTACTTACAAAACAACTAATATCTGTTAACACCAAACGTTTTATTTTTTCCCAAAATGTTGAGTAGCTATCCACATTTTTGAGTGCCTTTTCAATTGAAACGTCAAAACAGTTCATATGGTTTCATAAGCACATTAGGCTATTTTGTGAAATAGTCTAATGTGAGCGTTTTCCCATGGAGAATTTGTACGTTAGAATCTTTCTCTAAACTGAAATATTAAAGCCTTTAATAGTAGATTTTAAGTTTTTGGCTTCTAAACTACCTTTTTATTAAAGTAGGCTACGCGAAGCGCTGCATTTGAGAACGCAACTCTTTACTTATTTCTTGACAAATATTTATATTCGAACAATTCGAAGTGTAAAAATTTCTTCTTGGTTCGCAGTTTTGTAGAGCTACTTTGTATTTATTTCTCTTCTGAATGACATAGGAAGATCATTAAGTTCTTTTTGTTGAAAAGATTCACATGGGGACTATTGTCGTTGAATTTCAAACTGAAAATGATTTTGATAGTAAAGCATAGTTTGCCTTACAGAAGCACGAGCTAAAAGATGATAAAAGCGTAATCGAACTACTAAAACGTCAACACAATCCAATTTGACCTACAGAGCTTTCCCCATACTATGTAGCTAGTATTGAGTTGAACAAAAATAGATTTTAATTTTGGATGTACGGAATTTGTCCCAACACTGTAAACTACAATCCAAAATTTCACAAAGTTTTCGTATCAGTATTTCACATCCTGGCAGTAGGACGGACGGTATCAGTAATACGATAGGTCGTGAAATGCCTCCCCGTATCTCCGTCCCGTAACCCAGCTCACATCTCACACTCGACTCTATCAATTACGCTCTCGACTCGGTAGCGGCGAGTGGCCACTTGACTGAAGTGGCCTTCCATCTGGAAGCGGCGCGATCTGGAATTGTGATCTGGAATATCTCACGACGCGGCGCCGCCGCCGCTCCCGTTCTGATGACCGCTCTACAATCAGCACGAGCATTAGACATGAGCCGTCAGCCGGAGCATCAGGAGGACGTTAGCCGCTGATGGTGGGAAGATTGGAGGGTGGTGATGAGAAAAGGCAGCGGTTTGATGGGTCCAGGTCGGGGACCTTCAAGGATTATGTTGAAGTGATCCTTTCGGCGTGCTGCAATTATGATCTACCTAATCTTCAATATGGTTACGTGCAAGTTAATTTTGCTGAATTTGTAGATTTGGGAGTGGGAATCTTTGTCATCGTTAGAGAAAGGTTACCTAGAGGCTGTATTTTATGTGCACAACCCATAGGGAGTGATGAGGCGTCTTTGAAAACCTGACAAGAGATAGAGCTAACAGCTCCAAACCATCATATAGGATATTTTTGGATCACTAACGGACAGGATAATATAAACCATTTTAGTTAATCTTTTTTAACCATTTTAACCATTTTAGTTAACCCATAGGGCAAATATTTCTCAAAACAACTCTAAAAATCGCCTAAAGGTATCTGGCAAGGGTTCCTTCTCTACAGAATAATTCAGGCTGGTATATCTTTGGTTGTTTTCATTGGCTGCTATATTGTTTTAAGCAATGACGCAACGAACGACACTCAGTTTTTTGCTTGATAGCAAAACCGTTCAAACATACCTCATCAAGGGATTCAATTTGTCATACACTTTTGAAATTTAATATCAATGAATTTACTGTATTTTATAATGAATATTATAGACGCCTTGGAACGTTTTCTTTCTCTCAAATTCAAATCCCAACTTTAAGCCGTTCTTCACCTCCGCAGTGTCCGTCGCCCCGGGCCGGTGTAATATTACCCGCATAACCGTTGCTCGCGGGGTAATTCCACTCTCGCACCTCAATTTCAGTCCACCTCCCTTTCACAGCTCCGAGCGCTAGCACTGCTTCTCGGCCGTCGCTATTCCGATCCGATTCAGTATTTGTTACCTTGCCCGAAGGGAATTTCAAACGGATTGTTGAAAATTGGACCCGACCGCTATAAGGGTAATAGCGCTCCAAATTTTTCACATCTGTAAAAAAAACTTGAACAGGTCGTTTAGGTTTATCTTCCGTGAGTGCATTATAGTTTTACAAATTGAGTAACCTGGTAACTAACCCTCTCCAGGGCGATTTTTGAATTTTACGGATGGCGATGTCCAACAACTCAAAGGGGTTGTTATCTGTCAGGCTGCAATTGTTTTTGGAGTCTCATAAGCGCATTCGGCTACTTGCCAATGTCAACTCTTACTGATGTGAGTAAATGTGAGAAGCAGTTCACAATGACAACCCGCGAAAAGCGTTTCTGCGACTCCAAAAACAAGAATGGCGGACAACAAACTCTCCGAGTCGTTTAATTTCAACTCGTCCCCCATTTTTATACCGTTTGTTATAGTAAATTGCTACAATATCAGTTGTATTTACTTGCCGTCATCGTTTTATTACATTGAGAGCCCAAGTTTTCTCAGAAAATATCATTGCATCTATAAACTTATCTTTGGAAATCCATATATGTAAACGAGTACAGTTTAAGTCCAAACGTGGTACTTTACACCATTAAATTATAAGGAGTAGCCTACATGAATTACAAACACTGATGAATTAATATTTTTCGAACGGTAACACGCAAAGCACGCCTGTTGGTACATGAATAAACTAATGAACCTATTAGTTTTTTGCTATGGCAGGGAGTCATATAAGAAAATATGAAGTAAACAATAGTTGATATGCAGCACTTTATGCATGCACTCTTTGTGTACTGTATTATCCTCCCGCTCCTTAATTATGTTCATCATCCTTAAAATTACACCCAGATGACCAGCGGCGACGACGAATCGTCACCACACCCTCGGTATTCAATTACAAACACAACCGAGCTACTAATCCTTCGAAACGCGGACGGATGAGCCAAAAAGAGTAAAAACCGTCGGGTCGGCTTGCGGTTTTGGTTTGGTGGCGGTGGTGGCGGAGTAACTCTAACCTGTGAGAATATACGAGAGTGTTCGGTGGCAGCGGGGCTGGCGGGTAA
This sequence comes from Neoaliturus tenellus, assembly GCA_030545055.2. Taxonomy (NCBI): domain Eukaryota; kingdom Metazoa; phylum Arthropoda; class Insecta; order Hemiptera; family Cicadellidae; genus Neoaliturus; species Neoaliturus tenellus. The sequence goes on along the minus strand of CM061534.1, from coordinate 6,002,991 downwards.
AATAAACACTTACACGTCGGAGTTGGGTTACCCCGGCCGCATTCCTCACCTGGATTTGTGTTGGGAGCTGGACTGTCTCGGGGGAGCAGTGACGTTGGTAGATCTGTGAAATCTGGAAGTAATCTCGTTGTTGAAGAAAACTCGGTTTTTCTACAGGATTGATAGTTGAAATGTCATCTTTCGAGTTGATTCTCTTCGTGTTGGACGAAAGTTTGAGTTGTGTTGAACGAGAAGATTGAATAAATCAACGGTGAAAAGCTGGAAGGTGAAGACCCTTAAAAACTATAGGCTTGAAGTTTTAAGTTGAATTTCAGAACATTTGAATGATCCTCGTAGATTTTACAAATTTGTACAAAATTTCTAACGTTTCCATAGAAATTAACATACAGTAATCTTATTAGGTCATAAACGCACTCTGTTGAAATGTAACAGTAAAAAACGTTGTGTGATTACCACAGAATGAACTCTAGGATCAGCTTTACAGAAATAAAAAAAGGGATACACACACGTCGGAGTAACCGTGGCATTATAATCAATCGGTCAGGCTCTCTAGGTGACTCTGACGCAAGATACAAAACTAATTCCAATGCAAATCGTTTCTAAAAAAAAAAAAAAAAAAAAAAAAAAAAAAAAACTGGGGATTTTTTCAAGTTAAGGTGTGGGAGTAGCGTATAACTCGTGTGACGTGACTTGCGTGGTGAGGCTGTTGGTACATTTCTCTCCTGTTGTACAGCTCATCATCAGCGACATTCATCCGTATAGAGGCCGGACAAACGTCGTAATGACGGTCGTGACTGTGGCTGGAGGGGGGGAGGGGGGGAGTCACATGTTACAAGGTATAATGTGGGAATGTCGAGTGTCAAACGATTAATCAGTGAAATAAACACAGTCGGAAACGACTTGTCGGTCATCAGGATAGTGGTAGGTTCTAGTAGTTTTCTGCATACAAAGTTTTTTTTTCAACCATTTAATATAAACTGTCCCGCACAGTCCTAACTATAGACTTATATAGAATTAGCCTTGGAATTTGGCATGGACATTCATTTTAGAGTCAAAGCACACGTTATGAACGGTTTTTAACGATTTTCATAATTTAAGGTTTCGAGGGGTTGGGGTGGTTGGAGTTTTGGGAAATTCGTTTGTATTTACGTGAGTGTGACACTCGTGCGCAGCAAAACATTGGATATTGCACACATATGAGCGAGTGCACACAGAAGATAAGTGAGCAGCGCGAGCAAGTCACCTATAATGTTAATAGACTATTCCAAATGTAAATATTACCCCTTTACTTTCCGTGGTCTAAACACGGGTGTACAGCAAGTGTAGTGTATCTTAAGTGACTTGTAGAGTTTTAAACATTCATCCAAGCAGCAGAAAACGTACTTGTCAACCTGTTAGTCATTGTGAATCTGAAACCACCTTCTATGCCGAGATGGAAAGTACAGCCAGGTAAACAACTTTCCTCCGCTTTCCACTGGCTCGTTCCCAGCTCCCAGCCGGCCTATATTATTTTGCTTTGCTCGAAGACATTACGGGCCCAATTTACCCAACCATAAAACCGGCAGTCTCAATTTCACCGGCGGAAATCGTTACCCCGAGAACAGCCCGTATCCTGTCCTCATCGACTCTTTTCTTCTCCATTCGGTTACACCTAAAATATAACTTGTTGAGGTTGCATGGCTTCTAATGTAGAGGGGCTTCTCGTGTGTGAAATTAAAAATTGGTGCGTACAAATCGTAAAATTCCTTAGTTGTATGCAGAGAATCTGTCACAATTCTTGTTTGTCTGGGAAAATTTAAATTCCTTAAAGGCCTACATTTAAACAACTTGGGGGCGAGTGGGAGAGGCAAGAAAAATTAAAAAGGTGTTTTTTTCATCTTGAACTTATTTGAATTTGTTTTGAAATGAGCAAAGTTATTTCATACTACAGTAACTGTACTTGAAAGAAAAAGTTATCCCATCAAAATTTCCATGGCTGCAATTCATGAAAAAAAATTTGCAATTCCTACAAAAGTTATAGGTAGGAAACATAAACTGGTCATATATTTTTTTTAATGGGAAATCAGCATGAAGTTTAGCTGGGTGTGTATTGCTATTAAGTATTGCATAATCCACTGCGTATAGTTATACTTGAAACAAATGTATTAGTGACATTCTCAACATTTTACTTTTGTGGCGTTGCAAATTGAGGAAAAAGATTGCCTAAGCTTGTACGTATCAAAATTCTTACATTTACTCATCAAATGATTTCTTTCAAATTGGTTTCTGCCTGATAGATAGTGCAAATTTGGGACTGTCTGGAACGTAGGAATGAACATTGGCATTCCTCTCAGCGCGAACACAATCTTTCCGTCCATTTCGTCATTTGACATAACCAACACGCGGCCTAAGTGTATACAAGCTGCACGGAGGCAAATTGCATCCCGGTAATCCCCGGCCAGCGACGGTAAACGTACAAATTTCAACTCCATCCGCAATCATCCGGTCATCACCGGTAATTCCGGGAACCGGACAACCTTACCGGACAGCGCAGCGGCCGCGGTGCCATAATTCAATTTCAAATTAAAAGCAAAATAGCATCAGCAGGGGGCGGGGGCAGCGTAATGGCGGGCGAGTTGATTAAAAAAGCAACCGAGTCCGGAGAAAACAAGTGGCATCATTAAGACAATCCGGGCGCAATTTGAAGAAGCCGCTCCGGACGTGAAATAATCCCGGGGAACCAGTTCTTTCAAATCTCATTAAAATAGTTCATTAAAAACTAGTTTGGATGAGATGGTGATTGTGATCGCGGGGCGGGGCCGAGTGGACATTCGGACATGCGACATGCGAGAGGCGCCGGCAGCGCGCTCTAGCGTGTGTTCCGCTGTCGGTTGTGGTGTTCCCCAGGGCTCGACGCTCGGGCCTCCGCTATTTTCCCATTTCCATTTCCATTCCTTCGAGCGCCGGTGCCCGCAACCAATTCGTTTCTTGTTCGAATCAGTTTCCTCTCTGTGTAATTTAGGATTCTATGTTGAGCGAGTGTCTGGAGGTATTATAGGTAGAGGAGGGTAAATTTTGAATTAGTAATTGACTAAACAACCGACATGAAAAAAACGGATTCAACTAAAAATAAATCTTGAGAAAATAAATAAAGAAAAAGTGTTTCATGACATATAAGATGCAATTTTATTAATTAAAATGAATCTCTTGTATTAAATCAAATCCTTATTATGGAGTGATTTGAAATATTAAACATACGAGTTTGTGTAGCAATACTGTAGAGTACCCTTTTTAAGAATCTTGTTTGATATATTTTCGCGAAAGGGGTTAATTTGAGCAACATTTGTATTTCAAAATCGAGAATTGTAGTAGGGTAACTCAGTCATAGCTTATTACTAATAATTTCTCACCTCTTTGCCGTTAAATAATCATTTTCCCACATTTATAATCTTGTTAGTCATTCGCCGGAAAAAAAAAAACTGCTGAAACTAACCACTGCACCTAATCCGCAACTTTGTCTGAGAGTCATTAAAGACGGATGATTTTTTATCGATTGTACCGCATCAAACGGTCGAGTGATCGTGAATCAGATGGCGTCGTTTAAAATGTCGTTACATCGTCATAGTACAACCTACAATGTAGTTCTCAACTCACTTGCTAACACGCTCGGCTTGTCTGATGGTCTTCTTCGACGGTGCTGCAGGCGGCGATTTCACTAACGGTTCTCCAGTCTTAAGTTGAAATAAATAGCCTTCGGAATAACAGAAACTTCTGTAATCGCTTTAAACGTGAGTCACTCAGAAATCTCTCAAGAAAATGCCGCATCTCATAGAAAATAATTGCATTGTAAAATGATTAAAAAGTGGGCATTACGTAAAAGATTTCGGTGCACCGAAACTGCGATCTTAGTTTTAATCCTCAAAAGGGTTTGCTAATCCCACAACCGAAACTGCGATCCTGGCACAGCGGCCCATCAGCAGGTAGCGGAGGGTCCAGCGGGGATTCCAGCGTCCGTGGCTCTAGAATGTTTCGCCGACCGACGTGTAGCTCAAGTCACTTTTCAACTAATACCAATGAACTGGGATTTCCAAGTTGTACTAAACTCGCACATACCACCCCCTTAAGAGTCATCTTCACCCCTGGGCCAGTAGCCCATTGTTGCGCAGTCGGCAATGTTAACTATACGGCTTTTAATGCAAAACATGGTATTTGATTCCCCTGTTTCGGACGCCGTTTTCCAACAGATTTTCTTTAAACTTGGTAAGTGTTTGGTTGAATAGTTACATTAGGTCCCTCATACCTCGAAATTTGGAAAATTTAACAAATATTACTAAGGAAAATCGAGTTACTTTGCGACGTCACAGAGAGTAATATTTGTTAAATTTTCAAAATTTCGAGTTATGAGGGACCTAATATAACTATTCAACTAAACACTTACAAAGTTTAAAGAAAATCTGTTGAAAAACGGCGTCCGAAACAGGGAAATCAAACACCGTACCATGTTTTGCATTAAAAGCCGTATAGTTAAAATTGCCGACTGCGCAACAATGGGCTACAGGCCCAGGGGTGAAGATGACTCTTAACCTGGACCAATAAACGAAGACTTTCAGGGTGTACATTCCTTATTTATTTTCCCCCACAAATATATCAGTCATTCTCAGTTTGAGAGCAAGAGCAGCAGTATCGTCTTATGTACGGTATCGTCAGTATCGTCCCGGGGGCGGCCTCCGTGCCAGGATCGCAGTTTCGGCGTCTGCCTGGGGTCGCCCTTGGGGTAAGGATCGCAGTTTCGGCGTCTACCTGGGTTTTGGATCGCAGTTTCGGTGCGCCCAAAGATTTTGGGGTAAATTTGACCATGATTGGGCAAAATCATTGAAACTTAAACATGTTCAGTGAGTGTTACGAATTTATTCATTTATCTCGTGGTGTTTCGCAAAAGTATTATGATTTTTCATACCAAAATAGTGTTATCTGAGCTACACTGTTGAAACTTGAAGCTAAAAACCGAGGTAATTTATATTTTAATCGATATCATGCGATAGGAAATATTGAATTCAATATTAAAAATTATTTATTGTCTTTTAAAGCACGTTTTCAACGCTTAAATTACTCTTTAAAACAAATTCACAAAGGGATAGAAGTAACAAAAGATCTCAAGCGACAGATAAAGGATCGATTTGGCCGCGCTTAATTTGAATTGTTGCGGATCAAATCAAACGTTTCTGGCTGCGGCAGGCCGGATGAAATTGCCGGAAAATTACCCCCATCATTCCCCCAATCCTTGGCTGGCCCGGGGGCCCAGAAGGTAATCCAGCGATCCGGCCTGCAGGCTGAATAATCAGACGTAACCACCGCCTTTTAGCTAAACACCGGATGGGGCTTTTGATTGTGGCTGGAAAAAATACACGAATTGGTCAGTTTCATTACAACGAATTAGATCAAATTGCGTCCTCCAGTTTTGTATTATTTTTCGGGTGTGCGATCGTGTAAATGTCTAATGGTCACTGAGAAAAATGCAATATACGTATGTAATGGTATAACAGTTTTATCATTATGAAGTATGAATCATTCTTTAATATCTTTGTAACACATAATGTAAGTAATAATCTTACGTATCCAAAAATTCGTGATTGTATGTTTCACTATGTCAAATAAGTATGTTTCAATTATTTCGTATAAATACATGAAACATACCTAATACCAGTGAAACATGATTTCATGATATTTGTAATGTTGAAACATACTCCTAATAAAGTTTAAGTCCTAAAACAGTGACGTCACCGTTAGTGACATCATATCAGTTTTCCGTTGAAACCATGTTACATACTTATTAACTGACGTGAAAGTATGTAACTTACTTATGGTGAGACTACAATTATGCATTTTACTTAAATCTGTACTGGACACAATTATAAAATGCAATAAGTAAGAAACATCATTAACAATTAAAATAGGTATGCAACCACAGTTTTTCTTTCTCTCATTCTGTGTCAGTCTGCAGTGAATTCGTGTAGTGACAGCTTCGTCGCGCCGCGCCGGTCGGTCAGTGTTTGGGTGTTGGGCGTTTTTTTGGCGGTTTATGGTGTGTGTTTGTGTTTGTGTGTAGCTGTGAAAAAAAACTCTTTCGATCATACATTGGAAATGAGCGGATTTGTAAGGTATAAAGTACATGTTTAATAAATATTTTCTTTTAAATTAATTTATTTTATTTCTGCCTACACATCCATAGCTATTTAATTTTTTTATATTATCTAGATTTTTTTAAATAGTATTGACCTGTAATGAGAAACAATAAATTTTAAACTCTGATTTGTTTGTAATTGTTAAGTACCATAGTATGAGGACAAGACTTGAATAAGGTTTGATTTTTAACTGGATTTACTATTTATTTATAATCGTTCAGGTTAGATCTCTTTAAGCTGTATAATATTTGATTGCTGTAAAATTGTATTTATAAAAAAAAAATAAACCGTAAAAAATTAATGGTTTTAGGATATAAAACTGAGTATCATATAACATAGCATTAAAATTACATTAGTCGAAATCAGATACAAAACATACAGCCAAAAATATTCATATTTCAAGTTTTGAAACAGCTTGTCTGCCACTTAACTTTTAAAAATAATATAGACGTAGAATAGTATTCAAATTTTGATGTATTTGTAGTATTATATAACTTGGCTTCATACATAACAAAGCATCTGTATATGATAGGGCCTACTAAGATAAAATAGTTAATGCCAACAACAATCACATTTCAGAACTTAATTTGAAATAGTATTTTTCCTTAACGGTCAACTACAAAATGTACGCAAAAACATAAGCCAACATGATGAAACATAATTACAGTAAGTATATTTCATTTAGTGACAAGTAGGTAACGTACGACAAAGATTAGTTCATCTTAATGAAACACAATTACAATAAATATGTCTCATATAATTGAAAGTAAGTTACATACGTCAAACGAAAAACTATAATGATGAAACACCATAATAATAATATGTTTCATATATAGTTTCAAGTATGTTACATACGACCAAGAATAATAAATCAGGATAAAACATGGTTACAATAAGTATGTTTCATACAGTGGTAAGTAAGTTGCAGTGACGTCACACAGTGTGACGTCATCAAACTACTGCCGAACTTTACGTATGTTACTTACTTATGCATTTAGAATGTCTGAACATGCAGTAACATACTTATAGCATTAAGTAATGAAAAAGCCATTATTTAAGAGTGCTTCATCATTTTTTAAGTATGTTTCAACACCTTTTTTCTCTCAGTGTGTTATTATTTTGAACGACCGATTACTACTTCAGGTGTAGACAGTCAAGCCTACCGTGTTGGACGCAGGGCCCATTTTCTAAATAGGCCGAGTAGGCCGCGGCCTAGGGCGGCAAATTTTTAGGGGGCGGCAACTTTTGTAAATAAATCCTTTTTTATTCTTTATCAACTAAAATTAAATAAATTAAAAGTAATGTAACGGCAATTGCAAAATAACTTGCACTTTTCTATACACTGTAAATAATGTTTTTAACAGAACTTATAGTTATGTTGAATGAATGAATTAGATCGGTATTTCTTTACTCGTCTCAGCCACCCACAAAGGGCAGGCAGGCAAGCCGCCTCTATATCGTCCGCCACCGGGCCGGGGATGGTTGTAAGGTGCGAGGTTCACAGGAGTGGGGGGGGGGGGTTCTTGTTGTAACAGGATTGATATTTTTAACGTTTTAGAGTCGCTTGACTTACGATTTGCGTCAAGAATACTGTATTTAGTTTGGTTTGGTAGCGTCAGTTGCTGTTTGTTGGTGTTTCATCTTGAGACAATTTGATGATTTACCATTCTTGAGGAGGGAGTGTTATGATTAAGACATTTTTATTCATTTCATTGTAAGATGAACCGACCAAACAGCTACACCTCATCTGATCCATCACAATCATCACACTCACCCCTTCAGTCATACTCACCTTAAAATACGCACCGCGTCGGTGTTTCAAATAAAGTATCTAAACGTTACTTCGTCCGCTGTCAAACTTCGTTCACAGCAATGTTATTTGCAATTTATAACACAGCTTAAAATTCTTGTAGGAATCCTACATGAATTTAAATGATTCTTTGTCTAAGGAACTATCTTATTAAAAAGTTAAAACAAAGTTTCAAAAGCACTTTAAAAATACAGCCGTTAAAAATACAGCATTTTCAACGGCGTTTCAATATTGAAAACTAGGCGTTTGAAATAAAGTGCAGTATAAACTAACCTTACTGTTGTTAAGAAAATATGCTTGTAGGTATATTATAAGTTTTTGTATATATTATCATTCGTTTAAACTGCTAGGTATGCCGTATGTTTTTAAAATAAATCATACTATTTAAGAGCCATTAGTGTTGGCTTTCCAAACACCGTTTGGAAATCGGACGGCGGCGTTTAGCGGTTATAATATTTTAAGTTTTCCAAATGCAGTTTGGCATAATTTCCATAACAAATTTGGTTTCTTTTTAAATTCCGATTTAAAACTACTTTTCTATAGGTGGAAAATATATATTGAAGTCGCATGAATTTATTGGGTACTTAAACATGAATTAGTCACATTTTAATTAGTAATTTCAAATTCAAATAAAACTAATTATAATTCGTGAATATATTAGTCTACATATCCAGTACTGTTTTACATAGGCTTCATAAAACGTCCGAACGAACCTAACCTAGTCATCCAATATGGATGTTTTGACCGTGGCAGAGCTATCCGCTGCCATAGCATACTTCTTTGCCCAAAGAGAAAATTTTGACTACTACGAAGAGGTAGCAATGACAATTTCAAAAATGTCACTTTATGAAAAAGATGGTATAAGAGCACACAAAGGAAGCACAAAATATGACGAAGGAACGAAGGAACTGTGACGGATCTAAATGTTGGTGGGAAGGAATATTTCAAGATTAATATTTCTTGTTATTATTGACCAGTTTATCGCTGAATTTAAAAGACGCCATGAAGCCTAAAGGGAATTTAAGAACAGGTTTAATTTCCTGTTACAGATTGTACAATCACCACAAAACGTAAATAAAGCAACCTTACGGTTAGATACAAGAAACTTTTAGAAATACTGTATATAAAAATGATATTGATGAAGATTTTATCGATGAGTGTTCTCATGTGGAAAAATTTGAAGACTGGTCTTTGATACGCGTGTCTAATTAATTACACACGTTTTCATTCTCTTCCAGGATGTATTCCGTACCTTGGACATGATATTAAGAATTTGCCTATCAGTTCCCTAGCAACCAACTGTACTTGAGAGATAAGCTTTTCTTGTTTGTAGGAAGTGAAGAATTATTTAAGATCATCACTAGGACTAGGAGTAGAAAAATTGAACGCCCTGTATCCATTTTGTGCAATGAAGCAGATTTATCTGCTACAGTGGATTGCAGTGTAGGCTAATAAATGACGATTTTGCCCGGAAAAATGCCCGACGTAAAGCTTGTAGAATGTTTATATATTATTATTAGTTAGAAAGGCTGAAATAAACTGAATAATCTATAAGCCTAAAATTTCAAGTTGTATTACCATTTTAAGTAAAAATAATTTGTTGTTAAAAATGTTGACGTGTGTAGTTAATTAATTTTGATTAACCGATTAACCAAAATTTGACTTTATTTCTTATCTCCAATGCCGTGGGGGCAGGGTGTCGGATGGGTGGTAGGTTGGTTGGGGGGGGGGGGGGGGGGGGAGGGGGCGGCAAGCATAATGTGGCCTACGGGCGGCACAAAGCTAAAATGGGCCCTGGTTGGACGCTCTCGGCCCTGGTTGGACGCTCTCGGCCCTGGTTGGACGCTCTCTTCTTAGCTGTATTGAAATAAAATATGCTTCATAAATTACAACCACTTACTTGCTTAATCGTTTAAAATTTATACTAGTATACGTGTTGCTCGAAATCGAGCAATTTATTTAAATACAGTACAAATCCTATACTCTTATACGAGCAATGTTTGCTTGTTTGCTTGTTTGCTTGCTTGCACAATTATCTCAAAAACGGCTCCGACGATTTCCTTCAAATTTTGGAATAAACTTAGTTTTACCTTAAAAATACGATTGGAGCTGGTCCCATGTCTGGGAAAATCCGGTTTTCGCGCTAGAGCCCTTCAAAGTTTCCATGTTATCCTTATGGAGATTTTATTAAATGAACAAAAATCAGCTGATAACTGTAGATATAAACCAATGTGTTACATCTTTAACCTGTAGTTTAAGAAAATTATACCAAAGTGCAGCACCCGTCGGCTTGGCGAGTGAGCGAAGCGAACGAGCTCGTCTTTAAAATGGAAGAAGGCGAGTGAGCGGAGCGAACGAGCTTTGTGTGAGAACGAAAGTAATAATTTTACCGAGCTTAAGCTTGGTCCCCCTGGTACTGTTACTTTAGCTCTAAATCAATGACTTCCGACCAATCCAACAATGTGAATATCTTTAATCGCCAATAACTACACGTATTTACAGCTGATTATTAACAGATGTTTCAAATGCTTTATTCAGTCCCCAATGTTATTTTAATGGGAAATTTTGAGATTTCAATGTGGGATAGCGCCTTTATTTTCAGTCCGATTCTCATCAATTTTTTCCGTAAACAATTACAGACCAAGCCCTATCCAACGACACCAAAAACTTGAAAATCGGTTGAAAATTGTAGGAGGAGTTCTCAAGACAAAAAAAAAAACCCTTAGCGTATTAAATAAAAGTATAGATTTGCGAAACACTTCAGCTTATGGATGAGATAATATACATCCAGGGCCTAAAATGGATGAGTAAAATAAATACACTTCATAGGTCACCTTTAAAGTCCATATGAAATAAAATCAGTAACTCAGATACGGAAAAGAAAAACTACTTGGCTGTCAGCGGTAATTCTTGACAGGCTCAACGAGTTAGTGAAGGACGACATGTTATATAAAATGGCACTATATAGCATCGTCAGAAGTATACTACGTCGCAGTTATGTAGCAACCACTGGCTATATTATTATAAATTACTATTTATCTTTTCAATTATTTTTGAACGCAACATTATTGCTATCCCAGAAAATACTTAGATGTTGACTATTCTCCCACGAAACTTCCAAGGCGTTTAAAATATTCATTTAACCGGTCACCTTATATCGATAAAAACAATAGCGAGTTGTTCAGACTACCGATTTCGCATTTCGATTACAGTGGGAATACAGTGCTGTCGATTCACTACCACCGCGTTAGCGGCAAAAACTGGTCAAGTGCAAGTGTTGCATAAAACATGAGTGCAGTGGATGCATCTCGCGCTGGATTATCAATGAAGTTCTTGAGCGGCGCGCATTAGAATGCGACCGCCCGCTCCGCTTAGTCCGGACTCGCGCGGAATGGAACAAGCGGAATTGAAATGGTTGATATAGTAATCCAATCTAACTGGGTGTTCAGTATTCTGCACACCCTTTGTGGGTATAACACGGAGTTATTGGAAGCCATAGTTGGGTCTGGGAGGCGACGACTTTTATTGGCTCTCCATACCCTATTCCTGATCACATTATTGAGCACAGCTCTCTAGATAGAAAGTCGGTTTAAATTAAACCAAATGATAATTTTTTTGATGTCTAAATTATATATCGTTATTGAATTTTTTAAGGCCTTATCATCGCCTTTAAATTAAGTTTTTTTTATTAATAGAGATTACCCATCACTGGTTGAAATTGGACCAAAATCCAGTTGGATCTTGAGCCAATTAGTTATTAAAAGTTTAAAAAGTGTAAAACATTTATTGAGTGTATCTGTTTATTGAGGTGCATTTATCTCCTGATTTTCTTGCATTTGTTATTGCAAAACCTGTCTAATAATTCAATCAATTGTCCTTCTCCCATAAGATTAGCATTGCAACTTTGAAAGCCCATATAGGGCGTAGCCCTGGGGACGAATGCGAAATGCGATTCTGCTCAACAGCACAATACCTTTGTAACGGTATGTGGATTTTCCCTACGATGCACAGAATCTGAGAAATAAAGGAACAGAAATATGCTTGCCTATTAATATATAGATTGTCGTGGCTATAAATTTGACATTGCAAGTCAGTTTATTAGCAAACACAAAGATCACGAAACTCAACTTCATGTTGAGAGTTGTTTAGCTTTAGCCCAAATGACATAGCTATAAAAATTGCTTTCTACGTGGTTATTGTTGTAAATTTTATTATTGCCTTCGTTCGTCAAACATGCTGAATCATTCTCGTGTTTCATTTTTACCAGGTTTGTGCGACGATTGTGAAACGGAATCTTGAAGTATAGAAACTTCATACAAATATTCTCAAAGAACTTTAAAAAATACATTACCCTGAAATGTTTCTCAACTTAATACCTGTACTTGCGATATAATTTTGGTCGTAGCAAACTCTCAAATATATCAATTTTAGAGCATTTTTTACAATTTGAACCATTGTAATTTAGTTTCAAATAAAAGTTAAGTCATACCTAGCGTAAATTGTACCAAAGGAAAGTACAGATTACAATCAAGCAAATTCGTTGACGCATAAGAATCCATTGTATTGAGGCTACTTGTTTTATCTATTATCTGAGCCAATGCAATTAATAGCCGATAGCCAGCTGAGTCGCCAGGTCAACAATGAGTGTACGGTATTTGTATTGTTGGACGTGATGACCCTACAGCGCAGCGGCCGACAATCACGCAGGATGACCAGCGCGGCGGACGGATGTTGGATGCGCTTGTTATCGTCGCATTGTTCACAGTTTATGTTGTTGATTGTGTCACTTCGCTCCTGCCTGTCAGAGCGATACCGTTCATCAAACATCAATGTAACTGCGTTTGACGAATTCGATTTATGTACACAGTCATCATACGTAATTAATGATTATTTATCTTGATTATTGTTGGGAGCGAAATGTGTTAATGATAGTTTTAGAAGTATCATAAGACCATCTTCTTGATGAGAAAGCATTATTAAGACTTTGTTTTTGTTATGCATTTCATTTGAAATGTTACATTGAGATTTATTATATACAGTAAAAACTGCATGTTCTCATTCTAAGTAGCTAAGTGGCATGAAATAATATTATTGATTATGTATTCGGTATCTACTTATGAACCTTCATTAGATTAGTATTAAAGAAATACTGTCTCCAACAAATGAAAAACTGTATACATAATTTTGTTAGACATCATATACGCTAAATGCAATGCCCAAAACGTTGGTGTTGCACTGCGTGACTGAAATGCCCGAATTCTCTGATAATTAACGGAATCAGGTAAACGATCGGGTGCAGAGCTGGGAATAAAACCGCCGTCGGCAGCGACGTCGACGGCGGTAATAGCTGGCTCGGACCGCGCACTGGCGAACTCTAGCGGCGATTACATAAAGCACACCGCCGCCGGTGCTCTGCGCTTGCGCACCGTGCGCTCTGCAATTACAGCGCATGGCAACTGTCCGCGAGCGGCTGCGCAGTAGATCAGCTCTGGCCCCACCCACCGGAGCGCACCGCTGTGGTTTAATCGCTACTGTCCCCTAGAGAAGCTGTTATTACGTTTATCCCCACGAGTGTTTGGGTTTTAATTAGAGCGCTCGGTTATGGACTGGATAATAAGCCAGTGTTTTTAACTGTTGGCTTTCATTTCGAGAGATAAAGATCGGAGACCGGCTCAGAGATGGTGACCAGTTCCCGGTTTGATGGAGCGGGTTTTTCTAATTGGAGAGTCCGGTCTTAATTAGAGTGTTAAATGAGCGAGCTCGGCTCCGAGCAATTAAAATAAACGGGTGATGTGTGTTAATGGCAGTGCATGATTTAATTTTTAAACGTGAAAATCACACAGAAATGATTCAAACGATGGGCTGTTTAAAAAAAAAGTTTTTACTTGGCTTTGACACCTGAGTCGTGAAGGATTTTTTGATTAAGGACCATAAAAGTACGAACAAGTTTTACATTTTCTGTTACATTGTGTACTGTAATGTAAAATCGTTTAGTTCATACAATTACTCCGTGTGGTACTGGAGGTAAACCATTGTTTACTTGAAAGAGCATGGGATTTTAAATTATTTCTGTTTTAGTGAACATTAAAGCCTTACCAAATTATAAAATCCCTTTGATATTTGCACTACACTGTTTAAATTCAATTAGTTTCACAGTATCAAAATATTAACTAGACAATGGTAACAGACTAATATTGTGTTGTGCAGTAGTTGTTTGCTTACAATTAAGTCACAGTTCGTCAAATCACGTCAGTCACCGCCGAAGTTGCACGTCAAGTTATGTCGGGCCGATACAATGGGCGAATGATTGGACCAAACAGTCACGACCGGGCGGACATTACATCAATAACTGACAACAGAGAACAATCAGTATAAACTGTGAGCAAAATAATAATGATTGGCCCTTTTATTCATCCCGCCTGGCGGGGCTTCTGCTCTCCCCCGCGTTAAAGTCTCTGGGTTCATTCGCATTACCATTCACTGCGTATTTAACAATCATTAATTTTAACAGATTATCTGTGTTTTGGTGTATTAAACAGACTGTTTTTTTCAGCAAATTGTGTCGAAGTTTAATCTCGTTTTATTATACAAAAGCCCAAGTCCTATAAGAGACGATAATTCTTCCTACAACTTCACAGTGGGTTAGTAATCTACAAAGACTGATATCAAAATTATAAAATGTATGCGAAACACGAATAGTTTCTTCCCAAACGCTGTTTGGTAAAAAAATGAACATCACTGTACGATTTTAAGCTATAAAATGTAAAGATAGTCAAAACATATATTAATATAATGTTCAAATCTAATCTTCGAGGCACATCTGTGTGAGAAGCATACAATTACCGTTCTATCGGACTTACAAGGGAGCAGTTTCGCCCCAATCTTTTTCTTCTCCAGATTGAAATCTCGACAACTGTTAATCGCAGCCTGCCGCTTCCTTCACCTGTGACACTCGCACACGCAGCCAAGCTGACAGTGATACCCGAAAACGCGGCCGAATATCTCCCAAGATCTGCTCAGCCGGTTAGTCGAATCCAGGACTAATAGGCTTAGAGGTGACTAAGTCCCCGCCGTGAGAAATCTGCCGTCCAGCCCTCTCGTGGCCGCTTATAATTGGAACTATGTTAATCTCTGGTTCGGATCCGGGGCTGTGCCGTGATCGAGGATTTACGTCGGGTGACGCCGAGTGTGAAATGGAGCCGGACAGTCGACGGGCAACGGATGATGGGTAGAGGCGAGGGACGAGGGAGGGCACAGATGGATTGGAGAGATTGAGGTGATGGGAATTCACTTGTAAGAGGGTCTAGATGCGCGAGGATTATATAAGCGCAAGATGCACAGAATTTTTCTTATTTCGTTTCCAATTTAGAACACATGACATTTCAGATGATACATATGACACGTTGTACATAATTGTATCGTAACTTAAATAAAAATCAAATGACAATTTGGATGAGTGTGGTTAGGACTAAATTTGTCTAAAAAATATAATTAACTAGCAAAATATGTTTACTTGACGATTGGATTTTCACTCAAGCCATTTATGACCATGACCATTCATGACATGTATGCGAATTGTAAGTCTTGAAAAGAGACAAAACTTTTTCATACTCCTTTGGTGGATTGAGGAAAAGCAAATCTTCCCGTTGTCCCTCAACATATCTTAGTTTTACCTTGCCCCCAAGGAACAAAGTGGTATTATACACCATCAGATATATGGTGGATAAAACGATCAATTCGTCAGTTCACACTGGTGAGAAACTTTTTTGGAGTGCAGTAGTAGGCCTATACATCGATGGGAGTCACAACTATTTTTATTTTAATCGAATCTCCGACGAGGTAAAGTGATATTTCCATCATTACCGCCTCCACTTCAGCTATACCAACAGCATCACAGTCTCTTCTACGCACCGCCGCCGCCTCTACAGCTAGAAGCCGCTTTTCAAGCCTCCGAGTTGATTTATCATTCGCTTCACGCTCGTCAGCCCAAATCCGATGGAATCTTGATTCATTAGAGGCCATCCAAAGTACATTCATCTCTGTAGCCCGGCTTGGATTTATCTTCTGTTTGGCTTGTTCTTTGTAACTATTTTGATTTATAAACACATATTTGAAATTTGTACGTAATTAACGGCTGGAATGCTATTTGTCAACGTGTTAGATGCGGTGTTGCTGGTCGCGACGCCGCGGTTGGAACATTCAAGGTGGTTGATCAAACTAATAGACGGCACTTTGAAATTTTATTTTTGAAACTAAATCTTCCGTTGAATACCGAAATTGAAAACCTCATAATCCTATTTATGAATATGCTATGATCAAAGTGACTTTTTAACAATCGGCTCTAGCGGTTATCCCCCCTTCAAAGAACTCTTCTACACTCCTATAATGGCATTTTTATCAGTTGCATGTCTTCAAATACCACTAAATTTATCAGCAGACAGTTAGCGTCACTTAACGGTTTCAACCCACGCCTGATGTCTGGGATAGCAACTGAAGCCCTAATGCGGGAACTGTTCGATTAGAGACGACTTAACCTTTTAATTGACCGACAATTGCCTTTTGATTGGCCACTCAACTTGTATCGACCGCGCTGACAATGGATGGCCCTCAATTTAGTTTATCTCTTTTGTTGAGCCCGCATCACTTGCCAGACGTTTATTGTATCCCGTTTAACGGTAACGGCACGTTTTTGGTTTATTTTATCTTGCAGTTTTTATTTTATTAATGACGTAAGAATAGAGTTTATCACTCATCAGACGCTCTGAGAACACATGATCTAAAACAATTGAAATTCCGGTTTTTGCAGAGAAAGTTAGCTACAAAGTGCTAATGATTTGTATTTGAAAGTATCTTCATGCATTTGAGTTGGTTTATGGCCAGAAATGATCATTCATCTATCGGTAACAAAGAAGGTATAAACGCCACATTCCGAGAAATCAAACATTCCCAAAGAAGTGATTTGATATGTCTCTCCGCATTTTTCGGCGTTTGTTTAATGATGGTTTAGAATTATTCAAATGGACTATTTAGACTATATTCTTGGACATATGGGAAGTGCTCTTTGTACAATGTATTACACACCATGTTAAAGATACTCGTAAGATGGAGTGTGCCAAATTTGTATCACGGACTCCATTTCAAAAGCCAATGGTTTAATATTCCAGTTCCTAACAACTTAAAAACTACCCTCCCTCCATTCTTCATCCTTGAAGATTTTTCCCATGACAATTTTTGTTTCCAAGTGCAACTTCTGTGAATTTTGGAATGTTCTGAACAGTGTTGTTGAGAACTTTACTAGGACGTTATGTCACAGCCATTTAATATTTCGTGTTGCTTGTTCCAGATGGTTCTGCCACTTCGACGACGACAACTACGTGAACGTCCCTCGTCTGGTCAAGCTGCTGGGAGACTTCAGCCACCAGGAGGAGTGGTACCTGGGCAAGCCGAGCATCCGGGCGCCGCTCGAGATACTCAACCGGGAGTCCAAGGCTCCCATCAAGGTATGCCAAACAAAAGTTTTACTATAGAGCACCGACAAATAGAGGCCTACAAGGAAGTAAGCATTGCGTCTGCTTGGTTAAATTTGATTTCAGAATGAAACAATTCTTATTTATTTGTAGTTATTTAATCTTTGGTGATACCAAAGCAGGAAACGGGCTTTTTATCTATCGTTCCATCGTGCTTCCCCGGACGTTAACGGTTATTTTATTAAATCCCCGCCACAATATAGTACCTCCTAATTCCTCCCCAATCGACAACAACTCCCATTCTTTCACAACAATCCCTGCCGGCTCGGACCCCGAACCCTGTGATAAACACTGGACCAAATTACATCCAAGGTAATACTCACTATCACCGAATCTCCGGTGCGTCTCCGATTCTATATAATACATGATCCAGATAAGAAGCTTGAGGGAGGGGGGGGGGTTGTCCGGGAGCCCAAAACTGCAATTTGTGTCCAAACCGGTGGGGACTGGAGGGACTAGATGGTATCTGGCTATGGTCAGTGGTCAGCAGTGAGGTCGAGTATGTGTTATTAGCTGGATTATATAGTGCACCGAACACACATTAATTCCGGACGATTGTTGCTAATAACAGTCGCAGCACATGTGCCCTCTACCGCACTGATCATGGTTATTTGTTGGCACTATTTATTGCCGATGGTCACTTATGTGCCATTACAGTTGAGCGGCGATTGTTGTGAAAACGGTCGTCCGAGAGCGGGCTTTCGTAAATTATTGGTTCAACAGGTTCAGGTTGGTTTTGCAAACGTATAAGAAATCTTTGGCTAAATAATCTCAAGGATGATTTACTTTAGGGATTTAAAGTTGAACCCCTACATAACCTTAGTTTCTTGTTGGGATTAAAAGTTTCCTATAGTGTCATCCTTGAACTTCTGGAGAACAGTCGTTAAAAAACGATTTGTTCTCTTAAAAGGTGAAAACGAAATTGCAAAATGATATCAGGTTTAGCTCAACACTTAATCCTTGAAAGAATATTGTCGCACAAATTATTTTTTTTAATCCGGTTCATCTTTCTTGACTTCAATTATTAATCAGTAAACCGTGTACAACAGAAGTCAATGTATTTCTCCATTTAATATTTTATTAAACCATCGCAAAGTTGCTTTTCTGCGGTTGTTCCAAGAAGAACCTCCCCAAGCTAGTAACCATTACCGATCGCTCCTCCATATGTTCCCCGCATGCTGTGCCAACTAGCGCTGTCATACCGGTTCTCACTTCATCCCGCTCTCGATTTTAACGTCTTCGCAGTGATCCGTGAGTTTTTGCTCGTCAGCCGTCCCGTGGCCGGAATGCCCCTAACGAGCTCGCATGGTAATCGGTCGCCGATGGTCGATGGCCGATGACGTCCGTAATGAGCGTCCGGTCCGGTTTTTATCCGGATTTATCAAAACTGACGCGCCGCGACGGACGGCCGCGGTTTCCGAGAATTATTAATTAGCTCAAGCCGCTCTCCGCAAGAATTCCCAATCGGATTAGAAACTTAATGGTGTCAATTAATTTTTCCAGGAGTTTGAAAGCGTTGGTGGAAGTTGAAGTGGGCGAGCTTGATCGTGGTTTTAATCTTCGTATTTAGTTTTTGTATATTTTGCTTTGGTTTATGTCTTTTTTCGTTCAAACGGGGTTTTTAATAGACACAAAATGTGACTAAACAAAATGATTTTTGTGAATTCATAAAATGTTTATTAAGATATTGACAATTGTTTGTACATCTTTGCATCTTCAGTCGCCTCTAGTTTTCATCTAGACTATGAATGCCTAACTCCAAGAATTCGATTTTTAAACTATCAATTACGATTTAAAATCAGTTATATCTTTTTTATAATCTAAACATAACGTGTGAACCAATCAAAAGACCTTTGAGATAGAGCCGTCGGATTTAACCTTGTTGGGAAAGGCGGAGGGTAAAAAAACGTCATCCAATTTTTCGTTGGCCTACCCACCACTTAATATTCTTGATCCCATAGATCCTAATCCTAAGATGGGTCAAGAATTAAACTCAACTTTCCTTTCTCTTCAGCCAATTCCAGTCGCAACAAGCACAACCGATTTAATACTCCCCTTCTGACCAACACGTACAAAAGATTAATGAAATAGATTAAACTAGTTTACTATTACAGCCGTGGCGGCTTTCCCCGAGATATCGGTGTATTACAAGCTGTCATACGAGAGGCCGCGGCCGGGCAGTACGTCTTGTAGTAGGTAATGGGCTCGTAGTGGTAGTAATTGACCACTACCAGTGACCGGTGACCACGCCTCAGAGGTCAGAGGTCGCACGAACCGGCACGGGGGCTGCAACTAGCGAATCAGGGGCGCGGCGGAAAATACGATACCTGCTCCACACGGTTGTTGTTGTCGGTGGAAAGTTGGTCGGTAGAAGTTTTGGTTTGGAGATTACTACGTGATGTGTGAGGTTATGCAATTAGTTTGTGAAGAGTTTATGTCATACTGGATTTTTTAAAGAAATGCGCTAGATTAGCCTAGCAGTAAGAAAACTTTTGCTTGTCGAAGCTTCGAATGTCGCAGTACGCTTCCATCCTATACATTATGCATCGTATTCCCCCAAATTTCTTTAATTCATTTGAAAGCCGTGAAGAAATAGAGATTGCTTGTACAGTACAGTTATTTATTTATGTACTACAAATTAAGATTCGTTTGGCAATTTTTTATTCACGACTCTTATGCACTATTTTTACATTAACAACAATGGAATTTCTCGATGATTCTGAATGTTAATGTCGTTCTTCCCTAATCATAACGAATTATGTAGTAATCTTATCATTGTTCATATGTGTCATCTTGTTAAACAAGTTCCTCTTGATCCCAACGTTGCTCACCACCAGTGCTATTTGTGGCCGTTTCATCCGTTCATTGGCTCAATTTTACCGCTATAATGAGATTGACATCCAAGGCGACTATTTAAGAGCATTGTTCCGAATTCAAGGGCTCTAACAATGAAACTGTTTAATTAATACCTAGAGTAGTTAATGAAAAGTACAGCATTATACTTCCATAACAGACACAGCGTTCAGACGTGAAGCAAGAAGACCGTCAATGACGCAGTCGTCGCGTCACAAGTAGGCGCAGTTGCAGCTGCACCTGAATGGTGTCCGCGCGGCGATGCAGCTATTTAGATGCAGCGGCGGGTATCTGTGACGGCATCTCGCCGCTCCTGTGATCACTGATCAGTTCTTGTCTTCCACGTATCGGCGGCGACAGTCGCGGCGGCGGCGCGGCGTGTCGCGCGGCGGCCGGGGAGACTACTGATAGCTCACTCGCCATCACCATTCGGAAATGGCAACGGAGGGTTAACAATTACTCGAGGTTTTCACCCAAAGCTTGTATCAGCCAGGTCAATGTCTACGTAAAAATATTACTCGTTGAAACAACCCATTTGGCCGATGTACGATTTACACTTCACCGAAGTGCTAAAACAGTTTTTGACACAAAAATATTATCTTTGATCTTCTGTTTGGAAGAAAATCAAATAATAGACATTGTGTCAATGGCACTTAGTCACTTAGTACAGTTTGCTGTATAAATTTCTTTTATTAACTTTAAGTCTGAAAATCAGAGCATGGGTGTTAGCCGTCTGAAAAGTCAATTTTACGTCTGCTGTCACGTTTCTCGCCCTCCACTTCAATATTCTTTCTTCCAGAGGCTTGAGCGAAATTCCCAGAGTATTAGAGGCAAACGTGCTTAGCAATAAGGACCTCCTTCCTTATCCACAGAATCGTGCATTTTCACTTCCATACACACCATTATCGGCGTGTATATCCATATGCCACGTAGAACCCCATTACGCGCGAAATGTTCCCGTATCGTTGACCCCTGACACAATAACAATAGAATCGCAATCGCGTATCGTGTACAGTAACAATAGTGGCGGTCGGTAGCCTGGTCTAGCCGCAGCCCGCGCCGCGCAGCGCATCGCTCCTATACATCACCGGTGGTGGGATCTGGCGGCAATAAAGGGAACAAAGTGGGCCACTATCGCGCCATCTACTGGTTATTTACTGTACTGACTGACATGACCTCTGATCGCGCTCACCACCCCCACTATCCCGCCATCTCCCGCAACTGCCTCTACAACCATCGAGCTCACTGTCTTGAATTTCAGAGGTGTGATGATCGGGAATTGAAATATGGAAAATTATTTTTCATTGCTCTACACACGAAAGTACACTTTCCAAACGTAAAATGAGCAAAGAAAAAAGGTTATTTCCGCTACTGCGCGGCAAAATTACATAACGTTAACTCTATGCATTTGTGGTGCACGAAAAGTAACCGTTATGGGATTTTGCGGTGCACACCAATCAGCTGTTGCATAATGCTGAATTTCCGTGCGTATGTCCATCGACATAAGCACGGAAACTCAGCGTTACGAGTTCGGTGTTTTATTGATAATAAGTTTAATAAAAAATATTCATTTTGTTTAAAAGTTTTTTAAATATCGTAATGAAAAATAATGTTCATTACTCGTCTCAAAAGTGCCATTGCGGGGCTCGATAGCCCTTTCACCGCAATACAAGTCACTTTCGAGACTAGTAATGAAAACTATAACTAATCATTAGTAATTTGTGGGTTAAATGTATATTTACTGTACTCCTAACAAATGTGGGTAGGAATACATTTCTAATAGAGTAATTTGTACCACACAGTTTTTAATTTGTCTGTATTAAATAGTTTTAACTTTTTTGGTCATGGCTTTGTCAGTTTATACTCTTTGAAGTACTTAGTTAGTTTTAGGCCCCAAACAAAAATTTGCATTACTTTCTGTTGCCCGTTACCTTTTATTACATGCACACCATGCGTTTCGCAAAAACTACACGCCTTTTACGAGTTCTGCATTTATGCTGTAGGCCTATTCTGTTGAACACTAATAAATCAACAAACCATATACATTTGTTGATTTGTTGACCTGTGTCCGTAAAGGATAAGGATGGAACGTGGAACGGGGCTAACTAAAATGAGCGCCGAGGTCAACTCAGAATCAAAACAAAACCATTATTTTTTCTATGTTGGGCCCAAAGAATCAGAGTACCGGTGCCTAAATTCCTTAGCAAAATGGGAAGTTACTTGGAGAGTAAATTAGTGGAGATTATGAGTGAAGTGTCCGTATTTTCCCCTGAGCTGATGCTCTCGTGTGCCGTGTGTCGGTCCACTACAGTCAAAGTCGCGGTCGTGATAAGGTAGCCGTCGCGCCGCGATGTCCGGAATTTTAATGAAGCCCGTTTTCCGTCGAGTAAGCGCGCCCGCCGCTATTCCTCACATTGTGTTGTTTTTTTTGCCGCGCGTGCGATCAAATGCTTTTTTCACCACTAACACAAGGACGTCATTCTAATTTAAACTTTTTTGTCGAAATGGTTTGTTTATTTTTGAAGTGTTTTATGTTGTTTGTATCCAGCTTTATGTGATGTTCACGTATGAGAAATAAATCGCTCTAAACCGTTTGAATAGTAAACTATTGAATGTGACAAAGGTATGAAGAATACTTAATTCAGCTATTGTTTTGTGCCTACGTAATGATATTTTTATGTAGGCCAGTCTGTTAAATGTTTAGGATTCTCATTGTTTTATTAGATGGTCCAACATGTATACAGTTGATTATAATGTTGTTGTTTGTTTTCAGCAAAATATCTCGTTCTGGTTCGCCACCGGAGGGGCGGGGTTCTGCCTCAGCAGGGCGCTGGCCCTAAAAATGTTGCCGCTGGCTGGGTAAGTAATCACCATTATATCAACTAAATCAAATAAAACGTGATCATTCAATGAGCTCTGTGAATCCAGAATCCACAACTGTTGATGTCTAGAAACCACCGAGTTCATGCTGTAACATGTCAGTGTTTTAAAATCACTTTTTACTTTAGGATTTCCATTACACCATCTGTAAAATCTTGTGACTTATAATTTTTAGTACCCTGATAGTAATTTATCGCCTAACTCAGATTCTTAAGCAACCGTTTAGCACTTGGACATCCTATTGTAAGTCGAAAAACGAAATAGTAAATTTAATTTTCCCGGGGACAATATAATGTAAGCACTTCACCAAAGAACTCATAAAGAATTTGTATTGTTTTCTGGTATGAATTAAATAATATCACCTGTAAAATAAAAATCAATCACATTTCTTTGAAAACTTAGACCGTTTGGAGATGTTTTTTTAAATCACTGTTCTAATTAATGTTATATTTAAATAGCCTACTGCTAAAACGGGTTGAGAGAGATATAATAAATAGTTCCACCAGTAAAATACCACAGGTGAAATCCTCTTTGCGCAAGACACACGATGCGAACCTATAAATATTTACGTATGTATGAGCTATAATCTCCAAAGACATGTTTAAGTTCCCCGGGTAATGGAGCGATCGCCACGCCGCCTACCGCCCGCATGGGTAACTACTGCTGTCAGCTTTACATGCATTGCAGTATGATTTACCGCGCGGGTTGTCTCTGTTTTTCAGAAACGCGGAAAGTTTTAACGGCTCGGCCCCGCCGTGTTTGGATGCAAATTTGTCTCCACGGGGAGTTTTCATTGGCAGTCGTAATTTACTGCTTTTCCCGACAGGACGGGCGTAACGTAATTGAGTTGTCTACAACGTATTTTTGTAATTTTACGGTTTAAAAGCTGTCATCGCTAAATGCTCGGGGAATGCCTAAGTTGTTTGGTACCTTTCATCTTAGAAATATAACAAATTTAGGTACGATTTGTTCCTTCTTTTTGCGATAGGCCTACATTACTTAAAAATGATTTTTAGTTGTTTATTAAATATTGTCATCTAAGTTAAGGTAGTTAAGGTTGTTTTTAATGAATTTAGAGATAATAAAACGAAGTTTTTGGGTGATAAGACCACAGAATCGAAGGATAAACCAACTTTAACTAATTTATTTGTGTATTTATTAAATTTGTACAATTCAAGTTTGTACAGTATTTTGGCACTTTACCCATTCTGCAGCGTAAGATTTCTAACTGAATTGAGTTATGCTGTGCACGTTAATTTAGTTTGGGTTATGCCTAATTGAGTCAATTGGGTTGGGTTTAGCCTAATGTTTCCACTTACTTGAATGGTTTGTTCGAAGACAATTAGTCTCGCGTTATGTACCAGTAAAAGTCTCACCTGACATTGGAAGTCGTGTGAATAGTAAAACGTTTCTGGTGTGAAAGATGTCTAAATTTATAGTTTAGCTTCTAAAAATCTGTTTCCATAAAGTCACCAAGAATATGCGAAGCGCGTTACTAAAATACATCGAAACATATATGTTGTCCTAAATCTGGAGAGTAGGTACCGTACCGTACTTTTACATTTCGCCTTGGTTATTATGGTATTTATCTCCATACAAAAGCCATAGCTCCAAAAATTCTTGCTCACACATTAGCATTTTTCAAACAGTAAACAAAAACCGAAACAGGATCTCAAACTCAAAACAGGTAAACACAACTTCTCCCCGATTTACCACTACCAAACTCCCATACATTTCATAAAAACAAGTCGATAAAGCGTAAAACCAACAGAATTTCTACTATAGGCCGGATTTACAGCGCCATTGCCACCCGGGTAGACCAGCGCTGCGCTGCGGCGGGATTATTTTTCAATCGGAAACACCATACAGTGTGTCGGGCCCGATATTTCGAGTTTGTGGGCCCAACAGGGGGCCAAATTGTAATCGTCCCCCGCCAAGATGTAATTACTTTTGCCTCATGCTTTATTGTTTTCCCATTTGCTGTCCTTCAATAAATATGGCGCCCCCTGTCGCGCGGGCGCGGAACGAACCTCGGACTCACGAGACTCAGGTACGGTGTCAAGCTGGGAGGGCTCAACACTGTAATTTGTCGTGAAGGGGATACAGTATGTTGGTTGTAGTAGTGGAAAATGCAGATCATTCTTGTGTTCAGGTTGAACTGAGGTTTATTAGAGAATATTTTAAAAATAAATCATCAAATAAGTTTTTGTTAATTCTCTGTTAAACGGGAATAAATATTTCGCTACGTATGCTGGAGGTAAACACGAACAAATAACTCATTTAGAATTATAGTTTTTGTTTAAAGAATTAGTAATTGCACTCGTAGTTTAAAGTATGTTAAGAGCTACTTAACCTTTTCAACAATATGCGAGAATCGATTTGTTAATAATCATGAAATCATAAATGACCGGTACTATACTTATGTTCATGTTCAATCTTCCAGTTTTATTTCAAAACTACTGACGTCGAACCGGTTTTTTATATCAAAATATTCGCAATGAACCTTTTAGGCTTACACACAGTTTTATACTATCTCAAACCGTTACAGTAGCCCTCACTATCATCATTTAAGAACATTGCAGTATCGCAATTTTTTTTCACTATTCCTCCCCTTTTGGAAAAATGCCTTTGTGTCAACCAGCATAACTTCAGGAATAACTTAACGGCACATTTCAAAGAAACATAAACCCAAGGCTATTGACACCGCCGTGGTGGAGGGTGGGGGGTGTGGGGCAGGGACATTAATTTATCTCCGTTTTTGAACCGACCACTGGCTAATCAGGCTGAAAACCCCACATAAGGATTGGAACCTGGAGCATTCTCTAATTGGGTCCCCTTGTCCCTCATTAGCCGCGCCGTTCGGACCTTCATAATTGGGTCCTCGGGTATTTTAATTGAATACTTGATGCTAAGTTTATCGCGGCCGCGGTTTTTGTCGCGGCTGATTTAGTGCGAGCGATTGTGCGCCGTCCGTGGCCGCGCGTAAGGTCGATAGTCGCTCGCCGCGGAGGCAGGTGCTCTCGCCGGCCGGGACGTCTAAATCGCTGGAACTAATGTATTCGTTGGTAACGAATCGCAACAAGTGCGCTTTCAGCCGATCTCATCAGTAGCGGTGCAGCGTCGCAGCGGTCATATGTTCTCGGCGTTACGTTGGTTAATTGGGCTGGGCTACGTACAGATAGCAATTGTCAGGGAAACTAATGATCGAGAGGATAGAAATATAATAAAATATAGTTAACCGAAATTACTGTATTAGTTTGTGTTAAACATATTTCGTCAATATATGCAGCCATACGCCGTTTATACATTATTATTTCACTATGATACGAAGTGTGTGCATTTCATTGTTCATAGTACCTGTAACTTTAGAATGCTGAGTAATCATAGATGTAATAAATTTTCAATGTATTTTGTCTCCACGTTTTTTAACTATTTTTGGCGTTAGCTAGTTGTTTGGGCGTAAATAATTTGCGAGATTATTACATCCTCACTTTATAAAAGATTTTTTTTACAGATTTTAAAAGTAAATTAGTAATTTTCATGAGCACCATTGCCACCTGAATGGCATGGTGTCTTCACCCAAAGATCCATTTGAAGCAGATGATTCGTTCCGAAACATGTTGCACTGTAAGCCCTATTGTAGGTTCTAATGTTACAAACATGAGCCTACTATACATCGACTCGGAAGATGAACTTCAAGAAATTTAACCAACCGAATTTTTTATTTTATTTATTAAAACGCTGTAGTGGTTTGACACTTTTTGTTCAATTTGAAACTATATTTTTGAACGAAGCGACTTATAATCTATGAGATTTCCCCGTAAATTTCTTTCTACAACCCCCTAATTTACATCCTAGTAACAATTTAAAGTACGACGTTCTTACCTCGGCCCTCCAATAACTTACCTCGGCTGCAGCGGTGCCGGTGGGCGCTGTAAAGCAGAACGAGTCAGATCGTACTTCTTTCCCGGTCGTTTTTGTTTTGGCTAACCTCAAAGTGCGCGCTTGTAAGTGATCAATTCCGAACAAGCACCTGTCGCTGTCGTAGGGCGGGCAAAAAGCGACGCCGGCCAAAGAGAGCTGAACGCCGAAGATATAATTCGCCGTGTCCGGACCGACTGGACTGGTTTATTTCGATATCGGTTCCCGAAGGTTGGCAACATTGGAATGTCGGGGCTAATTGACAGCTGCTCCCTTTACACGCGTGTTCCCGCCGGGAAATGGCGGGAAAGATTGAGCGGCGATTTCGAGCTGTCGAGGAACATGGAAGGTCAGTCAGTGGTCACTGGTCAGTGGGTACACAAGTTTGTCGGATGGGAAACATTGGAAACAAGGAAACAGTGACAGATAGTCTAGATTACTACAGTTATGATCAAAACTATAGTAAAAAAAAACATAGGCCCTCGCAGACCTATGTGACCAGATCAGCAAAATTTGGGAAAGAAAAGAACAGGCTTGCGCCATATTCTTAGACATAGAAAAGGCTTTCGACAGCTTAGATAGAAAAATTCTAATAGAAAAACTTCAACAACTAAATATCTCAGGAAATGCACTTAAATGGCTTCAAAATTATCTATCAAACCGTAAACAACTAGTGGAACTGGAACACACCCAAAATAACTACGAAGTAAAATTTAGATCATCAATCCAAGACACATATCAAGGAATTCCACAGGGCTCAATTCTGGGACCTATCCTTTTCTTAACATATATAAATTCATTTCCAAACAGTTTACCAGAAGATAGTTCTTGCATAATGTTTGCAGACGACACCACAATCATCACTCCAACTCATGATCTAGCCAAGACAGAAGAAATACTGCAAACTTCAATAATAGCAAGCAACGAAATGAATCTAAAAATAAATAAACAGAAAACCATAGTAATAAACTTCAACAGCAGAACCAATAACCACTCAATAGAGGAAACAACAGAACCAACCACCACAAAATTTCTTGGAATAACTCTGGACGATCAATTAACATGGATTAACCACATAGAAGCTCTAGGCAAGAAACTATCCCAAGTGCTATACGCTCTGAAAAGAATAAGAGCTATTACAAACAAAGAAATAACCAAAACAGCCTACTACGCACTCTTCTCCTCCCACATCAGATATGGAGTTATAGCATGGGGTGCCGCAAGTGAAAACATTATTAACAAAATTGTCATCCTACAGAAGAAAGCCGTAAGAATCCTGGAACAAGTTGGACCGCAAGAGCACTGCAGACCTCTTTTCATTGAAAACCAAATCCTAACCATTATCTCCCTATACCTCTATGAAATAATAATTTTAGTAAAATCAAATCCCCCTCAATTAAGAACAGACTGTCATAATTATAACTTAAGAGTAAAATCAAACTTTGACCTAAACCATCATAGATTAACAAAAACTAGCAAAACTCCAAATTATATGGGAATAAAAATGTTCAATATCTTGCCAAATAACTTAAAAGAAATAAACAAACTTTCCACCTTCAAAAAACAACTAAAACAATATTTACTAAATCGACTGTATTATAAAATTTCTGAATTTCTTGAAGAACATAAATATGCTCCACACACTTGACACACATAACACACACACATACATAAACACAAATGATGAAGAAGCTGGAAGAAGAAGAAAATTAATGTGACGATTCCCCGGTCTTCAAGGACTGCGGTGAAGACATCGATGGTAAATGGTAAATGGTAAAATGTGATAAAGATTAAAGCGACTAATAATTCAACCTAGTGGACATCGGTATAGAACAATATAGAATGCACTCCCCATGATAAAGCCAATTTTTGTTTAAATAACCTTAAAAGTCAACTACTATAACTAATACTAGACACTGCAACAAACATACTGGTTCCCTAAATACCTTCGGACTCACTCCCTAAAAGTCTTGGATCAAAGTTGTCCTTAAATCTCCGGAGCAAATTCTTTATTAGCCTCTGTAATTCCAAACTCAGGAAATGTAGTATTAGTTTTGTTGTTTAACAGTTCGAAGTCCCAACTTATATGTCTCAATTTCCGTTTGATATGGTGATTTCCTAAGAAATCACCATAAATTTTAAGTTGGTCGTGTAAATGTCTTCGTAATACTTACTGTAAAATTGATTTTCAGTTGCAAAAGAATCATTTGAATATTGCAAATATCGTTAAAGGGTCTCTAATTAATCAAGCGTCGCCCCAGGGGCAACATTATCAACCCGCCCGCGCCCCGTCAGCGAGTCCGATGACTATCGGAGCGCCATTAGTCGCCTGTGGCGGATTATAACGCCACTGCGCATGCGTGATGTCGACTTTCCCCGCGCATGCGCATATCAGCTGATCGCCGATCACGTGATGGCGCCTGGTAATGAGCTTCATTAGCGATCTCTGTCCGCGGCGATCGGAAGTACAAGTAACTAACTGTCGTCTTGGTGGTCTGTCACGTCATCAGTGTAAATTAACATCAGGAGCAAAGAGAGAGAAGTTACATAACAAATACACAATCTATGATGAACTACTGTAATTAAACCAGGCCCTGTTCGGTTCAGTGAGATTTCGGAATAGGCAGAAATCATCGGTACTGCAAGATGTTGAATTCTTTAATGTCATCGTTGAATTTGTCCGGACGATATTAGCAACCGTTTGCTATATGAGACCGCGGAAAGCAGTCATTTTTTGTGATTCCCTGTTAAAATACAATATTGGTTGAACAATGTAATAAAGCCCAAAACGTCGATCGAACCATATAAAAACTTCTAATAGCGACTGATTCGGTCGTTCATCATTTGCGCACTTTTTAATCCTTCTGTAAAATATTTCGAAGGGTCGCCTAATCCTCTTGCATCATTTGCGCACTCTCCCGTCCAGGTAGCCTCAGCCTGCCGACAACAATTCGCAAACAGTCGTCCCCCACACATACCACTGGACGGCAACACATGTATATCGCACATTCATGAATAATTTAAGTTTGTAGTGTATAAACCTTTTTTGTAATACATCGAATGTTTACTTATTTTACTTTCAATGGTTGGTGAAAATTGTATTACTGTAATTGCTCAGGTTGAAATATTTTTGAGCGGAGCGAGCGAAGCGAGCGAAGCTCCTATACTACACTCTGGCTTTTTGTACGAATTGTTTCTATGGCAAGTTTGCCTCTATTCTAACTGTAGATAGCAGCCTCTCCTATACTAACTCCTCAGAATAAAACCACTCATAAAATTCACTGTTGCAATAGGAACAAACTACAAATGGTAAACATGAAATCCAAGTGTTAATGTACGGGTCAAGGCCGTGATATTGTGTCCGATTATTTGCCATTATTTCTGTTCTGTTGAATATTGTTTTGCTAATTTTTAAACTTATGTCTTATGCCAAAAAATGTTTTATCATTCAAAAGACCATTTGAACACGGACATAAGTTTTCAATAACTTTGTAAATAAAAATAATGCCGCTTCTACCACCCTGCGATGCGCAAACGATGCATTTAACTAAGAGCCCCCTGGAGCTCGATGCGCAAAACAAAAGCATCCCTTTTACCTGGCTCTCCGCATGATGCGCAAATGATGCACGCCCACTGATTCGCGTGTAATTATAGTACACTCTGTGCAACATCGACGGTTGGGATATCCACAATTTTTTAGCAATGAAAAAGCAATAGGTTACCTATTTTCCTGAAGGAATTTGTTTGAATCTGACATATTTTCGGATTTGGAGGGAATCTTCTGTACTCGAACACAACAAAGCGATGCGCAGTTTTACAAGAATAAATAAAATATGTATCCAAATTGAACACCGTATGTTGTTGACTCCTAACTTATGATTTCATTTTAGAGAACGACATAATGACTGTCATTTATAACAATTACTAAATAAGAATTATTTCTGTGACCATCTTGATTAGCCGGTCACAATGAGAACGAATCCTTCTTTCTGAGCCGATTTCACCTAAACCACCGTACCCACCGACGGGACGGGAAGTGCAGGAAAGTGGAGTGCCGCTATGGCTATGGAGCGTCTGGCCCGAGAAGCGACATTCCGTGGGCCGGCCTGTTATCAGTAATCTGGTCCAGTCGTTATCACTGGCCGATCTCCTCATTAGGCCAGTCACAGGCCTCCAAAATGCTCTGCCCCACCGACCATTAAAATACCCACGGCTGTCGAACACTGCCTTTGCACACATCCATTCTAATTAACCTTTTCCCGGTTCTTTTTCTTGTTCGGTTGTCGGTGTGCATTCTTTCAGTGTTGTGTTGGTGAGAAAATTGTTTTACGGAGTATTCTAGATAAATTAAGTGTTTTTGTGTATGAATTGTGCCAGTGTTTACACTTACTAGTTTATTTACATATCAAGGGATTACAAAATGTGTGTAGTAAATTACTGCATTGACTACAGTTTTGATTTATTTAATTTCGACCACCTCGTTTCTGTTCGCACTATAGTTCTATTTAAAATTTTAAAGGGCTTCACTACAAAAGATTTTTAATTTAACACTCAGAATGTTATTTTTCGAAATTTTCTTCTACCTGTGCAATGTTTCATTGCAAGTTTAAATTTTATCTTTACACTCTTGTCTCAGTAGTTCAAAACAAACAATGAGAGGTTTTATACCCACTTTTATTTGCGGGGCGATAACAATCATCATTACCCTGTAAACACTTTTTTATAAATTTGTGGAACGGCATTATTTGTAATTCAATTCCAAGATCAAAGTTTTAACTGTACTTCTAGAGTTTTAACTAAGTATCAGAAAGACGTAAGGTCTTTCATTTATGAAAATTTAACATCCACCAACCAATCAAACATTCACTCTCAGTACTTCCATTAATCCATTACCCCAGACACTCGAAATTCAAAGACCACCGGAAGACGCACAGCGGTTTCTCAGAGCTGACAAAGTGGCGGGAACCCGAAGTAAACAGCTGATGATAAATCAGCTGAGAACATTAACATTCCTCACAGCTGTCGACTACATTCACACAATTCCAGCCCGACTACCGGGCCCGCCGCGCCGCTCAAATATAAACATTTGCCTTCCTTTAAGTGTTTCCTCCATAATCACTCCATTAGCCGCGTCGCTCGCCTAATGGCATCCTCGACACGATCGGTCGTCGAATTTGAATTTCGGGGCAGGTCAAAGATTGACTTTGAAGATGGTGCCAGATAATTTTGATTTATTTTACAGTTAAAAATATGTTTTGCACATTCCATATTAACCAGTTGTTTTGTGTTGCAGAGATGGAAAGTTTATGAGCATTGGTGAGAAGATTCGACTCCCCGACGATGTCACCATGGGTTACATTATTGGTAAGCTGCTCATCGTTATCACATCTGTTTTATCATACTCTAATTTTCGCATGGCTAATGATAAAGGAGAAAAGAGGAAATTACATAGAATGAGTTGTACTTCCAGATAAAACTAATTCAAATACATTATTAACAAGGAACAGTCCTTCAATTTGGTTAGGCCATTAACTTTGTTGTTTTAAAATTGATACATTTTGTGATAAGTATTCACTAGAAGTAACCATGTAATTTATGACAATATAAACCTTTGCTAAAAGACTGTAATTCAGTTGTATCTATATATACCATTTCCTGTCACTTTTTTCATATTTCAATACTAGATAGTGGGTTACTACGTTCGGTGATCACTAAAGTTTTTTTAAATTTAACACCTGGTATTGAAAGTCTTGAAAATTATGAGACAATTTCATAATTTTCAATACATTCCTTGGCTTTTCAGAAGTTTACAGTTGTCATCTAACAGTTCTTTGGAATATAAATACACCATGTACTTTTAATTAGCAATAGCCCCAATGAAAACATTGATAACAGTAACCAAGAAACATTGATTTAAACAGTAAAAATTAAACGAGTAGTACTACGGTACCAGTATTATCTTTTGTATTGTCTGTACTTGTTACTTTCTTATTCGGGGCACAAATGGTTTTTGTACAACAATAAACTCAGAACATTTAAATAAAATCAAGGTTATTAATTAAAAAAAATATATAATTTGATTTTGCTAATTTAATGATTTTTATCTGTGAACATGCATGGGACTACTTTTTATTATTTTGTATATAGTCTTTTACCCAGTGTCATCAACAGAATCAATAGAATGTGTGAACAGAATTCACCATTAATAAAAAAAATTCTACCATTGTGTATATCCATACCGAAGAGATGAAAATGAGCTAAACGTATCTCCTTGTGTCCTTAAAAAGCCCTTGAAACAATTTCTGATAGTTTGTTGTAAGAACTGTGAATGTCGCTAACATTCGCTCGCTCATGTTGCAGAACACCTGCTGCGTAAGCCGCTCACCGTGGTGGATCAGTTCCACTCGCACCTCGAACCCATGAAGTTCCTACGCCAGGACACCTTCCATGACCAGGTACATACTCAGGAGCATACACACGGAGAGTGACTGTAGCTGTTACTGTAGACCCAGTGTACTCACTGGCGTGAGCTAAACTATTTACAATATCAAATTTTTGTTTAAAATGTTTCAGAATTTTATCATTTTTTAAATTCTCTGAGAATTTCAATGTGTTATGAGCACACTAAAAATTATTTTCCTTCACTGATTGAGGTTTAAATTAATAAAAACCTTCATTATATGCCTTTGACTGTGTGAATTGGAAAAGATTATTTATTTTGTGAACTATGGGAATATGGAATTGTGTTTTACGTTTTACAACAGATTATATGTCATAATTGACCATGGGTAATTTGCCACTTTCTTACATTGAGGTTAAATCTCCTCATGTAGGACTTGTCTGACAATTTCTTCACTCATTTTTTGAGTCTCCTCAACTCAATGCTCTCCAATAGGATGATAAAAGTATATCTGGGACGCAGAGAAATAACGTTTAGGCAACTAAAGGATGGCCTGCCACAAGGGTCAGTGCTCGCCCCACTGCTCTTTAATGTGTATACTGCCGACATTCCTGTAACTCGGTCCTTGAAGTTTATATATGCAGACGATATTGCATTGGCATATCAACACCAGCATTTTCGACAAGCAGAGGAAACACTAACAAATGACCTCACGACCCTCGGTGAATACTTTGAAGCCTGGAAGCTAAATCCAAACCCAACAAAAACTGAGGTTGCTTGCTTCCACTTGAATAATAGACTGGCCAACCAAAAGCTTAAAATTGTATTCAACGGTGTTGAGCTAAAACATAATGACCACCCACAGTATCTGGGAGTCACTTTAGATCGGTCTCTCACGTTTTAAAGCCACTTAAAAAAAAAAAACGGCAGCTAAGGTGAGAACCAGGACTAACATTGTCCATCACCTTGCTGGCTCCACATGGGGAGCTAACGCACAAGTTCTGCGAACCACTGCTCTGTCATTGGTATATTCAACTGCTGAGTACTGTACTCCCGTGTGGTTAAATAGTGTGCACGTTAGAGAGATCGACGTCCAGCTAAACAGGACCATGAGAGCTATTAGTGGTACCCTCATGGCAACCCCTATACCCTGGCTCCCCGTGCTGTGTAATATCGCTCCTCCTGAAATAAGACGAAGGGATGCACTCATTAGGGAATACACAAAGATCTTATCTGCTCCACAGCTGCCCATCCATGATTACCTACCCCAGAATGCGGGTCGATTGAGGTCCCGAAAACCACCGCTACGAACAGCCTCCCAGTTGATGGACACGAACTTCACCATCCATACTAACTGGACTTCCTCCTGGGACGCTTTTCAAGGTCGTAATCACTTCTTGATAGCTGACCCGACCATAGCGGTAGGTGGTATGAATCTTCCTCGGAAGCAGTGGACTATACTCAATCGTTTCCGCACTGGAGTGGGAAGATGTAACTATTGGAAGTACAAATGGGGAATGACGCAAGACCAGTCATGCGACTGCGGAGTAGAGTATCAAACTATGGAACAAATAGTTGAAGAGTGTCCACTGAGTGCCTTCCCCGAAGGATTGGCCGGTCTGCATAGCTCAAGTGAAGTTGGGCTGCAATGGCTGAGCACCCTGGATTTAGCTCTATAAAGAGAGATCTGATTTTTATTTTAGTGTTTAGATTTTTCCTTTTACTGACTCAGGTGCTCTGCACCGCAGAATTTATTTATTATTCTTAAACCATGGTGGCTGGCTAAATGAGCCATACGATATATATATTCACTCATTTTTGATGCATCTGAATAAACTCTTTTTTAACATCTTCAACTAAATATTTTTTGCAAACTTCAAGATTAATGTATTGTTTTGTTTTCAGATTACGTTCAGTTACTCCAAGTACAGCAAAGAAGAGATCAACGTTGTGAAAATTGATGGGTTTGACAACAGAATTGATCCTACTAGGTGAGTTTTTGTTATTACAGTTAAACTTGTTTCAACATAAAATAGTGCCAACATCAGCACAACCAGAAGAAAACCAAGGTTATTGGTATGAGGAAATATTATTTTCATTACAAATCTTAAAAGTGACCCAAGGCAAGATCACATTACTTTATGACAAACCCATATGCATGGTTGAAATGTGATCGAACTGCAGAATGGAACTTTTGAATCGAGTCAGTCTTACCTACTTTTTTTTTAGTACCAGGAGGACCGAGCGTTGCTCGGTGAAATATTAGTAAATTTAAATATCAGAATAAACTTTATTGACATTTAATATGCAGTACATAAACAGCTGTTACATTTCTTTTTGAAGTTCTGAATGTACTTCTTGTTTATATGTTGTTAATTCGTTGCCAACATGGCAACCCATAAGCCCAATGTTAAAATTTTGTAATTTTAAACTTTAATTTTTAGCAAAATTAGATTTTCCCTGGGGGCGAGACCCATCTCAATCGTATTTTTAAGGTAAAACTAAGTTTATTCCAAAATTTGAAGGAAATCGTCGGAGCCGTTTTTGAGATAATTGTGCAAGCAAGCAAGCAAGCAAACAAGCAAACATTGCTCGTATAAGAGTATAGGATATGTAGTGATAGGCTAAAAAAATTACACCATCAAAACTCAACCTTTATTGAAACACCCTTACACTCTGTGGGTGGAAACACAAAACTACAAAGGCTGAAAAATAAGTTTTATATCAGGAAAATCAGCTTATTTACTTTCAGTGATTCAGTGTAAAGAAAAAAACATCCAGTGCATTATTTTCAAGTATTCTGATTGAATTGAAAGGCCACTTTCACGGCATTTTTATTTTTAACTAGAGATTACTCACTGGTTGAAATTCGACCAAAAGTCAATTGATGTGATCCCAATTAGTTAAAAAATATTTTATAACTGACACATCCGTTCTTCCTGATTTGCCAGCATTTGTTTTTTGCAACAGGTGTCGGATGATTCAATCAATAACCTTTCTCCCATGATATTAATATTGAAACTTTGAGAGCTTGTAGGGCATAGCCCTAGGGACCAATGTGAATATTGTAATAGGATTCTGCTCATCTAAAGGACACAACTTTACTAACGGTATGTGCAGATTTCACCTACGATGCACACAAGCTGAGAAAATGGAGGAAAAGAAAACATGCTTGCCTATTAATATATTACAGTTTGAATAATCAAACTGTTAAGTCACCTTTTAGTAGTGTGCACATCTATGGCGAGAGATATGTAAATTTGCTACAAAAAATTGTTAAAAAAAGATTTAGCTTTCAATCTAAATAAAATTACATCAAAGTTTCTTATATTTTGTGACAGAATTGACTTATTTTCAAACTATTTTACAGACTAGATGCTTTATAGCACTTTCAACAGCCGTGGCCGTATAGCTCTAGGATATGACTCAGTGGACACGGGTTCAATTCCCGGCTCGGGAACAAAAAGATCGTTCAGCCGCTCCTGTGGTTTAGAAATCACGTTAGGCCATACAAAATACTGGCTTGTTAATTTTTTCTTGCTGACAGCAGGCATTTCCTGGATATTAAAATAGTAGATGGAATTTTGATTGGATCTTTTTATTTTGTAGACACTATGAAATATGGGTCCACTTGCATAGAAAACAAAAGAGTGCGTCTGAGGAGAACTGTCAGTTAATTGCTGACCTCCCTGTGCTAAAAGCCTTACGGTTGTTATTATTAGCACTTTCAACTAAAGCTGAGAGATATTCTTCAGTCTTCAAGACTAGCATTGTTTCTTATCAAAAAATGTTTTTTTCAGGTTTTTATCGCTTCATTGCTTCCTCTTTCCATACTTCACATTCTGCCCGAGATGACGATAACGTATTGCGACACCAGAACACTGTGTGGGACCACGGATTTTTTAATGCTAAACTGTTATGCTCTCTACCCTTTGAGTGGCCTTGGTCGATAAAATAATATATTGCAGTCATTAGTTGATTTAAAAGACATCTGATACACTAAGTAATGTTATAATTAAGCTACTCCTTGGGGATCATGCTTACTCTAAGGTAATATTGTGTACTAGCTGTGATGAATAATAAATTTATCAAACCAAAACCTATAAAAGTAGAACCTTTCAACTAAGAGGAAAAGTCTCATTCATGTACTAAAGCATGACACTCAAAGGGTTTAAAGAAAATGATTGCCTTATAATTTTAGTGAATTTGAATTGTGTCTGTGATTAGATGAATAATCTCTGTAGTCCGATTGTGTCATGGGTAAGTTTACTTCTTAACATTCAAAACAAGTTGTGTTTTTATTTTAGTCAATTGTGCAGCTATAGTAGTATTACAAGACTTTACTTATTGTTAAGCTTGAAATAATTTGTCTTCATGGATTTTAATTTTGATACTAATGCACTTTAAATGTGTTCAGTCGAACAACATAATTCTTCCATTTATATTTTGTATGTTTACGTGACATTATTTTACTGTTTATTAGACTGTGATATAATTTTTAGGTTTTTGTATATTTTTATATGGGATTGTGACAATATTGTTATATTTTGAATATATTGTATTTAGTTTATGAT
Source organism: Neoaliturus tenellus (assembly GCA_030545055.2). Lineage (NCBI taxonomy): Eukaryota > Metazoa > Arthropoda > Insecta > Hemiptera > Cicadellidae > Neoaliturus > Neoaliturus tenellus. The sequence goes on along the minus strand of CM061534.1, from coordinate 5,964,865 downwards.
AATGTTCACAAGCAAGAAATGTTATTTTAAAGATGAAATATTTTATTGACGTGCAATAATTTAACTTGCCAATATTCAGGTTAGAATGTTACAACAAAAATGTATTCTCATTTTGGGTTTGGTAGCCTGTATTCAAAATATGAGTAGATGAACACTACCGTCTTTATTTTTTTAAAGTTTTTTTTTCAAATTCAAGTTAAAGTTTAGGCGTCCTTTTGTGTATTGCAAGTTTTTAATGGATTTCCTGCAAAAGTTAATTCATTTTAGTTTTGAAGCTTATTTTGAATATTTTAAACCAAGAGAAGTGTTTGCCTTATTCTGACAATGAGTTTATCAGTTTAGGGTTTTCGTTACCCAATATGATTCAAATGAATTTGTTTGATTTACTGTTTAATTAATTAATATGGACTATTCAGTCATTTTTTCTACTTTCTCTAAAAATTAAAGTAATTTTTCCAATACAGATAATTGATTGTCATTATTAAACATTGTGAATTAAATAATTGTAAATTTGTATACCATAACTATGTAAATTAACATATCTGTAAAAACATTGTACATTTATTGTTATAATAATTGTTAACAAATAAAATGAAATGTACTTGTGAAATTGTATTCTCATGGCCTCTTTTACTGCCTTGTTCATAAGATTAGAATAGTACACAATGTTATGATGAATTTTAATGAAATTATCAAACAAAAAATTGTTTCAGTACACTGAAAAAAACTGCACAAGTGCAAAGGTTGCATTTTTCATAGGACTAACAAAAACACATTAATAAAAAATGATAATTTAATAATCACATTAACAAATGTTTTACAAATTATCAGTAAACTGGCTTAAATTAGATTCAATAATGTGTCAACCCCAGAAAAATCACAAATTGGAGGCATTTGTAACTTATAGGGGACAACCCATGTGATTTTTAAGTTTCAATAACAGAATCGCACTTGCATAAGAGGTTCTTGACTATGCATTACAACATTTAATAAATAACTTCTTGATTAGCATTATACGTGCTGGTACTGATATTCAGGTTGAAATAATAAAACGTCTTCCAACACTACTCGATATATTTACACTTATACTGGAATTGTTTACAAGACGGTAAATATATATAAAAGATCTTATAATGGCGATCGATTTCGACCAGAGTCTCTGATTGGGCCTGATGATGACCACACCGGTCATCATCAGGCCCAATCAGAGACTCTGGTCGAAATCGATCGCCATTATAAGATCTTTTATATATATTTACCGTCTTGTAAACAATTACAGTATAAGTGTAAATATATCGAGTAGTGTTGGAAGACGTTTTATTATTTCAACCTGAACATTTAATGTTCTGTAAAGGATCTTTAAAATGCTATTAACATGGACATTAACTTTGATTTTTAAATAAAATACAGTGTGGTCAAACTTATTTAAAATTAATCATCTGTCCCTATGTAACTGTCATCTTACAATATTACAATATTATACTAGCTGAAACCTGGCATGCTTTGCAATGCCAACTTGAAAATTGTTTTTATTGTTTCCACGACAACAGCTAGAAGAGAGTTTTATTACACGTGAGAGTTATTAACTCTTGGAGAGATTGGTATTCGCAGAAGTGTTTACACTACAGGCAAATTTTCCGTTCACACGACATGACTAAACTTGATTCAGGTCTTGGAGGGAATTAGTAACTCTCAGATTGTGACGGCGAGCTAATTCTCAGTACCGTTTACCCAACGTGTACCACTTGTAGAAACTCATGTATAAACCGAGCTTAAGCGTAAGTTCTGAGCACTATAAAAAAACAAATGGCTTACAAACCTTCTCTATGAAATTTCCCATATACATACCAAGTTTCATTTAAAACGGGTCAGTGGTTTCCGAGTCCATTGGTCACAAATATACAAATATATACAGGGTTAGGCAAAAGTCTGGATACCCCCAGTTAACTTTTTAACGCGTTGCAGTAGGAAAACCAAACTCGGCACATGTTTACAACATCAAAAACTGCACTTTTTCATCAACTACACAACTTTGCCCCTGCCCCCAAAATGGGGTATTTTGGGGGCAGCCCCAAATTTTCAAATGTAAACCCCTATTGAGTGACCCCTCATTTTAAACGGTTTATCAAGAGAAATTAAATGGCGCAAACCGGAGGTCGATATCTCACCCCTAACCAAAATGGCAGCCATTTCAAAATTTGACATGGCAAGCAAGTATAAGTATGGACACCCCCAATTAATTTTTTAACACGTTGCAGTAGGAAAACCAAACTCGGCACATGTTTACAACATCAATAACTGCACTTTTTCATCAACTACACAACTTTGCCCCTGCCCCCAAAATGGGGTATTTTGGGGGCAGCCCCAAATTTTCAAATGTAAACCCCTATTGAGTGACCCCTCATTTTAAACGTTTATCAAGAGAAATTGAATGGCACAAACCGGATGTCGATATCTCATCTCTAACCAAAATGGCAGCCATTTTAAAATTCGAGAAAGGTAAATTGACTTTACATTAAATCAGAAATAGCTTTTTTAGAATCGAGAATATCTGGAATTATTTTAGAATTGAACCTACTAGTTCATTTCTGCTATTAGGTTCAATTCTAAAATAATTCAAGAAATTATAAATTCCAAAAAGCTATTTTCTGATTTAATTTTAACAAATGTAAATTTACCCTTCTCGAATTTTAAAATGGCTGCCATTTTGGTTAGGGGTGAGATATCGACCTCCGGTTTGCGCCATTTAATTTCTCTTGATAAACCGTTTAAAATGAGGGGTCACTCGATAGGGGTTTACATTTGAAAATTTGGGGCTGCCCCCAAAATACCCCATTTTGGGGGCAGGGGCAAAATTGTGTAGTTGATGAAAAAGTGCCGTTTTTGATTTTGTAAACATGTGCCGAGTTTGGTTTTCCTACTGCAACGCGTTAAAAAGTTAACTGGGGGTATCCAGACTTTTGCCTAACCCTGTATACATATATACCACCATCCTCTTTTATAAATGTAGCTTAATTATTTACATGTATTTATAAAATTATTAGATGATATAACATATATTAACATAGGCACAGACACAGACGCTTGCTAAAGAGAAAGATCCTCTGTGAATCCGTTTACGTTCTACAACAAATCTAAGCCACTATTTTCTTCAGATCTTGTTTTCTTTGTCTTTCTTTGAGTGGTTGGGTTCTTGTTGGCCTTTTGCCTCTGGAAGAAAAAATATATTTATGTGATACTGTAATGAAAATAATGATATATCAAAGAGAATTACTAAGGTAGGTAATGACAATTAATTGCTAGTTAAATTTTTATAGATATAATACCGTATTCATTATCGCTCAATCCATTTTATTTTTGGTATTTAAATTAAAAGACAAAAATGAGTTTTTCATTAATGAATACAGTACCTTATAAATTATTTATTACATAAAATAAGATTAGTTTCATACGAGAAAATTACACACATGAAAATATGTTAAGGGTGCGGTCTACCCCAGCCAAAACAACAACAATGCCGAATGCCGCCTCGCGGCCGTAGCGCTAGGCGAGTTTGATGGCTGCAGAGGTTTACGGGGATCGTGTTTCAGAATTAACCGATTAAGATAGAGATTAGCTGTTAACTTTTTCAAAAAGTAGAAAAAAGGATCTAGTCAGCTATCTTTTTAGAATTTTTAAATAAAATTTCTAATTTCAGTAATAACTGTCTAAAATCATCTGTTTTTAGTTTTGTAAATGCAGAGGTTTACGGGGATCGTGTTTTAAAACTAACCGCTTAAGATAGAGATTGCCTGTTAACTTTTTTTTAAAGTAGAAAAAAGGATCTAGTCGGCTATCTTTTTAGAATTTTAAAATAAAATTTCTAATTTCAGCTATAACTGTCTAAAATCATCTGTTTTTATCGATTTTAACTGAATTTTTCTATTGGTTTTAATGAACTAATTACAAAAGTGCAACAGAGGAAAATTAGTACCATTATTCTTCTTTAATATGACACCTTATTTATAGCTCTAGGCTTCATTTGGCAGAAGATAACACGATTCTAAAAAAACCTTGCATTTGGGTGCGCGCCAGGGGTAGACCGCCCCCTTAAGGCTAAAAAAACGCTGATTATTGTTTCATACAAAGATTGGTAGGCAAAAAACATGTCAGAGTTGTACAATATTCCTGGTAAAAACTCTGGTAATGACTCACAGGTCTGTGTTGTTCCTGCATTTAGTAATGTATCTTGAGATATCTGATTGGTACGATCTTCCAGGTGTTATAATATGTAAAGGGGTTTAGATTTTTTTAAGGGTAGAAGAAACATCCTCTTAACCAGGCTATTTGAAAGATAATCTATAACAGTAGTTTTCATTACTAGTCTCGAAAGTGACTTATCGCGGGGAGAGATTGCACGCGCGACGCGAAGCCGAGCATGGGAAAGACTATAGAGCCCCGCAATGGCACTTTGGAGACGAGTATTGAACATTATTTTTCATTACAATATCGAAAAACTTGTAAAAAACATGAATATTTTTGATTATACAACTTAGTATCAAGAAAAAAAACCAAACTCATAATGCTGAGTTTCCGTGCTTATGTCGAGGTACATATGCACGAAAACTCAGCGTTATGACAGCTGATCGGACTGCATTGCAAAATCCCATAACGGTTACTTTCCGTGCACCACAAATGCACAGAAAGTTAACGTTATGTAATTTTGCCATGCAGTAGCTGAAATAACCTATTTTCTTAGCTCATTTTACTTTTAGAAAGTGTACTTACGTGTGTGAAGTAATGAAAAAGGCCTTCTCTAATACAGGGCAATACCTGTTTACCAAAAAAAGTTAGAAAAGAATTACCTTGATGATTTTCAAAGTGCAGATTTTCAACGGACGCAGAGTCGTTCCACGGCTGTTGGTGGCCGGATCCGAGACACAGGAACACTGTGTTGGCAAGGAAGAATGCGAGAGCAGAGCAGATAAACACGATCCTCCAGTTTTCTGTTTTTGTCTGGACAAAAGAAACTTTTGAATTGAGAGTTTATATCAAAATATTATTTTGCAAAGAGCTAACAAACAAGGAAACTAAATATTTCTAATTTGACAGGATAAAGCAATGATCAAAGAGAATTTGAAAACATGATTTAATTTTAAACTCTTGTTTTATGAGTAAAAAACCTTGTAAAGAAATACCCAATATATTTAGTTTTACATAATTCTTTGTGAAAATTATAAACTAAACAAACCTCACTCACTTCTGTCTAATTAACCATTATCTGCTGTCTATTGAAAAAGAGAAGGTCCTATTTACAGCAATTAATTTTGGGAGGGCAATAACTTTTCCTTGCTGACAGCAGGGATTTCTTGGATATAGAAATAGTAGTTCATGGAATAAGGATAGGATAGTTTTAATTTCAATTTAAGTAGATTCCTGCATGTAACCATTCCTCCCATCATTCGATACTGACTTTCTTTACTCAACAGCTAATAATCGATCTTTCATTGTGGCAAAATTGATTTTCTTGTACATACCATAGCTCTATTGACTAAACTACCATAAGGGTGTTTTTTTATATTTTTAATTTTAATTAGGGGTTTAGTGATTTGATGAAGTAGCTTTGAAATTGGAAATCTTACTCATAACCTAGTAAATGCATACCTAGTTTATTTTATGAGGTTAAAGGCATAATAGAACATTTTTTAACCAATCTTGACAAGTAATGTTGGGGAGTTTGTTACTTTTTGAAATTGTGTCAGATATGTAAATTAATACAGGAACCGTTCTTGAACGTCTATGGAAGGGTCTGAAGTGATTTCCAATTGATTGTATCGTATTCTATTCATAATGTACATTATGTGTTCTGTAGATAAATAAATATATTTTTCAAAATATTGTGTGTTTGTAGTATAAATATGTGTTCTAAAATAACCGTTTAGTCCCAAACTAAATATATTTTTTGCTTTTTATTTATTTATTTTTCTTATCAGGACCGATGGCAGTAGCTAGTTTTATACATTGTACCTACCTACATACTTGTCTTGGCAAACATTTACAGGAACGTTTGTTCACCCAATCATATAAATTATTGTTTATTTAGTATCCAATAAACAAATAAACATTATTCAATAAACAAATAAACATCATTACATTAATTAAAGCGGTGTAAATATATGAATAAATTAAGCAGCAGTGAAAAGAATTCATTGTCCACATTATACACCTTATCTTTTTACAATGTACTTGTCAAACATAACAATCGCCTTGCCTTATTTTCACTTTTGTTGTTTTTTAGGTAAATAACTCAAGGTTAATCCCAAATATTTATAAGGCATAAAACAGCGTAGATTGTACACTAACACTTAAAAGATTAGGCTGAAGGGAAATACGTTACGTTTTTAGAGAAGTTGATTGACTGTTAAAACATGTAAACAATCATTGAACTTCTGTCAAAGATTATGAAACATCAGCATGCTCTTTCAGCCTTTGGATTTAGAGGGTGGTAGTGCACACCCGAACATTTTGAATTAAGTAAAAGAATAATTTATTAGTTAGGAGCACAGGTAAAGCATGGCATCTTTTGTCTTTGGTAGGATTTTAGTTAACTATTTATTTGGTTGTTGTTTTAGTGCCTTAGTAGAAGTCCTAAAGATACAAGACAATGATGTAGTACTTTGTGATTTCATTTGTGGGCTGGTTTCGATATCTCTCCCCCCCAGTCTACAAACTCTAACTCCACCCATGCTAATTAATTGGGTTAAGGGGAGGTCTACTGTATATCCAATCATGTATAATTAAAGCATGTGTGCTCATTTCAAAATAATTTTAGATTAGCACTCCTAGAATATTAAAATTTTTTTACTTTACAAGGTATTTGAGTAGTTTAATAATTTAGTTAGCGGGTGTCCGCTCCAGGATACACTGCTCACCTCATCGGTAATGACCAGTCCGACGAAGAGAGGGGCGATGATGGCCGTGACGTTGGCCGAGCCGTTTGTGATGCCCATCAGGATGCGGGCGAAATTGGGTGACAGGTCGAGGTGGTTCACGTTGAAGCCCATGTACACGCAGCAGTTGAGCGTCACGGCGACCGCGTACAGTGTGAACGCCAGCGCCGAGCTCTTGCCGGCGAACGCCATGCCGAGTAGGGCGGCCGCCCCACCCCAGTGGGCTGCGACACGGAAACAAACATTTGAACTTCTGGACAATGTCAGGGTTTGCCATATTATTGGTTGAAAACTCAAAAATGGTGATAAAGTTGTTTACAGTATCCGATTTATCTCACATGACGATGGTAACTTTACACCACAAGGCCAAAAATAGCCTTCCAATTCGAAGGTTGCCAGTGCAGTCCTGAAAAAAGTTGGTGAATTCTTGAAGGTAGAACCGGCAACCTTCGATATTCAATGATAAGATCATAATCATAACAAATGAATCAGCTTGTTTATCAAATTTGTCAGTAACAAAATTATACCTCATCCAATCAATCACTATCACACTAGTCTCAGTGCCGTCCTTAGGGTGGAGCGAGTGGAGCGGCCACTCCAGGCCTCGCGCCGCGAGGTCTTGCCCGCTAAAAAGTTAGTAGCAAAACGTTTATGTTGAATAAAAATAATATAACAATGAACAGATACGTACCTAAAATATCGGTTTACTTACCCTCGCAATATGTTCAATAATTGTGATTTAAAAACCTACGAACGCGATTCTTATTAGTACATAATAGAAGCGACCAAAAGGATGCAAAAGCAAAACATCGTTTGATAGCGGTGGCCGGCGGGCGGGGTGACGGGACCAAGCCTCGCGGCCGCCGAGCCATGCTTGCAGATGCAACAACCATGCATGACCGACTTTGCCTGTCTCTAGCCGTTTTTCAACTGTTTGTCTGTATGTGATTTTTTTAATTGGTCCATTATATCTTTGAAATTATTTAAGGTATGGAATTAAAACTTGGCACAACTGTTAAGTGCGTTAAGGCACAAATACAAATGAATTTGGACATTTATAACATTTATTTGGATGCAAAATGGCGGCCATTCAAAATTTTCAAAGCTAAATATCTTAAAAACAGCATACAAAAAAGTTGAAACTATGTTTGGTTTGTAATGATCAAACGAGAAACAACGGATTAATCTAAGTTATTACATTTTTTAATTCATAAAGATTTACATAGGCCTAAGTTTACAAGCAAAATCCGTGTTTTCTCCAAATAAGATTTTAATTTCTCCAGTATCCATTGTTTTATCTTAACAATCTTAGTATTTTTACTCCGGTAGTTAAATCATGCAATTTTTTGTAAGTTTGCAAAAGTTTGTAAAATTTACAGCTTTTAAAATATTTAGCTTTGAACATTTTTAATTACCGCCATCTTGAAACTTGAAACAGTAAATGTTAGAAATGTAAAAATCCACTTGCATTTGCGACTTAATACAGGGTGTCTCTGAACTCTCTACCTTCTTTTTCAGATATTATTCCTGGACCAAAGACAAGCCAAAATCAAAATATCATATTCAATCATTTCAAAACACCATGGTTACTTGTACAGCCGCCATTTTGTATTTTTTAAAGAATAATTTTAGATTAAAGAACGGTTTGACGTAATAAGTTGAAATTCGGTACACAGCTTTTTGAAGTAAAGACCTAGCTAGAAAAAAGAATCACCTTTTTATAAATTCAAGTTTTCAAAATTGTGACCAATTAAAATCTTTAACCTTAAATTACATAAAACTACCAATGTATTTGTGCCTTCTGCCAGTATTTTTTCAATTGCTTGCCAATGTAAGTAATTGCACCGGTATATTTGTTGTTGCACGTATTATTATTGCACGTTCTTAAATTATTTTTTCATGTTATTATTTATTAATTCATTATTGTAATGTGACTTATTTTTTTTTTTGTCTGTCTGCATCTACTAATGACTGCTAAACATATTCATGTACATGACATTGTAATACTCTGGATAAAATGGTTGATCCGTTGGAAATAAATAAATACATAAAATAGCAAAGTTTATGTTCTCATGTGTTTTTTGTAAAATTTAATTTAAAATCCAACGATGTAAAAATTGTGAAAATGGTTCATAAATAAGCTAGATAGAGCTATAAAACTGAGGCTAGTCACGGTCGGACCGCTTCCCCGGGAGCAGTTTTGGTATGAAATCCATTGTTGAGCTGGCGCCGCAACCGCGCGCTTTTTGCGTGGCAACTTGTTTATATGCGTGAGTGTGAGTATTTGTATTAAAATCACTAAATTTTAAATATGATATTTTGGCTTGACTTTGGTCCAGGAATAATACCTAAAAAAGAGGGTAGAGATGGTAGAGGGCTAGAGGGTAGAGTTTAGGTAGACCCTGTAATTAATAGTTGTGCCAAGTTTCATTTCTGTAACTCAAAAAATTTCAAAGATATAAGGGTCTAATGGATTGATTACATATATAGACAGTCGGAAAACGTCTAGACATAACTTGGACACATGCTGTCGTATGTTCCATACCCCACAACCCCCCAGCAATCACCGTTAAATAAGGCCTCGCAAAAATATTTTGCTCCAGGCCTCGCATTTCCTAAGGACGGCTCTGACTAGTCTTGGTATATTCATTTTAATATGCACAATGGAGTGTGTCAATGTCAAAAGAAATGTATCAAATGCATCATTGAATTATTATTAAACACTTATTAGCTCAAAATACAGTAATATTTTATACGGTACAGTTATTTTTAATTTTTATTGATGCAACTGTCTAGAGATTTAATTGCAGTTTTTAAACTATTTTTATTACAAAAACCTATGAGAATCCCCACATATTGTTTTCAAGTAGAACTGTGAAGGCTAGTAAACCTACCCACAGAGTTCCAGATTTTTCTGGATGCTGTGACTGAGGTGTACCCCCTGATGATCAGCTGATCGGCAAGGTAGGAGAGGGGGAAGGACACGATGAACATAGTCAAGAACGGAAAAGCCGTCATCAGGCCATCCTGGAAACGTATGTCAACACTATGTAAAGTAAAAGACAGTGAAAACTCTGTAATTCACATGACAATCCGACTACCAGTTACTAAATCTAATCAATAATTAAATTTGCAAAATAACTTTTTTCACAATCATATAAATGGTTACAGTTTTGAACAACATACATGTTTAATAATTTAATGAAATGTCAACCAACATGCCTTAAATAAGACAGATGTCCTTAACATTTTTATTTAACTGTAATTATAATAACACACAGTAAGCTAATCAATCAGAAAACTAATAAATAAAGACGTAAATATGTTGATGATTTTTTTGGAGAAAATAAAGTGATTTCTGATGGTAAAGAAATATCTGATGGTTTCAATAAAAAATTCTCGAATATACCACAATTATTAAAACTGCTCCCTTAAAATTCTCATGCTTTAAATTTAATGCAATAAAATTCAGTGCGGAAAAGAGTTTTCTTTTTCCTTAGTTTCTGCTGTTGAAGGTAAGAGTGTTATAAATTCTTTGAAGAATAAAAAATGTGCAGGTTGGGATGAAATTCCTCAAAATATAATGAAAATTAGTACTGAATCGATCTGTAGGCCATTTACTTTCATTATAAATCAGTCTTGTGATTGTGGATTGTTTCCGTCTAAACTAAAATTTGCTGAAGTAAAACCATTGTACGAAAAGGGGAGAAAGGATATATTTGATAACTATCGTCCTATATCAATATCACCTTGTTTTTCAAAAGTCTTTGAGAAAATTGCATCAAATCAAATTATTAATTTTTTGGAAGAAAATAAATTTTTTGTAAAGGAACAATTTGGCTTTCGAAGAGGACAAAATTCTGTTTCGGCTATTGCTGATTTTGTAGATCAGGTTGCCGCTGCCTTGGATGGATCGCAGAGCACTTTAGGGGTGTTCTGCGATCTAACCATGGCTTTTGATTGTGTTCAGCATGATATACTTTGTGAGAAACTTAAATACTATAATTTTAGTGACTCAGTGGTGTCTTGGATCAAATCATATTTTCATCCTGTTATCAAAGGACAATAGTGTATAAGGAAAACTTGAAATATATTTCAGATTGGTGTGAAATAAAATTTGGAGATCCTCAGGGTTCAATTTTAGGTCCACTACTATTTTTGTTGTACATAAATGATGTAGCGGCTAATGTATCGCCAAAACTTGTTCTTTACGCAGATGAAACCTCAGCAATTTTGAATGCAAACTCAACCCATGATTTAAAATTTATATTTCAACATGCATTTAAAGAATTACATGATTGGTTCTCAGTAAATGGGTTATTGCTCAACAATTCTAAAACTCAAATAGTTAAATTTCAAACTGCTCAAAGAAGGGACAAATGTTCGTTTAAAGGAAGTTCTCTCTCAACTGAAAACTCTGTCAACTTTTTAGGATTAGAAATTGATTCAAATTTAAGTTGGAAAGCCTGTGTTAGTAAAATAATTAAAAGGGTAAATTCAATTTGTTTTCAAATGATTATTCTACGTGAAGTAATTGATTCTCCAACAAAATTTATGGTTTATTATGGTCTTTTTTTTCTTGTTATAAGTTATGGCATTGAATTATGGGGGGTATCTTCTCTTTTAGATCAGGTATTTAAAATGCAAAAAAAGTTCATTAGAATTATGACTTTTTCTTCAAAAAGAAAATCTTGTAAATCTTTTTTTAAAGATTTTGGTTTGTTAACTGTTCCCTCACTATATATATTTAAATGTTTGATGTTCTTGAGAAATAATTGGGAAAGCCTGGGAAATACCCAACATGAACATGGCTATTATACACGGTTTTGCAAGGATTTCCAGTATCCAAGACACCGCTTAACCATATTTAAAAAATACACCCCGTCGCAGCAAACCTGCGTACTCAGCGAATTTCCAAATTAGTAATATTGATTTGACCAGATAAATCTGTAAACAAAATTTAATCACGTGCTCAAAAATAGGAAAATAAATGTCTATTCTCCTGATAAATATAGGGAAAGAGTATGCAGGTATGCTGCCATGGGGAACACTAAAAGTACGTTTTTAGCATAAAAAAACTATCTCAAACATATGAAGCCATAAACTTAGTTTCATCTATATCTGTCCATAAATAAACAAGTTCGCTTATTTTATATATGATTAACATGGGAAAAGAGTATGCAGGTTTGCTGCCATGATAAGCACAAAAACCAAGATTTTTTACCATAAATAAATTAAGCTCAACCAAATGAAGCTAAATACCAAGTTACACCCAAAAATATTGGTTAATAAGTGAAATATTATCAAATCCTTATCCTCCATAAGATTAACATTGGAGCCTCAAAATACAACGTACTGTCTTTAGACTTTTTAATATCTCGGTAACCAATGGAGATAGAGCAAAGCTTCAAAATACTAAATTGTGTGTTTTTTTGAGCTAAATCCAATGGTGAAAATAAAAATTAAATATTTTTAAAAATTATATGTAAAAAATGCAAAAAACCCATTTTTGGGGTATAAAACCCCCCAAAACTACCCCTTCCGATAGGTCGATATGTCTGGTTTACGAACTCATCCGAATAAACGTAGGATTACACATCTCTACCAAATTTGGTGTCGATCGGACCGTTTTTACGAGAGTTATCGTGTCTAGGGACACATACATACATACATACATACATACATACATATACAGGGTGTCCAGCTTCCACCTTTACAAACTTTTTCAGGTTATTAAGCATGCCAAAACAAACAGAAAAATCATATAAACATATGTCCGGAAATGCTTCGTTAAGCCGCTAGCCGCCATTTTGTTTTTTACACTTAAGAATTTTTATTTCCGTAACGGGTTGTTGTTTGGAGTTAATATTTGGCATATACTTTAATCACACCAATGCTCATTTTTAGAAAAAATATTATTTTTTTCTGATCAATATTTTCAAAATGGCGGCCATTTTAAATTTTTAAACTCAAATATCTAAAAAACCGCAAATTTTATAAAAACTTTACTAGACACAAAAAAGTTGACAAATTAAATTATCTAAACATTGATACCAAGTTTGAAAGGATCCGACAACAAATAACGGAGTTATTGAGATTGTTCTAAAATAACCTAAATTGGCATTAATCATAGTGCAAAATCAGTGTTTTTCTACAGGAAAACCACCATAACTCCGTTATTTGTTGCCGGATCCTTACAAACTTGGTATCACTGTTTAGATAATTTAATTTGGTAACTTTTTTGTGGCTAGTAAAATTTTTATAAAATTTACGGTTTTTGAGATATTTGAGTTTAAAAACTTAAAATGGCCGCCATTTTGAAAATATAGATTGGAAAAAAATAATATTTTTTATAAAAATGCGTATTGGTGTGATTAAGGTACATGCCAAATATGAACTCCATACAACAACCCGTTACGGAAATAAAATTTCTTAAGTGTAAAAAACAAAATGGCGGCTAGCGGCTTCACGAAGCATTTCCGGACATATGTTTATATGATTTTTCTGTTTGTTTTGGCATGCTTAATAACCTGGAAAAGTTTGTAAAGGTGGAAGCTGGACACCCTGTATATACAGGGTGAACAACTTAACTGTGCCACCATTGGCATATTCTAAACTATGAGATTTAGAGAAAACTTTAAATGGGGAACATCACCTATTTTTTTAAGGCAATAAAAAATATGAATTTCATTTTCTTCTTAATGGCCGCCATTTTCCAATATGGCGGCCAACTTTAAAATTTCTTTTGGGACACCCTATATTTTATGGTCTTTTTGAAATGTACATGTAATTTTAAAACATTTTTATTCTTTAACATTTTTCTCTAAACCTAACGGTTAGGGAGCTACAGGTAATTAAAGTTCATTTTTAGTTCCATAAGAATAACATGGGCCAAACTTTAAATGTCCATAACTCCGAAACCATTCAGTAAAATAAAAAATGCCCAAGAATAAAAATGTCTTAAAATTATGTTTTAATGCCATTTTTTCATAATAACATTAATTTTTATTAACTTTTACTTTTTTGGCCGCCATCTTGGAAGCAAGTTAATTTATGCGTAAATGATAATTTTTATGTGTGAAATGTTCTTCAAACATAATTTTAAGACATTTTTATTCTTGGGCATTTTTTATTTTACTGAATGGTTTCGGAGTTATGGACAGTTAAAGTTTGGCCCATGTTATTCTTATGGAACTAAAAATGAACTTTAATTACCTGTAGCTCCATAACCGTTAGGTTTAGAGAAAAATGTTAAAGAATAAAAATGTTTTAAAATTACATGTACATTTCAAAAACACCATAAAATATAGGGTGTCCCATAAGAAATTTTAAAGTTGGCCGCCATATTGGAAAATGGCGGCCATTAAGAAGAAAATGAAATTCATATTTTTTATTGCCTTAAAAAAATAAGTGATGTTTCCCATTTAAAGTTTTCTCTAAATCTCATAGTTTAGGATATGCCAACGGTGGCACAGTTAAGTTGTTCACCCTGTATATATAAAAATTTTAATGACTATTATTTTTGGTCTCTGGGCACCTCAAAACGAAAAAGTAACATGGTCCCGGACTTAGGTCTTACCATGAGACCTACGGTAATAGCTTATTCCCTATGGGAAATTCGCTAAAACCCCGCAGTATATGGGAGGAAGCTTTTTAACCATTTGCCAAGCATGTTGAAAACAATAATTAGGGAAGAAAAGTTTAAAAGAGAATTGAAATCATTTTTAATAAATAAAATGTTATATTCAATTGGGGAATTTTTTGTTTAGAAAGATGCTTCTATTGTTACTATTATTTTACTTCAATTTATGTCTAGGAAAATGTGTTGAGTAATTTATGTGAAGTTAGTTTTAAGGTTTATTGTCTTGTGTTTAAGTTTTTGACAATGTCTTATGTTCTGTGCTAGCTCTGCTAGCATTGTAAGAACGAAGTTTAAGGACAATAAAGTGATTCTTATTCTGATTCAATTATATAGGGGGGGGGGGGGTGAAGGAGGAAGGGAGGAGATTATGTCTTTTTTACCTTCATTCCAATGGTTTTTAAAGTAGTCTACTTAAATATAATATCATATGTAACTTACATTCTTTAAGTTGACGTCCAGTGCTTCACTGAAGTACGTTGGAATCTCAGTTAGTATCGTCCAGATGCCCCAATTTTGTCCCACATGGGCCAATGTTACTGCCCAAACAGGCCCACTCGAGAAAATGTCTTTCCAAGGGATCGACATTTTACTTGACTAGAAGAAAAATTTCATTAGATAGTGATCTATTAAGAAAATATAAGTAGAAGTCGTGCTTGGAAATATCACAATTGTAACCAAAACATTCCAAATCAGTAATTTTTAAGATGTTTTACTAAGTTTGACCAAAGAATTTTAATACAATTTTCTGTTTCTTACCACCTGAAAGGGATATTTTTGTTTATTACTTTGAATATGCCATGCGTAACTGTTGGCTCCATAATTTACTTCATGACAATCTTCATTAATTAAATTAAGTGGTACTGTAACTTAAATCAGTCCTCAGGATAAATTAATAATATAAGTGTTTACAAATTTAAAGGGTCTTCAAAATACTCTTGTCTACAACCTTTTTGGCTTTGTTTACTAAGTAATGCTCAATATAGCATTGAATCAGTATAATGAAAATAGTATTTTGGTTTCCCAGCTTCCCATGAAAAATCCAGATTTTGTACATATCACACACAAACCTCATTTATTTTGTTTATTAACCTGGTAAATAAAATGCTGCGAGCAATGATTCTGATCAGTATTGAATTATATAACGATATTTCAAAAACCGTTCTCAACTCACAACTTCGTGACGAGCGGTGCCCGGCAGTGATTGGATGATGTAGTCTCGCTCCTCGGCCGAGATGAAGCGATGGGTCTCCGGGCTGTTGCCTCCTAGCAGCATCCACATAATTACCTGGAAATTGTTCATTTCTCTGTCTTAAGTGCTTCAAGTTAATAGAGGTTAATTTCGTTTTCTATCAGTGAGGTTAAAGCTAGTATATTTCTCAATGCGTTGTTTTTAACCGATTCTTATCTGGTGAGCTCAAAGCACAGTTTCTTTTTCAGACCTTAATTTCAGCCGGAGCACAGTGGAGCTAACCAGAGCGGAGCTACGGCTTCTTTGATGTAAAATGATACATCAAGTTCAACGTGGTTTATATGACTTTTATAACTAAATTTAAAATATACAATACCAAATTTTTGATACGTCTTACTACGTGTTAGCAAAATACAAGTTTGACATTTCGTAACCTCTAACCTTTAATACCTTTATTGAAATGGCGACCTAACTCAATAGGTAGTTTAAAGCCAAGTAAACCTTTATTCCGACCACTTGTTAACTGTCGGTTAGGTTAGGTCTTTCCGGTATTTGGCTTTGCAAGTGAGTAATTCATCGACTCGTCTCTCATCGGTGGTCACTGGTGCCGGGTTTATGCTGTAGCTGTGGCAGTTCAAAGAAAAGTGTAATATGACGAAGACAGTTATGTTTTGTGGACAAGTTTCTTTCTAATGAAGGAGGCCTCAATACTTTACTTAGAGTAGCCTTTCAAATAATTAGAAGCCTACATTTGGTCATTTTATAATTTTCTTTTTTTTACAAAGTAACACATGTTAAGCTTCTTACTTTAGGACCCTCTATTTTTTATGTAGCTTATAGCCAACTAGCATTGACTATGTACACTAACGTGAATAGACCTCTCATCCAATGCATTTAGTTTGAGGCAAAAATTTGGAAGTTCGGTGTACGCGGCACCAGAATCGCTGCCATCGATGTTGTCATTATTCATCTGAATTTGCAGTGCTGCAAAAACACTTTACCAAAACATAAACATAACTTTCAGTTTCATCCTTGGTTGAGAAGAGTGGTAATACTGATTTATCCATCATATATTACGCGTACTTCCATGTACGCTGCACGAGATCGCACCACCGTCAATAGGTTTCACACACGCCTATGCTATGATAAGTCTACTCACGTTAGTGTACATAGTCAATGCAACTAGTCTACTTTTCATTAGCTGAAATATCGAAATATATGATTACTATAATATTAAAACACTGTTGGCCTAATGATTTATTCAAACCTGACACAGGAGAATTTTTGCATAAAGCACACTCAGAATTTATAAAAATGAATAAATTTAAGTACGGGTTTTAAAAATTTTACAGGAGAGAACCCCCGGATCACCGTTCGACTGGGGAGTATTCCCTAACCCCCCGGTATTCCATAGCTACAGTATTTTTTATTTTAGAATTTAAGCCCTGGTTTACTTGCATGGAGGGATTTAGGCATTGATATCAGGGTGTGTGAGGGGAAGGACTATTTAGGTCATTAAATACCAAAGTCAAACATCAAAACCCAATTTAAATAGCTGGTTTTTAACCCTGACATAGTAGCTTGCTTATTTGATCTAACAATAAACCTTTTGTATTTTATCATGGCTCACTACAGTTGTGAAAAATTTTTTAATCAGAAGGTGCACATGTTTGAGGTTATGGCCTCATAGTTCATTTTAAAATTGCTGAAGAGTAAAAGTGCACACTTACCATAGTACTGTATAAAGGAAGTTATAAGGATCAAAAAAGATTGTTAAAAAATAAAAACTGGTTATGGAAATGGGAGAGTTTTTGCAAGACCCTGAAATATAATGTAGGTAGAGTGTTCCTTACCCTTAGAGTCAATTATACGAAGTTGCTGAATGATAGTCAAATTCTATAGGTTCAACAAATTGCCAAAAAATATACTTGCTTCTGATTGTGAAGTATTTTGTCACCTGGCAAACTAAAGTCTCACTGTGTGAAATATACAGACATTTTATTGACCTTTGATTTACGGAGAACATTTCTAACCATCCAATTACTAATTTTTTTGTTATTATTATAAGTGTTCAAGAACTTATTACAAAAACTACTGGTATTCTCATAAAAAATTAACATCATCCTGGCAACAATTTAAACAACTTCTAGATCTTTAAGGAAAATTTTAAAAGATGTCAAATATAAATCAATAATTTGATAATCACCCAGATAAGGCCGAGACCACCGGAGCAATAGAAGATGCTCGGCCACCCGTATTGAGTAGATGCGAGAATACCCGACATTGAAAGTACCAGCATCGAGCCGAAGTTCAGACCTGTAGGACATCATTCATGATAAAAAGCGTGCATTTTTAATGCATATATAACTCCAAAATGTACTTATTGCCTAATGTCAAGTACAGTAAACCCTCTAACCTAGCTCTCTAGTAGTGCCTAGTCTAGCGCCTATCACATGCACCGTTTTTCATGGCCTAATTTTTATATTACATGGTTTTACGTGATTAAATGCAATTCTGTAACAACTGTGGCCGTTTTTTCACGATTTGATTGTCGTTGATATAATACACATCAATGTTTGATTGGTCTTTGAGGCTGTTTAATGTGGTTTCATTGGTAAGCAAAACCATTTAAAGCAAATTCCAATATCACGCTGTTGACTAAACGGCAGGAGCAATATCAATTGATGTGTTCTATATTGACTAGACCAGCAATTTCACTAATCCAAGATAATCCTTGTATGATATCTGGTAGAATTAGTGTGAGTTTACCTCATAGTCTTATGTTAAAGACAATATTTTCCTAAGTAAATTGCTCAGCATTATATTACCACTTGGGTAGTTCAGGTAAACACACCTATCAGTACAAACGTGGCGAACCTTGCCCTCTCCCTTGGGGGACCCCATCTGGACAGCAACCCGTGCACCATGGGCATCATGAACCCCTGCAACAATAATCAAACTATGTAGCAAACCCCTATCCAACGACACCAAAAACTTGAATATCGGTTGAAAATTGTAGGAGGAGTTCCCAACACAAAAAACCCTTACCGTATTAAATAAGTATAGATTAACAATGTGTCTAAATTAAATTTGCATGGGAAACTGTTCTTATTTGTAGACGACACTCTTGTTTGCATCGATGGAAAATTTGGACAGAAGTTCATGCTAGAGTGCCTTAATACTTCTCAAAAAATGGTTTGATCAAAACACTTTATCTATATATAAGCGAAATCCCACTCACTGACTCATCACAAAATCTCAGGAACTACCGAACGGATTTACTTGAAACTTTGAACATAGCTTTGTCTTGCCTCTTAGGTGCTCACTAAGAAACGATTTTGCAAAATTCTTTCTGGGCTCCGCCCTACACGTCTTCAAAGTTACCATGTTATTCTTATGGAAGCAACATTTTTGTATTGGAACATATGTTTACATTAAGGAATATTATTTTTGTGAACAGCTGTTCTAATTTAAATTATTACGGGAAGATTGGTAAGAAAAAACTAGAGAATATTATAAAACTAGCTAACAGCCCGTCAAAAATGACGGGTAATTTTTATGATGATCGTTCATTATATTATACAATTAGGAAAAAAGTCTGGAAACAATATAATATCTTTAAAAGTATTTAGGTAACGAAACTAAAACTATGCAAATAGATTTTCGAGTGACAAAGTCTACATCCTAAAATACTGATTGTCCTTGGATCTCTAAGGGGGGACGGTCCACAAGGAGTAAGAAGAAAAAAATCTTAAATGTAAGCATAGGTCAATATATACATCAAAATAAAAGTCTCTATGAATAGAGAACAATGCCGCATATCCGACCTCAAAAGTGGCCGGCGATCACACTTTGCATTAAATTTATATTGCCGAAAACAAAAATGCAAATTTTGAGGTCAGGTTTTCAGTAAATAGCTTAGAATGCAAAGCCCTTTAAAATTATGTATGATATGACGTAGGCCCATGAAGTTTTTCCCAAGACTTCTTTAAGGGACGTCCTTAGTGGAAGTCATCAGGGAATCTGCATGGGCCTATGCCATATGATACATAATTTTAATGGGCTTAGCATTCTGAACAATTTACCACAAACCCGACCTCTCAAAAGGTCAGTGTATCGGGAGTTATTATTTTTTTTTCAAATTATTTTATTGTTTTAGTTGTATTAGTTTTTATGGTCAAAAAATTTATTAAACCCCCTGGCAACATAATATTAAAACGTTCATATTCCTATTTATTTAGCAAAGTGAACAGTTATAAAACAATAATTCATTTATATATGGTTTTGAAATTTATAAAGAAAGTTAAAAAAAGCAAAAAAAAAACAGTTAATAACAAACAGTAAACTAATTCTTAAATATAAATAGCTTATTTGTTGATGGTTAGTATATAAGAAAATATGTATAAATAAATATTAATATATATATAACTTATAAGTTTAATACGTACATCTCATAATCATCTATAGTAAGTTAACTCTCTTTATAGTATAGAAACCAAAATTTGTATCTAAGCATCAGCTGTTAAATATTTATTTTACTGCTTTAAAATTAACTGCAACCTTAGTGTCCTTGCTTTAGTTTGTTATCTGCTAATGATCATAGAATTGAATTTGTCTGTTTTGTTTACAAAAACACTTTGTAAAGCAGCAGTGGTGTCAAATTTCAATGTAAGATATGGATCACCTGGAGCAGTAAACAAATCGACCGAATAACGTCTTAGATTGGTCTAAATAAGGTCTAATTTTCATTTTACGGAGTTATAAAACATTTTCTGACGTCTACCATATTTTTCCTGTCATCTAGAGACCATAAGAATTCCATTGACACCAAAACGACCATGATCTGTTCAGTAGTTTTGTCTCTAGACCCTTAAATGCACTCTTTTATTATATGAGATAAGATAAGATAAGATTGCTTCGAATGAGCTCAGCGAACAAGCTAAACCTGACGGGGAGAGATTACTGACTGACTCATCACGAAATCTCAGGAACTACCAAATTATTTACTTGAAACTTGAAACGCAGGTTCGTCTTGCCTCTTAGCTGCTCACTAAAAAATCATTTTGCAAAATTCTTTCAGGGCTCCGCCCCACAGCCCTCCGAAATTTCAATGGCCAAATTTAAATACAAATTAAGATACATGTGGGGTTGAAATTTTGAGAGATCTCTTTTTTCTTAGGTGCTCAATAAAAAAAGTGCTTTGAACATCCCCTTTAGGGCTCTGCCCCACAGAAGCTCACAGCAGTTACTGTGTAGCATTTGTGTTGAAATTTGACATGGACGATTCTCTTTGCTCATACATACTCATTAAGAAACTGTTTTGCAAATATAGTTTTGAAGCTCCGCCCCACTGGACTTCAGAATTACAGTATTAGCCAAAATAAACAGTACTGAACATATACTTTAGCATATATATGCATATATAGCTAAAGTATATAATAATATATATATTATATTATATATATTTTATAATTATATATATATATATATATTATATACATATTATATACATTTACATTATATATATATTATAAATTTATACATAAAATAAAAGTATTACCATTAAAAGTATTAAAAGTATTTCAGTACTGTTTATTTTGGCTAATACTGTACTTAGGATCTCCAGGGTTGATATTTGACATGGACGTTTCTCTTTGCTCATGGGTGCTCACTAAGAAACAGTTTTGTATCAAATATAGTTTTCGAAATTCTTTAGGGCTCCGCCCCATAGGACTTCAAAATTACTTTTGGGCCTCCTGGGTTTTAAATTTGAATCGGACGTTCCTCTTAGCTCATAGTTACTTACTAAGAAACGGTTTTGCAAATATAATTTTAGAATTTCCTTAAGGCTCCGCCCCCACAGGTAATGAAGATTACTCTAGGGTCCACGAGGTTGAAATTAGACATGGCACTAAGAAATAATTTTGCAAATTTTCTTTAGGGTTCCACCCCATAGAACCTCAAAATTACTATAGATCCTAGGGGGTATAAATTTAACGTGGACCTTCCGTTTTGCTAACATATGCTCACTACGAAATGGTTTTGTTAATATAGTTTATGAAATTCTTTAGGGCTCCACCTTACATGACTCAATATTAATCCAGTGCCAACAGGTTTGAAATTTGACATGGACGTTCCTCTTTGCTCATGGGTGATCATTAAGAAACGATTTTGCAAATTTCTTTTAGAGCTCCTCCCCACAAATTCTCAAAACCACCATAGATCCTAGGGGTTTAAATTTAATGTAAACGTTCCGTTTCGCTAATGGGTGTTCACTAAGAAACAGTTTTGCAAATATAGTTTTTTTATGTTCTTTAGGGCTCCGCCCCACATGACTTCAAAGTGACTGTAAGGCCTACAGGGTTGAAATTTGACATGGTCGATCCTATTTGCTTATATGTTCTCAAGGCCTTTTCTATTTAAGAAACCTTTTCTCACTAAGAACAGGTTTTGCGAAATTCCTCCAGAGCTCCACTCACACTACTTCATTGTTTCAATGTCATTCTTAAGAAAGTACATTTCGTTACTCTTTAAAAAGATTTTATTACCTATCAAATAAATTTTAATCACGGGCGAAGCCGTGGCGGGCAACAGCTAGTATCTCAATGTTTCCAAAACTAAATTCATGCTAATTTCATTGAGACAAAATACAGATTATTTTATAATTTAAGGTAGATTTGCCAAATATAAACTAAGAAACTCTAACCAGTGATGTCTAATGATAAAAAATATCACTTCTTAAATGGCACTCAGTTGTTCTGAGTGTCACTGGTTTAAATCTACTTCATGTGTTTTCATGGGTTACCTGTGCGAGCCCTTGGCAGATCCTGATCACCATCATGATGTAGGCGCTCTGCTCCGGGATGAGGGTCAACAGAGACGGAGTGAACAGGCTGAGCAGGCTGGCCACTGCAAAACTCCAACCCAGCAGGTGCTTGTTATTCACCTACCAGCAAGCAAGTGAAATACAATTCTTCCTGTTTAAAATTACATTTTTCTCTGTTTCATATAATTATTAACTTAGTTATAACGTCAGTGCAAATTAGCATTTCTTCATAGTTCCCACAAATAATAAAACAAAATTTAAAAAATATTTTAAATACTCAACTTTTTGGCTCAGATAAAAAAAAAATTAACATGAAAATTTTCTCATTCATAAATGGAGTTAGGGCCAACTTGGGAAAATGTCTGTATATTTTTCAAAGTTGCAATCATTATTTTATTTTCATGATAATAAACGGTTGTGCCCCCAACACAATATAACATCCCAAACTCTATTCTTAGTCTCGCTGGGGCAAAATTGCTTTGGAGGTTAAATAGTTCTACCCCATGAACCAGCTTTTATTTATGTGTTTCTGGCAGACTGATAAATTAGTAAAATATTGTAAACCGTAACCATAACCTTGCAGGATAATGTGTCATTAAAACTAAAAATTAGAGGTAAAAATTAAAAAACCTAAAAAAATTTTACCTCTAAAAATTAGAGGTAAAAATTACACCGTACCTTGTGACCAATAATGGCAGCTGGCAGATTCATTACGAGATATCCCCAGAAAAAGGAACTCAGAATTACACTTTTTTGCTTGGGACTCCAGTCGTAGATGGTACCACTGCCCTGCAACAACGATGATACAAAATGAGTAAAATTATGACCCAATAAAGTAATTAAATTAGTATATTAGTATCTGTGTGAAATCATAGTTCATCAATGTAATTTGTATTGTTTTATGCTTGAAAAAATAAATTTAAGCCTCTAGTGGTGGGTGCTTGTGGAGTTTTTCTCCGCACGTGTAATTTTTATTAAAATAAACATTCATAATAAGTATTGGCAGTCATGTCTGACCTAGTAATTTACGTGCCTCATTCTGGGAATCATCCCCTTAAGCTTATTATCCATAGACACTTATTATACCCCCCACCCCCTCTTAGACCCTTGTTATTTGCATTTCAGTGATGAGGTGCCAGTTTGAAGAGTTTTTTTTTGTGTGTGCGTCCTATCTCACAAGTGCTCACTGTGGAGTTTATTTCCTCGGGAACCTTTCTGTGGCTTTTCTATAGATTATTATAAGTATGTATGAGCAGGTTTTTATGTATAATTTCATTTATAAATATTATCAAAAATAATTCATTTGCTTTGGTGTATAATTGTATTATTGCGGAACAAAACTTCGCATGCGCCCTCTCCCATAACACCGTGATACCTATTTTATACTAAAAAGTTACTTACTATGTTTTATTGAAAAAAATAATCATATTACATTAAAAAATCAATAATATCTATAATGAAATGTGATTCCTGATGACCTGATGAAATTTAAATACAATAATTCATTATAAAAACACAAATAATAGGCTAAATTGTGCAATTTATTATTGCAAAGTAAAACTCTGCATGTGACCTCTGCCATTTTACTAGTGAAACACCCGCTTGAGGGTTAAAGGAACGTAACAAAAACCAACTTGCCTTGTTCAAGAACAGTGGTATAATAAGAAATAATATTTTGCTAGATTACACCAATATCACTTGAGTGCAAACGAATGAGTCCAGTCACTAGATTTTCTAATCATCCTGAATAACTTACATTCAATTATATTACTTTGTAACAAATTCACTTTTTTATTTAGGTCTATTCAGCTATAAATTTTCACATGAAAATTCTGCTATAATTAAGCAACCCCCCCCCCCCCCCCTTAAAAAAACAAAATACTGAAGGAACTGAATGTATACAAATAAAACCAAACGGTAGTATAATTAATTTTATAAGATATAATGAAAATTATTTTCGTATATTGTTTTTTTATCTCACCTCATCTGTGTCTGTTGCATCCCGTGTTATGGCAACGATTGCTACTGAAATGTTCACTCGTATGATGTAGGCAAAAACCATGCAAAAAAACAACAAAAGGACTTGAAGATGTCTCACACCCAGCCATCTCGGAGGTCTTACATCTGAAACACGAACAGATCGCATCATAACAAAATAAAAATGCAAATTAGTCGCAAGTTTAATAACGTTTTGCATAAAATTGAATCATACTGCTAAATGTAATTATAAGAGCTACAACAATTGTGTAGTACATTTAATTTAATTTAATTTTAATTTTATTGGATTAAGCAGTTAGACAGAGTATTAGTGTTCCAATATAACTGTTGTCATTGAAGCCGTAATATTGTCAAAAATCTATTTAATAGTTTGTAACAACGCAGTCCCTGAATATTAGAAAATATAATTTATTGGAGACCGCCGTCACATCTTTTATAAATTGTGAATTAGATTTGATTCTTTTTCTAATTAAAGTATATATATGTCAAAAATTATGTATAATCTGTCATTTTGTGTTTTGTAACAGCGTGTCCGCTTGTCAAAATAATTAAAAAAATTCCCTGTACAAAGGGGTCTTCAGCACAGACACACATTGTATCATGATCAAATGACAGGCATGTCAATAATATGTATTAAAAATATAAAACTTATCGCAATTTTTTAAATTTTATTTTCGAAGTCAATTTGTCTCGAATTAAAATATTGGCCCATCCACACTTTTCACACAAATTCCACATATAGACTTTTTCAAATAGACTTCTTCTTATTAATAGTTTATCTTAACTATGAAGTTCATTTTGTATTTATTTTTTCTCATAATTTCATTATGTTCAATTTCACAAAGATGTTATTGCATGGCTGTGTTGATAAAACCGTATTCAAAAACTTATCTGCTAAATGAATGTATTCAATGAATCGGCTAAGACAGCAAACAACAATTTAAGTAAATGTTTAAGAGGTGTTGTATTAACTGACAGAGACGAGTATTAATACAGTAAATTAAATCACAAAGTGAGGTACAGCATCTAAACTAAAATAAATATTACCATAACCTGCTTCCATAACGTAAACATTCAAACTGACACTTGATGATAGTAAAACATTCAACAGCTGATTATTAAATGCTTCTTTAGGAATTTATATTGTGCGTATTTTGTTTTACACAGTAGATGTTGGTATGAGAGCCTTTCACCATTGACTATACAGTATAGTATAGTATACTATACAGTATACTGGCATGAATAGACTTCTCGTACCATAGGCGTGTTTGATATCAATTAACGGTGGCGTTTTTGGCGTGATCTTCTGCGGTAGACATGAAGTACTAGTGACTTATTATAGGTACATCAGTATTACGACTCTGCTTAACCATAGATGAAACATTTTATAGTTGAGGGTTGTAATGCTTATGTTGTGTTTTTGCGACACTGTAAGTAAATCCAGCTGAATAATTACAAACCCCTCTGTAACGGTGAACACAACCTTTCAAATTTCGTCATGCCCCATTCAAAATAAATGTGTGGTCAAAATGCGGATTTCAATACTGTACCCCTATTTTCAAACGTCTATCTTTGACTTTGAGATGTAACAAGAGGCGCTTTCAACAGCAAGTAGGGGAGACAACACGAACACGATCAACAGCGCTATTTTCTACTCTGAATTTAAAGGGCGAAAGTGAAATAACATCTGTGATTGTGAAGAAAATCGGGGAAATCGGAAACATATTGGAGGAATTTTCATTGGGGTGGTAAATAAAATGCTGTCTTTCAACCGCACATTTATTTTGAACGGGGTATAATAACTCCTAGTCCAAGTCAGAGAAGGTGTTTAAATTAGTTTATTATTTATTGTTACTGTAATCAGGTAATCAGTTGTTTACTCTGAACAACTTGATAAAACTATGTGGTGAAATAAAGCAATTTGAAGTGTCCTGTAAAGTTGTGAGATTGAGGGTATTTGTAATTTTATTTCACGGATTTTTAAGAGGTTAATCTTCAAATTTTTATAGGATGTGTGAAAATTTTTACTTTAATTCAACATGTTCACATAGTAGATTCATAAACTTAGCTGCAGATTCGAATCAAAAAGTTATTAGACCCCATAAAGACATTTTAACCCTTCCCGGGCTACATTAATACACGGGCTGAGACGGAATTATTTTAAGCAAAAGTTCAAAACATAATGTGGTAATTTCTTGTTATTAATTTGTTCAAAATAATTCATGTGTTATAAAAAAACTGTTTTCAGTGCTGAAATAATTTTTTTGCACATGTTATAAAGAAAAGAAAATTTGAGAAGACGGATATATCCGTCTTTGGCCCGCAAGAAAACTTAAGTAAACGTATATATCCGTCCGCCGCCCAGAACGACAATCGAGAAATATGAAAACTGCATATAATTTGGAGTATTTTTGCGGGCGAAGGACGGATATATCCGTTTATGTCATTTTGTTTTTTTATTTACTACCTATCATAATATAACATTAAAAAAAGTTCCTCTTAGAAACAGTAAAAAAAAACAAAACCTAAAAATGCAAGAACTACAATATATTGTGCGTCTGTTTCATAGCTTTCTTCGCCAGAATCATTTTTCATATTATAGTTTGACAGCCAAATATGAAATCCCCTTCAGATGCACTTCTTATTTAGCAATTTATAATTGAATTTTTTACTATATGGAACATAGAGTATAAAAATTCTTTTAGATCGACTTTAAATTTCTCTTAGGCGAATTTTTGACCCCCAAAAGGCTTTTTTATAACTAATTTGATTTCAATGAAATTCTCAGGTTAGATTTTAAGTATTTTAAACTAGGTAATAAACTATAATCGAGCAATTATTTTCAAGTATTAAAAAAGCTTATTTTCCGGAATTTTTGACAGAACTTTAGTTGTTTAGGCTACATGGTTTGACTAATGTAGTTGCTATGATCAGTTTATTTCCCCCCATCGCAGCTGAGTTGTCGCTGTATGCTGAAAACAACATAACATAACCTTTTCTTGTTTATATTTGCTCGCCGTTATGTTACGTTTTTAAATAAAATTTAATTGATATTTTGACAGACCTGTTTGTTAAATTAAATAGATCAACATGTTTACTTGTTGAAGTTATAAATTATACCAAAAGATAGGCATGTTGATGTGGAATGAATTGATGTCGTACGGAATTATGCGATTAACTATAATTTATGGGATACAACTAATATCTATTCGGGAGAAAGATTTAAATTGAACAACTAATTTGAATGTGTTGTGCCATTGTAGCCTATGTCTCAGGTAACAAAATATGCATTAAGTGTTAAGTAAGCGTAATTCTACAATACTTACATTACTTGATTTTTATTAATTTTGATTAATTAATCATGGATTTTAAATTGTATTGTTTTTTTTTTCGCTCTACAATCTATTTACCTTTAATATTGTAAGCATAATTATTATTAAGTTACTTGCTTGTTTTGAGGTCTTAGCTAAAATCATTCTTTGTATGTATTTATTTGTAGGCTAGGCCTAGGATGTACGCCGGTTGACTTTGGACGGTTAGATGACGTTCCACTCTTCACATTCGAGGAGATGGAAACCTCCGTTCTCTCCCTAAAGAGCAACAAGGCTCCTGACCCGGACGGGATTCCCAGCGAGGCTTTAAAGAAAGTATTTTCAATTAATGCTGACTTGTTGTTGAGAATGTACAACGCCTGTTTGGTAGAAGGGGTGTTTCCGGCTCCCTATTGAAAACCGCAAGACTTGTACTGATCAGCAAGGGCAAAGGTGATCCCGAGCTGTCGTCGTCCCACAGGCCTTTCTACACGTTGGACACGGCTGGGAAGCTGTTCGAGAAGCTGATCCGTTCCCGCCTGACCTCTGCCGTGGAAGCTGCCGGGGACTCATGCCCCCGTCAGTATGGCTTTAGAAAGGGACGGTCAACGATTGACGCTATCACCGAAGTACATGGAGAACTGTGAAGAGAGTCGAGAGCCACAACCATTTCTCTCACTGAGTAGTGCTTCTTGTTACGCTTATGTCAAGAATGCCTTTAACTCGGCGAGGTGGGTCGATATGTTGGATGCGCTTCGCAACACCTTTCGCGTTCCTGCATATCTGTTGCGACTCATTGAGGATTATCTCCGCTCTCAAAGCCTTATTTACGACATAAGGGACGGAACGTGGACGATGGAAGTTACTTCTGGTGCCGCGCAAGATTCAATTCCAGGATCTCTGGAATGTTGCCTATGACAGCCTCCTGAGGTCGGAGATGCCTGAGGAAACCTCTTAAACCACTTTGGTTGGGTACGCCAATGATATCGCAGCTCTCATTGTCGCACGCAACGTTGAGCTGGCCCAACCAAAGTTGAACCGAGTCATGCGTGTGGTCAACACATGGATGTCCGATCACGGTCTCTCGCTTGCTCTCCGTAAGACGGAGATTATGATCCTTACGAAGAAGAGGATTGACACCGTCATTCTGTTCCGAGTGGGAAGGGAGGTGGTCCAATCAATTCGTGCTGCTGAGTACTTCGGGATTATGGTGGACACCAAGTTAAGCTGGAGGGATCAGATATTCCGTACGGCGGACAAGGCCGCTAAGGTAGTCACTTACCTTAGTAGGCTGATGGCCAATGTCGGGATTCCACGATCCAGCAGAAGACGTCTGTTGATGTCCGCGATTCAGTTCGTGCTTCTTTATGAAGCAGAGGTGTGGGCAGACGCTCTCGATAAAGAGTAGTACAGGTTGCGACTTGCTCGGGTTCAACGTTGAGCGGCCTTCGGGGTGTGTTCCGCCTACCGGACAGTGTCCGAGCCTGCCGTCCTGGTGGTCGCCGGAGTTATCCCTGTCAAGCTCTTGGCAGGAGAGAGGAAGGCAATTTATCAGAGACAAGTCGAGATTGGCAAGGACACGGCAAGAACAGCAGAGCGCTCCCGAACCTTCCAGCAGTGGCAACACAGCTGGGAGCACGAGACCCGAGGACGATGAACTGCGCGACTTATCAAGCACGTACAACCATGGGTGGAACGGCTACCAATTTATTTATTGCTCGGGCGTTCCCGACGATGCGGAACACACATTCTTCTGCTGCCCCCGTTGGGAAGGGTCCCGCCTGAAGGCCACACAAATTTTTGGTGCATTTTCGGTGGACTCGGTCTGCCAAAAGATCTTGGAGGATGAGGGCAACTGGGATTGTTTATCACAGTTCGTGCGAGGTATCCTCCTGGAAAAGAAACATGATCTGGACCGCTAAGTGGCCCAGATCCCTTGATCGAGTGGCTGGATAAGGAGTGAGCCCCACGGGCATAAGCCAAATTTAGGCCTACCCCTACGTAATGTGATAAACAACTCCAGGTTAGAATCCTAAAGAGTAGAGGCGAGGTTTTTTAGTGGGTAAACCCGTTTTTAGGGGAGTCCCACACTACAGGCTTGCCACCTGTGTGCGTAATGCATTTTTCTTACCTCTCCCTCAAAAAAAAGCGTCACCTGATAACTCAAAAAGTGAGTAAAAAATTCTTGTACGGGACGGACATCGGAGCGTATTCCTAGTATCTTTAACAATATTTGAGTCATTAGAAATAATCATTTTGAAATAAAACTCATAGTACGTCATTACAAAAACGTAAACAAACACTCACTGTAAGGCCCCAGCACAAACTGACAGTTTCGCGCTACACGTGAGTTGTTTTGGCATGAAACAGGTGAAAAAGTCACGGGACATAATCTTGCCAACTGTAAAAATTAAATTACCCGTCAAAAAGTCAATATAATGTTTATAATCGTAATATATACAACATATGTTTTTCGTACTTTTGGACGGATATATCCGTCTTTATCCCAGAAAGGAAGATTTCTAAAACGGATATATCCGTTTTCAGCCTGGAATAGAAATGAAATTTAACGGATATATCCGTCAATAGCCCGGGAAGGGTTAAAGGTTCCTCCTTTTTCTTATAATTTCTCTTCAAAAAATAAGAGATGACAAATAAATGGCAATTTTTATTCTGAAAATACATTAGGGCAATAGTGGTGTTGAAGATAATTCTTTTATATATTGTTCAAGAAATATGCAACCTAGTTAGGGAATCCAAACCCAGGACATATTTCCAATCCCAGGATTTTTAAAATGTCGATCCTGGAATTGGCCGCAACGCACGTAACGGGCGTAACTCGATCCTAGAAACTATAATGAGAAGATCAAAATACGATTTACTGGCCTATTTAAAAGGTAATTATATTAGAATAAAAATTCTATGGTTAATTTTTTATTACTAATATGATAGGCCAAATGTTTTTTTAACAATAGAAAAGATAAAAAAGGAAAAATTGTGTTTCAATATGTTTTGCATTGTTGAGTATAACTGTACTAAACAAATGGGATGGTAAATAAAAAATAATAAATCAATAGGACTACAAAAATAAAAATTGTACAGCTTTTAACTGACAAAAAGACAAAAAGTCTTATTTGTATAATTTACTCAACATAATACAAACCACACATACGTTTGAGCAAAACTAAACTAATAATATTATTAAATTTTTCACTTAAAAAATTAATGGATCTTGAAATAAAACTACACTAATTATTAGAAAGAAAAAAAACTAAAGCTTTGTTTACAAAAACTTAAAATATAAATAAATAACTAAAAAAACATAATAACAAATTGTCAGGTTATTGTTAGGAGTGGGTGAGAGGGGCGGGGGAAAATGGAGTGCCCCAGGTTCACTGATCCGAAGCAATGAAGACTTGCACAGGTGCAAGCAAAACACACAAGTAAAACATCTGCTAATATTTTGGAAACTCAAAGCCAGAAACCATTAATTAGAATTGTTAATTTGTTACTATTATTTAGATCAATATATATAAATAACATATAACGTTGTTCTTTTTAAAATTCAGTTTTACATCCACAAGTAATATTCTTTTACATCGTTTCTAGCAATGCATTTTAAATTTAAAATTATATTATTAGAGAGCATGGAAAGGACGTCATAGTTACTTTATAAATCAATAAATAAGTCAATAAATCACAACTATGCGATTTACAACTTCATTCAAATATAATTTTGAGTCATAAAGTGGAATAAAAGATTTTAACATAATTAACATCGATATTTGTATAAATTTAATAATTCTGAAAATCCCAAGACTAATCCTGAGAATCCCGGGATTGAAAAGTCAAAAGCTAAAACCAAACATTTCTCTATGCAAGACTTGGAAAAGTATAATTAGTATGAATAAAAATTGATGAAGGGGTAACCAATACCCCTCTCAGAATATAAAAATCAATGAATATTTTTTTTCCTTTTTAAAAAGATACATTTTACATTTTTCAAATGTTATTTTAAAAATAGTTCATGAAGTTTTGATACACTATGTACCTGTATGTGTGAGAAACTTGTGTAACTTTGAAAAACACAGCTAGATAACAAAGGATTTAACAAACTTGATGAAAATATAAAAAATCAAATAAATATACATTAATAAAATATAAAATTACCGTCTTTTATAAGTTGTATTGTTGAGTCTTGAGTTAAACATGAGTCTTGAGAAATACATCTTGGTCGTTTCGTGTCATACATGGTGATCTCTCACTAGTAACAACCAAACAGTAATTAGCTCATCAAAATGCTCCGCTATCTATACCTGCTTCTTTTAAAGCTTTCCACTCGTCGTTGAGTTGAGGTTCTCCTATCCATTGATATCTTCAACCCACTTGTGGAAAATCTATTAGCATACAAGGCTGGATCAAATTATGGTTAAAAATAGTAAACTAGATTTATCTGATTAAATACAATTAATTAATCCACAGCATGACAAAAGTTTCACCGTAATGAATGATATTATAGTATCGCAAGGAGACCAAGTAACACTTAGCTCTCACATTATAAGGCATTACGTTTTACTTTATATAACAGGCGGAGGGAAATAGATATAACTACCAAATATTCTGAAACGTAATAGAAGTGGGTAAAATCTAATTTGGAGAAATTTAAACAAACACAAGTTAACACAACTTCCCAGAAAATAGGAGACGCTTTTCTTTCTCAGCAAAAGCATTCTTTATTTATAACCAAAGCCCTGAATTGATAAACAGGGAGAAAAAATCATGATAACAAAATCTTAAGACTTGCACTAAAAATAGATATATTATTATGATAGCAAGAGTTTTAGAAACACAATGCCATGAGTATCTGACAACATTTGAGGAAAAACACTATACTCACACTTTAGTGATAACATGTCAAAAGGTGTGAAGTTTATATTATTTGGTTTCCCGAGCATCCTACGATGCACTGTAAGGATACCTTAGAATTGTGGATTTGTGTTAGAAGGGCTAACTAGGTTCTGTAAGATGTGCACACTATGTCCAACGTCTGACTTTGCCGAACAAGTTTGTCAGGAATGTTCGGCCAGAACGTACACTGCTTTAAAGTTGAAAATACCAAACAGGTATTGTAATGCCGATTGCCAAAAACCTTAACAATGCAGAACCACAATTTGGACCCACAATTAAAGAATAAAATTCGGTCTGATGTCGATGATCAACACGAATATAATGTCGAAAATAATGAGTCATGTGACGCACGATCAAACATTGCAGTTGCTTGTGGAGGGGTTGAGTTAAACAGAGTGTTGAGTTATTGGTAGAGTTTGTAGGGATTTATTGTTTGGATAAAGTTTCACCAGTGCGGACATTTTGAGCATAAATATGGAAGCTTTGATTTACAGTTTTCATGTAACTCTCTCTCCAATTGTATAGAACTTTATTTCGGCTAAGCTTTCCTGGAATTTCTCCCACAAAATATGTAGATTTTACATTCCTACTTTTAGCATGAAGAATAAACAAATGCCTACATTTTTCAAGAAAGTCACCTTATCCTCAAAAAGCCAAAATTAGTTTTATGCGCATTCATACAAATAAAAACTGTAAAAAATGTAAAAACCACAAGTTTTCCTAAACTAGGGCCATTTTAGGAAGGTTGATACCATCATCTTCAAGAAAGTAAAATTTAATGGTAGGCTAAATTGGGAGTCAAACTGACATTCTTGAAAAGAAGATGGCGTAAGAAAGATATTGTTACTATATTTTCCTATCTAACGACAAATTCATTTAAGAACTGGCAACACATAATAATTTTTGCTTTAGCTTAGCAAATTCCCAAGAGTTTCAAAATTCAAAGTTCTTCATACTAGGAAATTCCTCCAGAAATGAAACTCTTTCTCCATTCTTTGATTTATTTTCAACCTTTTTCAGAATTCAAACCACTTCAGATCAAAGCCAAAAATCAATAAAAGACACGTTGAGTGTCGCGAGTTCACTGATTATGTTTTAATTTAATTAATCTGTATTGCTGATAACACAAGAGGTTGTTAGGCTGGTAATAATCCATACTTTTGTACTTGACCGCAATGTCAGTCATCAAAGAACATGAGTGGTTCTGCGTTGTACGTACCGCCCGTTTGATGCAAAGGTTACATTATTGTCATTTGCTTAGTCTGAGTTGCATTTTATCATAAATCTTACACCAGTAAGTTCTTAATAATCGGACTTTCCCTTTAGCTGGTGCAGTCATTGGGAATAAATACAAACTTATTAACTAAATGATTAATTTTGTGCCAAAAACTGTGTATTTGCTTACGCATCTTCAAAGATCATCCTTGTTGTGGGTGCAGTACAATATTAATGTGATTTTGCTTTTGTCTTAACTGTCTTATCACAATATTCCAAATAACCAGTTACCAGGCTTAAATAACCTAGTAACCTCTAGTCATGTACTATTTCAGGGTGTCTACTGATATCTGATTTTAGAATTCCAGTATATTTCTAGTATCTCCAGTACACTTTTTCAAAAAATTCCAGAATCACTCGCAAGTCATTCACATCAGGGGGAGCAGGAGTCCCCCCCCCCGCAGGATTTCGATTGTTATTCTTTCTCCATTCCGTTCCTCCTAATTTATTTCCAATTTATTTAACACAACAAAATAAATAAATAAATAAAAGTACATTTAACTTAAAAAAATAGATTAAAAGGTATTTAAAAGTAATAAAACATGAATAAAATTTAAGAACAAAATTTTAATTTTCCAAGCTCCCTCTTTACATAAGTGTTAACATTTAATTAACTATTTAAACAGAACTACAAGTTTTTATTTTGGTTTGCAAAGATACTAAAACAGCAAAAATGACTTGTCAAATATTTTTACATGTATAAACAAAATCTATGACAAAATTATAACTAACACAATCTATATTTTATGCATTAAAAAATTACAAATTTTAATAAAATTATAAATTTTAAAATTTTCAGTATCTATTTTGAAATTCCAGTATAATTCCAGTATTTAAAGTATTTCCAGTATCAGTAAACACCCTGTATTTCTTACCTTACATCTAATTATAAGATTGAGGCACATAACAATTAACATCACCAACTGTATGAACATTACTATAACTTGAGCAAAATTATTTCAATATTGTCAAAGGTAATAGGTTGAAAAAAACATTGTATAATTTAAAAAGTCAAATTTATTTATTTACGTTTCAAATTTTTATTTAACAATATTAATTCTTCTTAAATTCGGACAAGTCTTAAATCTTTATTATGAATTTCCTTCACAATTGAATGGGCCAAGTATGATTTCACCATACAACTCAACAACAAATATTAAAATTCCCTTTAGCAAGGTTAATGCAAAATATGACGCCATTAATAAACAGAACATCCAGTAAACAAATTTAATATTATACCAAATAAAGAAAAATAAAATTAATACATAACGATGTCATGAGTTCAATATTTTCATAAAAGAGAAAAAAAGAAAACAATAGGTTAAACAAATTTCTTCATATCAGGAATTCCAAAATCTCTAAGACATTAATTTCTTACTAACCTATATAAGAATTTTCCTTGGGGATGACAACAAATTCCAAAATGAAAATTATTACTCTTACTGGGAAACCAACTACAAGAACCAGAAAGTGACAAATTCATGACTTTGAAAATATTTACTACTTATATGAAGCAACTTAATTTTATTTTGATGCATATTATTTTGGAATGCATGAATCAGATCAAGTTTTAATTTTAAATAGTGCAAGAAACAGAAGAGTTTAAGGAGTCCATAAGGATTCATCAAGATATAGACGCAATATAGTGGTAATTTAAAACTTGTGAGGAAATTAAAGATAAAATATTAGGTACTTTGTAACAGAACACACTAAGAACACAACTCATACTTTTTATACATTTTTACAATCTTCACCTAAAAGTTAGTGCTTTGAAAGCTCTAGTGACTAATTACGTACAAAACTACGTACAAGATGAAATTTTACATAATACTTTCAGTCTAAGCAACTCTTCCTTCAACTTTTCTAAACATAATTGGGGCGTAAACTGAAAAAATCAAATATTCATTTAAGTGAAAATTTGACAAGGCTTCAGGCTGGTAGACTGAATTTACTTCTGAGGAAATGTTTTCAAAAGATTTTGTTTTTATTTGAGCAAAAAAGTTTTGTTTATAATTGAGTATTCTGACCAAAACATATATAGTACGTTTTGAATTGTAATACAAATACACTGACAGTATTATCATCATGTTTGATTGACAAAATAAGTTATCGTACAGTTAAGTAAGGATCGCTGTGTGTTTTCACTGGAATTGCTGCAAGTTATAATGTAGATTTGTATATATTTCCTTTAAGATGATAAAGTAACACACAGATATTGTTATATACATAGCTGAATCATTAATAATGTTGAAAGAGTAGAGTGATAATATATGTAAAAATATTAGTCTGCCAGGACTTGTAGGTTTTCTGATACAGATGAAGTAAAATAAATTATAGCCTATTATTTAATTAAATTGAAAAGTAAAACTCCTAATTCACAAAACGCATATCACTGAAAAAAATCACACAACTCAAAAAAAAAACAAAAAATAGAAAAATTACTCTAAACTAAAGATAACGTACAATTCATTCTATAGTTATTTAGGAGTTATATTGTCTAACTGATATTTTATGTTGCTTTATACAGTATTTTTGCACTGAATAGATTAAGGGAACTGATTCATAAATGTGTCTAAATAAAAAAACAAATAAGGCAGGGATTTTGCATTAGAATAAAATAATATTTAGAGCACAAATGCAATTTTAGAATATAATCATATGGAAAGAGGAAATAAGTAACATATGAAGAACACTAGCAACAATTCTTATCAAATTATAACCTAACACTTATTAATACAGAATAATACACAACCTCTTATCAATCACAACAATTCCGAGTGAAAACACACAATACACAAAGGAAAAGTAGGAATTATGTACAAAACAGAAGACACAAGAGTGATGTTGGTTAGAGTTCGTCTCGAAGAAGTGTGTATCGGTTTTTAGAAGGTCCAAGCTTTTTGAATGTCGATTCAGGGGGTGTGGTCGGTGGGTCTTTGACTTCTGGTTGGCCGACTTTTCCTTCGACTTGTAGAACTTCGTTGGTTTCCGGACCATAGTGAAACTCTCTGTGGAGTTTCCCAGAGTACAAGTCTTTAATAAAGCCCAACAATGCCC
This sequence comes from Neoaliturus tenellus, assembly GCA_030545055.2. Lineage (NCBI taxonomy): Eukaryota > Metazoa > Arthropoda > Insecta > Hemiptera > Cicadellidae > Neoaliturus > Neoaliturus tenellus. The sequence continues at coordinate 5,927,730 of CM061534.1, read as the reverse complement.
CAGGCTTCTCCATGTCTTTGACATCCGGGAATAAATACATGTGTCGAAAACTGTCAATAGCGATCAACGGCAAGTCGTCTTGAGACTTCCCGAGGTGGTGGAGGGGGTGTGCAAACTTCTCCCCGTCTGCAGTTAGGAAGTTTATGTTTTCTGAAAACAAATTGTCATTTTACACTACCTTGAAATGGTTCAAAAATTAAACCAGATTTAAATATTGTTTTAAAACCGCTTGAGAGATAACCGATAAAAAACTTTTCAAAGGTTACAATACTTAAATCTGATAAGGTTCAGAAGGTTTAGTACTTTTTTTTAAAGTACCTCTTACAATCCCTTTCATTAGGATAAATAAATGAAGTAGACATGGTTTTGTTGTCCCATATACAGAACAGGTGTAGTTAGTGACAATCGTGGTTTCTGTTCACTAAAGCTTGCAAAATTTATAGTAAAATGAAGTTTTAGGAGGACTCAAACATACTACATTTTAAGAAGGGGTAAAGGGTCGCTCTCAGAAGGTCATGCAGTGCTTCACTCACACGAATTTTCTGAGTTTTTTAAAGTCGGATAAAAGTGGGAGGGGTTTAAATGAACAATAAAGACTTGGGATATGTGATCTAGTTTTTTTTCTTTTTTTTCATATTTTGAATCCATCAAAGTTGATCAAAGCTCGGTCAACTTTGCCATTATAGCTTGATATGGGTTCAAAATTTGAAAAAAAAAAAAAAAAAACAATCAAATAGCCCAAGTCTTTATTTTTCATTAACCCTAGCGCTGGCCAACTATCGCGTTGCGATAGTATGGCAATGCGCTGTGGAGTGGCCGCCGTCGCATTGCGACAGTATGGGTCCAAAAAATTTGGAAAGGTTAAAAACCAATACTAACTAACTCTAATGTGGATAGTATTTATATGGTTTGAAAGGTAAGATTCTTAACTTTTATTTTAATACATAAATAACATTTAGCGAGTTCTGTAACACTGTAACAACAGTTATAAACATGCCATATTTTACGGTGCAACATCATATGAGCAGAGGATGCGCCAACAACAGCAAAACATGTGTTTTTTTAATTTCCATAGCTCGGGTACTTTTTGTTGCAGATAGTTCCAGGTGGTACCAAAGGATAGACAAAGAATTACCCTTTAATTTAATATTAATTTCTCTTATGAAATCGTAATAGATCTGAATTTACAAATTTTTGGAAACAGCTGACTTTTGAAAATCTAACGATTGGCCAACTGTCGCAACGCGACGGTTTGGAAAATACGTAATTACACCTTTCGTATAAAATCAAACTAGTCAAATTATATATCATTTTGAAGAAGAAAAAACGTAGAATAATTTATTTTGCGATTTGTAGCCGGTGGTATCACTGGGACTTTAGTCTTGAAGGACAAAGAGAGGGAATGATTTGCCACTGCTGTCAGCGTCAGCTGACTCGGCACTATTGTTGTGTTGTGGTGTATTACGTTCGCGTTGCGTTGTGTTTTCTTATGTAGTAAATCTTTTATTTAGCTGTTCGTGAAGTGTTTGTGTGTTTATGACAGTAATCTTTATGCATTATATTATGCATAAATATTACTGAAGTGTGAAAAATAGTGTTTATAAAGTGTGGTTTTGTATTTAGCACAATATCTGGCAAACAGGCCTACATCAAGCGGCTGTTGTTGTTTTATAGAATGCAACATAACACATATAAAAATAATAATAAACCCTGAGTGTTATACATTTTTTTGTAGAGATTGAACAACCTTCAACATAGTTTTACAATTTTTGGCATGAAAAAAGTATGAAAGTTGTATACCTAATAAAAAAAATTTTTTTCCTAAGTTTTCAAATGTTGTACAATATATATTGTATATACAGCCAACTCCCGATTATCCGGGGTAATGACTGGTTGAAGGGTCCCGGATAACCCAGAACCACGGTTAAAACAAAGAGTTCAATAAATTAAGTAAAACACGAAATAGACAAATAAGTTTTAACTACGAGTTCCCGGGTTTCCAATTTTAATTATTTGTTATTGACCAAACCTTATTGGAATGAATAAACAGATCTAGTTGAGTGAACAAGGAACACAATAAAAGGGTCTAACTTGGACAAACAAAAAACCAAGGTCAGGTGTTCTATTGTTTGGCATCTAGCAGCGGGGATGGTTGGGTGGGGTGAGGAGGGAGGGTCACTTGGGATAATTTATTCAAGATAAGAGCACGCATACAAAAACGAGTGATGGTTCACCTTTTTGTCTAATTGTTAAAAATGTTATAACAACCAATTGTCCAAAATGTATGCTAATTATTGAATTAAAATTTTAATGTTACGGTTCTTTAACAAAAATTTCTTGAAATGCAAAACAAATGCATTTTGAAATGTGTTGTTTAGAATGATATAAGTTAAAATTAATAGGGGTCACTGAACAGCAGACGAATCAGAGCGATAATTAAAGAAAGAACTGGAAACTAAATAGGACCTTTCTTAGTTTCTATTTTTAGCTCATCCCGGACGACCAGTTGTTTATTACCTAGCAGTCAAGGTCATACCCGCCATTGTGCCCCATCCCCATCCCAACACGCGCCGCCATCGCTCTCTGACCCGTTCCTCCCTGACCACATGACTACAATCACAATTACGCCACCGAATAATTTACAAATTATTTTCCGTGTTTCATTGTTTTTTTCCATTGATAAATCAAATAATAATTAATAAAGATATTTAAGATTGATAAATGATGGTATTGTTGTCAAAACTGAGAAAATAAATGAAATTGAAATTGACGTTTTGTGACCCCGGTTAATCCGCAACCCGGTTTACCCGCCCCCGGATAATCGTGAGTTGACTGTATTGTATATATATTCCATATATTTGTATGTAACTCATGCAAAAACAATAAAAATCCACACATATGCTATATTTTTCTGTACAGAAATAAATTGTCTACAATATGTATATAATGAATTTTTTATTTTAAAAAATCATAAAATTTTTACTCAGACCGCTTTTGAAATTTCAAAATAAATATTTTATAATTTTTTATTTTATTTTTTTTATCTCTGAACTACTCTTTTTGATGTGTATTTTATTGTTTTCAGAATCTAAAACTTTTTACAAATAAAATAAGTATAAGGTTGACTAGGTTTCCATTATACTTAGAATTTATACGAATTCTCAAAAAAAAGTCTGCAAATTTACCAAATCAGCCTGGCCATTTCCCACTTCTAACATTGGCCACTGCTAGGGTTAAAAACCTCTACCACTTTTATCGGACTTAAAATAAACTCGGAAAATTGGAGCAAGAGAAACACTGCAGGATGAATTTTTGACCCGCGACACACCCGATACTAATGGCCTCTGTCGTCAGCTGCTGAAACTGCTGGCCGCGCAGACTATGAATGTACCCAATGAATAGCATGTATTTATTAAAAGCCTACATTCCGCGGGCAAATCTCCTTCCTAACCATCATCTACCTTAGTCTTGAGTCTCACATGTGCTGAAGTGCAGCAGCGTTTCTTTATCCACAGTGTTTGACACCAAATACTAGATATTGTTGCTTGCCCTCAGTGTGCTTGAAAACAATGGGGAACATATTCAGATAGTTTCAGCAGCGTCCACTAGGACTGACCCTTTAGCCCCCTCTTAAGAGTCATCTTCACCCCTGGGCCAGTAGCCCATTGTTGCGCAGTCGGCAATGTTAATCATACGGCTTTTATGCTAAAACATGATATTGTATTCCCCTGTTTCGGACGCAGTTTTTCAACCAATTTTCTTGAAACTTGGTAAAAGTTTAGTTGAATAGTTATATTAAGTTTCTCATACCTCGAAATTTGGAAAATTAAACAAATAATAGTACTTTCTGTGACGTCGCAAAGTAACTCAATTTTCCTAAGTAATATTTCAAAATTTAGTAAAATTTTCTAAATTTCGAGGTATGAGAAACCTAATATAACTATTTAACTAAACACTTACCGAGTATCAAGAAAATCGGTTGAAAAACGGCATCCAAAACAGGGGAATACAATACCATGTTTTAGCATAAAAGCCGTATGATTAACATTGCCGACTGCACAACAATGGGCTACTGGCCCAGGGGTGAAGATGACTCTTAATGTGTCCAACTTGTTTTTAACAAAAACCACTCTTCTCAACTGTGTGGTTACCACATAATTACAACAGGGTAGAGACCATATTTTGTGGCACTAGCAATAATAGGCCTAAGATTACTAGGCATGATCCTTACAACACCAGATTAATATATTCAACTGAAGGAAAAAGCAAGAAAAATTTATAAGAGTTATTCAATAAATTCAAATCAGTCAGGACATGCCTCCAATAAAAAAAGGTAACTTGTTGACAACTATGCTTAAAACATTTGATACTAACGTTTTTCCGAAGCTAGTGATTGACAGACGTCCTTGTAGCGCTTGACAGTATCGAGATCCCCAGGTTTGTGGAAAAGGATCAAAAACGGCAGGCCTTCCTCTGTCAATTCCTCAGCGTTTTCGAATGTGATTTCTCGCACAAGAGGAACACATTTCTCTGACATCCAAACGTTGGTCTCGTCGTAACTGAGGAGGGAGCCGTTGAACGTTTCGTCTCGCTCATTTGAGAGCGCAACGTCTGGGCGGAATACAACGATGGGTTGGCCTGGAGGGTGCATTGCTCTCACCACCTCCCTGCGAACAGATACACCGTGTCTGTGAACATAAACGAAAGATGGTGTTCACTGTAAAACAATATCATAATTACATTTGGTTGTCTGAAACACTCAAAAACTCAACAGGCAGAGTAGATGAAAAATGGAAGACAAAGAAAAGTAAATTTTCATTAAAATGATGATCCTGTGAAAGGAATAAGAGGTCAATGAAACATTTTTGAACCACCTAAGTTAAATATATTATTTTTTACCTTTTAACCCTAAATAATTAATGATTTGATTCAGGTTACTAAAAGTTATAAACATATTCACAATTTTAAAAATAGGCTTACTAGATCATAAAAAAATGAATTGAACAAGTTTACCCTTTTTAGGCTTTTACCCTTTCTGAAAAATCCCTTGTTGCTTATATTTGGTATCCTTGTGCCAAATATATCAGATCTTGGTTTTTACCTGTGGATTTATAAAACAGGTACTCCCAGAACAGTTAGATACAATAATAAAAAGTTTTAGAACAAAAGTGAATCATTCAACAAAAAAATTAATGTACTTCTTTGAATATGATTAATTATACAGTGCCTGTTCAACTGAAAAATATGCAAATGGCAAAGAACAAAACTTGAAAAATATTAGCGTACCCTTTCAGTGCTAAAAAAAACATTTACATAGCTTTTGTAAAGTGCTGGGGTTCCCAAGACAGCAGAGGCGTTCGCATGAAAAAAATTCACAAAAAATCAATAGTCAACCCAAAAGTGCCAAAGTACGATATTCCGGATCTTGATCATATTGAAATCATCGGTGTTTCGAAATAACAATCATCACAACTGATATTCCCGTTTAAATCCACAGTAACAATATCAGCGGCGAGGCGATATACCGTATAGAATCTTAGCACTTTTTGTGTAAAAGCCGTGACCCGATATATCATGCCACGATGCCATAGCACTGAAAGGATTAAAGACAACAATTCTCAATTAAAAAAGGTCTGCACTGGTAAAATTATGAGGAGTGTGGGGAAGGAAATAAAAGACTTTTATACTAGAAAAATAGTACAAAGTTTTATCTGTATATTACTTTTTAAAACTATGGTAATAAGGTGATGTCTTGCTGAGTCAACCAAAAATCTGTTTGTAATATTACAAAATAATTATTGGGTAAAAGAGTAAGATACAGTGGGTGGAGTAAGAGTGGTTACAGCATACAACGAATGCATGAAAAGCCAGAATGTCCATGAATATTAGTAAGATACAGTGGGTGGAGTAAGAGTGGTTACAGCGTACAATGAATGCACGAAAAGCCAGAATGTCCATGAATATTAGTAAGATACAGTGGGTAAAGTAAGAGTGGTTACAGCGTACAATGAATGCACGAAAAGCCAGAATGTCCATGAATATTTGAGCCCATGAGTATTGAAACAAAAATCTTTCTTTGGGATTGTTTTCAAGCTGAAGTGTAAAAAAAAAAAATAGCTAGTTGACTAAGGTTTTACAAGCCAAAAATACAAAACAATGTATTTCGTTATATCAGATTCAAAGAAAATAACTAACGATGAGACTGATTTTGAGTAAAAACAAAATAGACTATCATAAATTAGGATCACGGATTCAGCCGTAATTAGACTTATGCCAAGATAAAATGGAAGTATATGAAGTGTATTCTGCAAATAAATTTACATTAATTAGTGTATTATTAGAAGTGAAACTAAAAGCAGGAAATGGAAACTTGCGAGAGGAGTTAAATAAGATGAAAATAATTGTTTTTAATCTTGGCGGCTTAAGGAGAACACATGTCCAAGATTATCGTTACACTAAGACTTTAATCTGCAATGAATAACAGATCACGCAACTCCCGAATGTCGTTCTATATTTAACTTTATCTAGTAATCAGTAATTACACCTGCTTTAAAATAGATCCGTTTTATTAAGGCCAATAATATAAACAACAAAATAAAACTACCATTTGTGTTATGGCACCACCAAGCAGCAAAAATGGTGCACGTCTGAAGCCTACTGCAAGAAATGAAATAGTGAATGCTGTGTTAACTACTCTTAAACCAATCTACTTAGTATATATCAGGGTATTAGCATAATTTTCTGTTCCATTACAGCGTTTAAACTATCAAGAAAACCAAATTTTTCACCCAGTCCTGCAAGATACTGCAAAATCTAAGATTACTAGGCATCACTGCTTAGGCAGTGATGCTTAAATACAGCCCGTCGCAGCAGACCTGCGTACTCAGCGAATTTCCAAATTAGTAATATTAATTTTGACCAGATAAATCTGTAATTAAGTAGTAGAGAATAGTAGCTATAAAAATTACTAAAAAGCAAAGTGAGAGATAAATAACTTAAAATTTTCAAATTTACCGTATTTAGTTCATTGATGTGGGATGAGGTATGAGGTGAGATATAATGTAGGGATGATGGATAATGCAATGCTTTTGGCATAATAAATTAATTTGTAGAACTGAAAATTTTTTTAGAGCACTCATGAAACCTACAGTGATATGCTGTTAATTGTTATTAAGTGTTTTAATTATTTTTGTTCAAATGTTATCATATATTTTTACTGAAAATAAGGTGCTAGAAACCTAAAATTTTTTATCTTATGCATTAGTAAAATAAAAAGGATGTGATAAGGATTTGATTAATATGTTCTAAATTCTGCTAGGATTTGTTAAATTAAAAAAAGTCTCTCCTTAAGATTAACTTTGAAAAACCGTAAGACATAATCCTTCTTTTTTTGCAAAATACATTTTTTTGTATCAATCATGCCAACAAAAAACTGTTCCAAAATAGAAAAAATTGTTTTATGCTGTAAAAGGAAATAAACATCCATAAAGCATATTCTTCCAAATTTCATTGCATAGAACAATTCGTAAAGAAACCCTAATGAAAAAAAATGTTACTTTAAAATCTTTAACCATCACTAAAGGCAATCTTTATACACAGTCTTCTTATTTATACGCAACACTTGAACTAGTTCTTATAACATAATATTAAAGTTTTAAAAATTCCAGCAACAAACAAACACTGAAGATTCAACTAATTCAGATTTTTTCAACAAATAGTTTTTTTAATCTTATATCTAACCAACCAACAAGGCACAGAAGCCAAATCTTCAAGTCCAACGGAGCAATCTCTAATCTTACTCAACATAAAAAATATTAAAAAACTAAAACCCAGGAAATATCATCAGATAGAGAACATTCCAATCATAAAAAAACACAAAAATCCATTCCTTTTGAAAGCAAAGAATGAGCCAGTGTTTCCCAACTTCAATTGTACGTAATCTTTCATAAAACTAGTCAAACGTGAGAGTGAAATATACATTTTTTTTAATATGACAAAACTGGTTGAAATCTAAACAAAATTTCAATGTGTAAGGCATTTTTTGGTGCCAATCATGCAAAAAAACCAGACTACATGCATGTACGTTTCGTTGTCATACATGGATTTCTTCACATTAAATAGAGAATCACTGACTCAATTCTTTGATTTACACATTACATTAGTTTCACCATTAAACCAAGAACATTTATTTGTATAATCAATTTGTTTGTCTTTTAACCCACCAAATCATAATTGAATTTTTCACATAATTATTTGTCTTTAAAGTTGAGAAACACTAGTGCAAGCAAGAACACAAAGTGAATTCAATCGAACACCCGTGGCAGGCCGACACGCTCCATAACCCAAAATGCCGCCGGTTCTCGCTCACCTTTATCGACATTAATTTGCCACCACGCATTGTGACCATTTTGTTTTCCTGAAAAATCTCTTTAACAAAGTGGTTAGTAATCAATCGTCAACAAGCACTTATTATAAATTGAATTAATTGAACATAATTGCAGATTTTAGTTACAGATTTGAAATACAAATGTGTTAAAAAAATGTGCTCTTTAGTACCTATGTACATTGCGAGACCACATTAATTTTGTGCTTCTTGTTAGAACAGTGATAATAACAAGTTGGTTTTTAGTAAAAGCACAGTACAAATAAATAAGTTTTGTTTAGGCAAGAAAAAGTTTAATCCCAGGAAATCTTGTTACTTGGTGAGATTAAATAAGTGATGTGCATTGATGTGAGTTAATGTACCTATATTAAACAAATGGATGCCGAAAAAAATTAAAAACTTTGTAATTTGCTTTCCTAGTATCATTTTATAAATATGTTGTGCATTAGTAAGAATATTATTGCCAGATGTTTCTTGGTTAATCAGTATATAAAGCAAAAAATCAACAATATACAGGATAGAAAAAGTTTGGAAATGGAATTATATGTTCAAAAGCATTTAAGTAACAAAATTGAAACTTTGCAAATTGATTTAGGGTGTTAAAGTCTATTTCCCAAAACAACTATTGACCCCCAACCTCCAAGAAGGGACAACTCTTTAAAATTAAGGGAGTTACGTAAAATTAGCAAGGAGTCAGAAAAAAAATTTAAATTTGATATAAGCATAGATTAGTATTATCTGTATGTCAAATTAAAGGTATCTATAAATAGATAATAATGTCTCAAACCCTACCTTACAAAGAAGACCAAATAAAAAATGGCAGGCGATCAAACTTTGCGCATTATGATCATATTGCCGAAAACAAAAAATACAACAACTCCTGATACACTCGGCTTTTCAGGTTGAGTTTGTGGCAAAGTGCTCAGAACGCAAAGCCCTTTTAAATAATGTATCAGATGACGTACCCATTGCAGTTTCACTCACAACTTAACCTAAAAAAAAACTTCATTGGCCTTCGTCATATGATACATTATTTTAAAGGCGTTGCATTCTGAGCAATTGACCACAAACCTGACCTATAAAGGTTTAGTGAGTCGGGAGTTACTATATTTTTTGTTTTGGCAATTATTTTAGTGCAAAGTTCAATGATAGCCTGCCATTTAGAAGATTTTAGTGCAAAGTTTGATAGCCTGCCATTTACAAACCTTTAATTTTATGTACATCTTGGCCTATGCTTACATTTAAGATTTTCTTATGACTCCTGATGAACGGACCCCTCTTGGAGGTTCAAGGCTAATATGTACTTTTTTTAAGAAGACATAAAATCAGTTTGTAAAGTTTTGGTTTTGTTAATTAAATAGTGTTAAAGAAATTATACAGTTTCCAGACTTTTCCACCCTGTATTATTCAAACAATGAAACTGAACCATACACTAATACTAATACACCATACTTAAGTTTGCAAAACAAATTGGTTAATACTAAAAAATTATAAAACTACACGATAACTTATTACACAATTTAAACCATCCATTCATTGAAACAATATGCCTACAGTAATACTGTGTTACCACCGTTTACACATCCATGTAGAAAAAACTAATCTAAGGTAAAAAGAATCACCCAACACTAACAAAATATTTCTTGGCCAAAAATGTTGAAAATGTCATAAAAAATATTATTACATGACAACAGTTCATAATTTGTAAACAATAAACAAATCTAAATGACCAAAACTTGTGAACTGGGAAAAAGATTTTCCTTAAATTATCCATAATGTTCTTCTTTATAAAAATTTGAAAACATATATGATTTGCGATGATATTATGTGAATTTAGTGATGGATTGGAAATTTAGAGGTGTGTCTAAATACTTCAATACAATTTAGACTTTTACGATATTTCCTAGATATTTAGTCAATACAGTGGAACATGGATAATTCAAATGTCTATAATTAAGAATTTTTTTGTAAATACTACAAAAAAAATAATAATAAAATAAAATAAAACAAAAAAAACTGAAGTAAATAATTCAAAGCATTAACTGGATTGTTTAGTGTACTTGGTGTGCTCGACTCTTTTGGTTTGTTTACCTTGGTTAGTATCACTTGTGTTCATGCTTGCCTGTGCACCGTTTGAAGCTGGTTTTTTACATGGATCAAAGGAGGCGAACAGAAAAGAGCACAAATCAACCCAGTACACACTCGCTTGCGTTCGCTTCTGTGCTGTTTCCCCGTTGGTGTACGTTCTTGGTGTTTATTACCCAAGTATTGATTTGTTTGCCATTTTTTACAAGTGTTTTTTTATTAATGGAGTAGTAAAATGAAATCGTTCTAGATTTCCTTGAATTTTATCATTCATAGTCGGTGTTGTGGGACCGACTCATGAGCACCACAAAGAAAATGCAAAGTGGTATATGCGTGGGGTCGTGGAAGTCGAAAACTTAATAGTCCTTTTATTAAAAATAAAAATGATTAACTGATGACTAACTTCACTGCTTTACTGCTCGTCCGAATGTTCGTAGATCAATGCTTGTCCAGAAGAGAGCTATAGTGTACTTAGTTTGTTCGCCGAGCGAGTTCACTCAAACTCATGGCTCCAGCATTTGCGGCGATAGTGTACTGCTGGCGTGACATTAAAAAGGAACTGACTCATATTTACAATAGTAAAAATAAAACACAAAACAGACTTAATCTGATGTTATTGAGTTGCAAGGTAAAGACCTATAAGTTCCCTTTCTTTAAATTATCTGTACGAAGAGTCCCTTGAATAAGTTGTTGCTCAGAACAGAAAAGTGGCAAATGTAACATGGTCTCATCTTTGTGACATGATCTAAATAAACATTTTAAAACCATTGCATCATTCCCTTTTTACCCATGCTCTGCCACCTGACCTGACCTAGACCACTCACTAGCCTCTTTTTAAAGGCACATTTTTTTCCTAGTAAGTTACTATTGCTCTCAAGCCATCGAAGTCCGAAATAAAACCCTCGCCACATTAGTAATTAAAGCTGGTGGAACTAAACTGAATGAAGTGTAGAGTGATTTAGTTGTGTCTGGATTGGCTGTGACTTGAAATTGAAGCTGTGAGCCATAACTAGCCTCTAGTAGAAGCCCTCTAGTCCGCCCTCGGATGGTTCGGCCGCTGGATAATCTGGCCGCGATATTTCGGAAATGAAATATTCAGCCCCAGATGTTTCCCACAGAAAAAATAGGCGAGAGTAAACTTGTCCCACGTTATATCACTAAAATATATCAGTTCAATTGACAATTTCTGGACTAATTGGTTTCAAATATCTTCTAACTTGTTGTTAGTGTTCTATTTATGATCTTTACCTTTTGGTTGGGTGTTTCGTGGTCCGATCGTCGAGGTTAGGTCACTAAACAGATTCTGTCGCTTACAGTCACATTTGTATGTTAGAGCCTTCGTTGACAGAAGACCAGTTTTAAACGCATTTTCATCGCTAGCGACCCCTTGTCCGTTTCTGATTGTCATTTCAGCACTACAACTTCTGAGAAGGAGCAAATCATGATTGTTAAAAAGTTGTTACATTACATTGACTGGGCAAGTATGATACTCTTCATTGTTAAATACATCATAATAGTTCATTGTTGGAACACACATATAATACAGGTCTCTGTTTAACACGTTTAATAAACTGCCGGTTAATACGGCCATTTTGAAATCCGGCCGGTGGTCCGGTCCTGAAGTGGCCGGATTTGAGGGCTTTTACTGTAGATAGAAGAAGCTTATCAGCACACCCGGGAGACTGGAGCTGCTAAACCAATGATGATGAAGATGGTATTCATAACAGTTTATTATCTAGCTTTGTTGATAAGCTGAAGATGGTTTATGATAGTAAACCGATATACACTTTTTTTATACATGTGATGAGTAACCAATTAATTTAATATTAAATCATGATAGAAGCCGTCACGAAAAATACATACCAGAGAGCACTAATAGTTAGAACTGTTAAAATGGGGGAGCATCTCATAGGTCCCAGTTTCACAAGTCCCAGTTTGCTTAAAAATCACTAAATATTAAAAATTTCATAGGTCCCAGGTTCAAATGTCCCAGATTTATTAAATTAAATACTAAATTCAGTTAGTTCACTGGTCCCAGTTTCAGATGTCCCAGATTTTGTAAAAATAATATTAATAATTAGTCAATTCATTGGTCCCAGGTTCAAATGTCCCAGTTGCGTTAAATTAAAGCACAAATAACGCGCGTTTCATAGGTCCCAGTTTCACAAGTCCCAGGTATCAACCGCGCCAAAAGTGACGCGGCCGCCGTGGTGCGCCGAGTCGGGCTGTCAGTCAGAGCAACAATCGACTCATTCGGCCGGCCGCGTACCGTATTCACTGAGTACAGCAGCACAGATTGTTTAGCTTAGCTCCTTGCGCTAAGCTAAACAATCAAGGAATTGCCTTTGTTTATTTCATTGTTAATTAATATTTTTATTCGTTCATTTATTTATTTAAATTTATTTGTACTTCTGGTTGATTTTAAAATAAAGGCCAAACTTTTCGTTGTTGATCGCGCTGTGGCATTAATTGGCATCATTATAATGACAGTGCGTGCTGTTATCGCTCCTGTACCACAACTGAGAGGTTAAATAGCAATTAAATTTATATATTCCGTTTCTGTATTAAATACAGATTCCAACAGTATGAATATTTTCTACTTTCTTAATTATAGGTAATCATAAAAGTTGGAAGTGTTTGATAACCAATTTATTCTGACACGAAAAAGTTACTAAGCGAGGAAATTTTTTATTTTTGGGTTTGAAAACAAAATTTTATGGAAAAGTTGTAGCCAATGATAGAAATTTTATAATTGTATCAAGAAACTTAAGATAACATGACCTGATCGTTGGTAAGGGAATTAATAGTGGCGCGAAAAGGTTGAACTCGAGACTTGCGGTCTCACTTTGGCTAGCACCGAAGTTATAGATCTCGCTGTTTCTTCTATACTTTGTTAATGTTTACAGATTAACACTTTTTAATTTATAATTTATTTATATATTTGTTAGTAATTGGCAGTGAAATGTTGATGTTTTATTAATAGAGTAATTTGGTGAATTAAACAATTTAAGATAGGTTTTCAATTAAAGTACATCATTGATAAAAACCAGTGATCGATGAAAAGGAATCTAAAGAAGAAAATGATTTAGCCTACTTTGTATGCCTTGTTTGTATGCAGTTAAGAAGAGAATCAAGTTTGTTGACAGTGGGAAACAGAGAATTTTTACTTTACAATAGTGAACCGCCCTGTGAGGATGAGAAAGATAAGTGTTGTGTTTTTGTACATTGCAATAACAACGTCGCGCGTGCGGCGTCTTATTTATTTTACTGTTAGGAATGAATTTTCTTAAATGTGTTTTTTTCTTAGGATTTTTTCTATTTTGTCTTATAATTATAATAACAAATGCAAGAGTGTGATGTACCTACGTATCAAATTTCACAGATAACTGCTGATACATAAACGGCTAAAAATGGATTTATTACTAGTTATTATTAAAATTCTATTACTAATGACTAGTATAAATAAATATAAATAATGAATATAAATATGAATAGTATAAATAAATATAAATAAATTAATAAATATCTCCGTCGCATCTGACTTGCGTGAACCTACTCAGCTATTTCCTACCGAATTTCGCTAAAAAAGGTTCCACCACTTATGAGATCATGCGGTATACGGTAAGTTTTATCTCTATATATGCACCTAAGAGAGCGTTAGTGTCTCAAGAAATGTATCAAACATTTAAAAAAAATTATGCTATTAACTGGTTTTAGCGACATTATTGATTTTAGTCTTACATAGTAACGTTTATGAACAATGAAAATGATCTGTATTGAGGAGAAGATTGATTTGAATCAAAACTTCTTGATTCAGTAATAAACAATAATTAAATGTGTAACCTTTAAATTCATTTATTACTAAAGGTTTATATTACAAATGGTTTACTTAAATAACACTTAATCTTTTAAGAAATAAAACTAATGCCAATCTACAATAGTCAATAAAACTTTAGTCGACTTCTCTCAACAGAACTGATAGTAATGGAACGTATAAAAAAAATCATAGCTTTCCTTTTGTAATTTTGTATGAAATACTTATGGTAGTTTAGTTAATGGTCATTAACGACTTATGGTATACGTTTAACAGCAGCATATTAAAGATCAATAGTAGTTTTTATTCGCATTCTTTTCTAATAATTATTATTAATCTTTAGAGAGTGATTGATTCTAAGAACCATCATTTTAAGAACTATAAGTTTACGCCATTGAAGTGAACACATCAGCAGTCAAAAAGTAACAATGAAATTCGTCAGTTTATAAATTGAAAACTATTTTCTAAGGGTCAATTCAAATAGTATAAAAATCTTTAGATCTGTACATAAAAATTTAATGCGCAAGCGTCGTGCGTGATCTCAGAATAGATGTACTTAGCTCGTCGCAAAAATGGTAATCTTTGAACTCATACAATAAAATTATAATAATTTAAACAAGTTTGCATACATCATTTATTAAATCATTGAAACAACTTGTTACAAATAAAAATTCCAAAATAAATTTTGCCTCAGACAAAAATTGCAAAACTTTACGCAAAAAAACCTCTTATATAAAATTAAATGGATTTTTACATATTTTTTGTTACTTAGTTAAAATTAAACAAACCGTTTAAATTAAAAGCTGTACATAATTATACATAACGTAGTTAAAGTAATATTTTAATATATAAGTTTCATAAAAAAATATTCTGTTAAGGCGTAAGAGCGTTGCGAACGTGATGGTCACATTTCGACACTTTCTCTATGTCCAATGATTCGCCGACAGTTTTGGATATATTTAGCGTAATTTATAGTTATGGGTTAATATATTTAAATAAAATACCAAAACTAATCTTGCACTAACGCTATAAAATAGAATATTATAAGCCCATGCCCACTAAAAAGGCAATTAGTGGCAGTTGGCAGTCGCACCGCCCGCTGCTGCCAGCCGGCCGGCCGGCTCGGCGGCGGTTCTTGCTCTGACTGTACAGCCCGACTCGGCGGCCGCGTCACTTTTGGCGCGGTTGATACCTGGGACTTGTGAAACTGGGACCTATGAAACGCGCGTTATTTTTGCTTTAATTTAACGCAACTGGGACATTTGAACCTGAGACCAATGAATTGACTAATTATTAATATTATTTTTACAAAATCTGGGACATCTGAAACTGGGACCAGTGAACTAACCGAATTTAGTATTTAATTTAATAAATCTGGGACATTTGAACCTGGGACCTATGAAATTTTTAATATTTAGTGATTTTTAAGCAAACTGGGACTTGTGAAACTGGGACCTATGAACCCTACCCTTAAAATGGTCCTTTGCTACTATTAAAAATTTCCAGGTTCCACTGTATTACCTACATATTTTATACTGAATTATTTTTTAAAAGTTTAAAATAAATTTCACACTTTTTCGTTGGATAAGACAGCCAATTTTATTTGACTCCCATACAGACAGTAAGTTATCTTTCTTCACAGAAAACTATTCAGATAAAAAAATTTAATACAGTTTTTATTTACTGATGACCAAGTTATATTATACATTTTCGATCTAATGAATAATTTACCTATCAAACTAAAGCTCATCTTTTAATATAGTATATCTATGGCGAGAAGGTTGCAGCCTCTTGAACACAGATTCAGGTAACTCTGAAGTCGGCGGTGAGGTAATCTTATTCTCAACTTTACTCGGCGTTGGGGTAATCTTATTCTCAACTTTTTTTGTGGGCGATTCAGACGAGGACGGTGCAGGAGTTACTATTTCTTGTTTTCCTTCAGTTGTAGTGGTGGTTAAAGTTTCATTCTCTTCATCAGGACCATAATGGTATTCCCTGTGTAATTTCCCAGAGTAAAGATCTTCGATGAAGCGTTCCAGCGCGTCTGGATTGTCCAGCTGACTGCTGTCTGGGAACAGGTACATGTGGCGGAAACTGTCAATGGCGATGACGGGAAGATCCTCTTGAGTTTTCCCCAAATGGGCGAGAGGGTGTGAGAACAGGTCCCCATCACCATAGAGAAAATTGACCCTTGCTGCAAGTTAAAAATTTAAAGATGATTAATTTTGAGTTTGAAAGAGCTGTTGAGCAAAGATTTTGTAAATTGGTTATATCTTCATATAGCCTATATCTCGCCTTAAAAGCATTGGAGATTTCTAATTTTCACATTTTATTCTCCAGATAACTTTTAATTACACAAGTTTAATGGAGAAGTAATTTAAAACTTTCATAAATATATCATAATTACACTAAACTTTAACAGCAAACAATGTGATTCCAGCAAGCTATGGCACCAACTTTGATTATATAAACAGAGCTCTGATCGTTTAGAATTCACTTTAACCTCGTGGATCCCGGGTTATGTGACATCAGGCATAGCCCCCAGCTCAGCTTTTTTACAGACCTTTCATCATTATAGTCTATTAGCAACACATCACTCAACTTGTTATCATCTAAATATACTGTAATTTCATCTTCACAAAAACTTTATGACACTCCCGCACGACTACAAACAACAAACAAAACATAAAAGACCTCGCAGTTACATAACAAGTCAACCGACTGGGAGAAAAAGAACTGACATTTAGTTATTGCTGCTGTGATGCAGCTGCCGTGGACGCAAAACAAAATATACCACGAGGTAGAACCGAATATTCTGAACACTACAATACGAAACACAGTACTAGTGCTTCTTCTCCAATCGATGTAAAATTGCAGTACAGTAAACTCCCTCTTAACCGGCCACCTTTTAACTGGTGTCCGCTTTAACCAGCCTACCCTAACATAAAATAACCGGCCGTGTATCGCCAGAAATTTAGTTTGCTCATCTACTGTATCATTCAATTCAACGTTATTTCATATTGACTTTCTCAAAACAATAAAAATATAATGTCCTGAACGGAACTGAATGTGTTTGGACCTACAATCTAGTAGACCACAATTATAGAAACGAATTATTATTAGTTTGGGTTTGTTGTGGATTTGATGGGTGTGAGATGTTAGTTATAAATCATATACAGTAATGTATTTAAAGTTGTTTTTTTCAAGTCATGATTATATTTAGGCCATATAAAATTGTAGGTAGGGCGTTTTTTAATGAACATCGGTTTAACCGGCCAATTCATTATCCGGCCGCAGCCTGGTCCCGAGGTGGCCGGTTAAGAGGGAGTCTACTGTATATTTAACGCGCCGGTGGGCTGGCAGCAGGGCTACTGCGTATACCTGTATATATAGCCATGGGATGCAAGAGGTTAGTGGGTAACAAAAGTTTGACATGGAATACACTAATTGAAATGTCATTCATACAATCTAAATTTTGATAACACCTAAACTTGGTGTGAAAGGTCAAATTTAACATTTTATATTTTGTCAATTTAATATTTAACTTATGCATAGACAAAATATTAACATGGAATGGAACTCTGCACACCAATTTTATTGTTTAGCGACTTGTTATATCTCAAATAAGCTTGTAAATTAAAATATGATTACAATTCAAAAAGACTCGAGATCAAATCAATACTAACATTTTTCTGCTCTTATCCGTTGACAAGCGTTCTTGTATCTTCTTATGGTTTCTTCATCTCCTGATTTATGGAACAGAATCATGAGTGGTAGCCCTTCTTCCGTGATGTCTTCAGCATTCTCAAAGTCGATTTCACGAACCAGAGGAGTACACATTCTAGTTCCCCAGAGGAGCAATTCCGTGAAGTTTGTATGGTCTCCCTTGTAATTTTCTTTTTCTTCATCAGACGTTTCCTCAGGGTAAAATGTTATTTTCATGTTGATTCCTACTTCCTCTAGTTCACTCTTTACAAAATCTCTAAAATATTACCAGAAAGCATTTATAACAACCTCTCTTAGGTAAATGTAGTTTAATATTGAAATAAATCAATTTATTTTATCAAATTTTAGCCTAACAGCAGGAGTCTAACGGGTTTTAATCACAGATTTTATCTGTTTACAATAAAACATGTGATTTGACAAAAGGATGAACCAAAAATAAACTTTACGTAAAAACAGCAATTTTAATAACACAAAGATTCAGTAGAAAATGCACAAGAGTGGACAAAAAAAAAAAAAAAAAAACCCTCTTGGTATATATTGAAGCAAACACAACTTGTAGGGATGACATGGTTAGTCTAACAGAAAACTATGGATCACATAATGCTTGTAAGGGAAAGTTATATAGTATTATTTACTATATATTTACTATATTATATTTATACACTACTTGCCCAATAACTAGGCATAAACATGCCTTATCGCGATCTTGGCTAGCGACTCTGATTAGTCTTGACCAACAGGCTCAATACGGGGCGGACAGCTCAGAACAGAATCGTGTTGTACGAGAATTTCATAAAGCGCTTACAGACCTTCAGGGTTGCCACAGAATTTTTGAGGCCTTTTTTCCTGACTTTTCCTGACTTTTACTGACCAATCTGAGAGATTTTTCCTGACTTTTTGGAATGCGGTGTTTTACAAATTAAGACTTTTTTTTAATGCAACCTCCCCCATCCCGATAGTTGCACATCGCTCAAGTTTTCATCGAAATAACCCCAACATAGCATTAAGTAACTTTATATAGGCCTACATAAGGTGATATAAATGAGTAAACCATTGGAGTTATGTTTAAATACAATTATTAGGTACTGTAATCCATACTACAAAATATCATATATTTTATTTAAATTTAGTAAAGAATTAATTAGGCCTCTTGAGATTTTTATTGAGAAATGTTAATAAATAAGCAATATACAACACAGAAAGTTTTATTGAGTCAACTAAAATGTTTGATTAAATTGCCGCCAAACGGATAATTTGTTTTATTTAAACTTCATCAACAACTTTTTGGACTTTGCAATAAAACTAAATTATTGAATAAAATAGTGGAATAGTTAAACTAACAAAGTTTTAGTTAAAAAAAACTAAATTCTTAGGTAAAATGATTTTGCAAAATAATTTTGTTGGATTCAACCAAAAAGTTTTCTCTGTGAAGGTTTTATTGGTCTCCCATTAGAAAAACATGGAAAACTTGTACTTTTTTAATTTTCTCCGTAACCAGTGAGTAATTCAAAATATTAAATTATTATTATTTTTTTAAAGTTCTTTTGATTGGTTTCTTTAAAAATTGATGAAATAAAAAATTAAGGGTGAAAAACACCAAAAACTCCCATTTTGACCCTTCTGAAACCTTATAAAGCCCGGTTCCGATTTTACGATTGTTGTAAAGTGATTAATAGTAAAGACAGGAATACTAACAGTAGCAGATAAGAAATTGAGCCTAAGTCCAAAGGTCAAGAACAACTGGCGATCCTAGGTCTGGATGAGGAATCAGCGGGCAGTCTACATTATACGTCAGGTTAGTGAAGTCGACTTTCTTATACCGGTATAATTTCTGTAGCTCAAATAGTCAATATTTCTAAACGCATAATTAGTCGAGTTTATAAAAACTGGCGACGAGAAAATCGGTTTTAAAGTCAAAATTGTTTTTTGTACGGATTGAAAAGTGCCATTTTGATTTATTGTGCAATTTCAAAGTATTTTTGAAAAGTTGAAAGAAGTAGATCACCATTTTGAATGCAATAACGATTGTCTGTGGCAAACAGTGACGAAGGTGCTGGTTGGACAACTGATCGTCATAACCTGTTATGTAAAGGTATCAGCTCCGTTAAGTATTAGTGACAATTTGCATTGATTAAATGTGAAACATAATAGTTAATGTGGAACAGTTACAGAACGGGAACTAAACAAAGTAACAGTTTCGGTTATGTATTTGCAATTAATTAATTCAGTGGAGAACAGTGACAGTAGTAACAGTGACAACTTAACCTAGCTGAAGTTGAAGCGGTTAACACGAATTATGAAGTTTTCATGTCGTCTTGAAACCTGTTGAATAAGGAAATGCGTAAAGTGGAAGAAAATTGAATTTCAAGCAGAAAATTGATTGTGAAGAATATATTGTGTGTTCTATCAAATGCAAGTAAATGATTATTATTGAAAAATGACTGGTCAAGAAGGTAATACGAGTCATAAACCATTTATTGGTAAGTTATCAGAGTTTGATCCTGATGTGGAGTCGTTTGAAAATTTTGCTGAGAGGCTGGAAAACTTTTTCATTGTTAACTCAATTAAAAATGATGACAAAAAAGCCTATTTTATTTCGGTAATGGGGCCTAAAATGTATGCTACTTTAAAGAATCTTTTGGTTCCTGAAGTTCCTAAAGACAAAAGTTTTGCTGATTTGCTTAAAGTTTTAAAGGAGCACTATGCTCCCAAGAAAAGCATCATTTATGAAAGGTTTTTGTTTAATAAACGTAATCAGGGGGAAAATGAATCTATCTCAGATTATGGTGTTCAATTGAGGAAATTAGCATCCAGTTGCAAATTTGAAGAATTTCTGGACCAAGCCTTAAGGGATAGGTTTCTGTGCGGGTTGAAATCACCTCAAATTCAGAGTAAACTCTTAGCGGAAGGGGAAAAACTGTCCTTTGCTAAAGCTGTCGAGTCTGCTATCATGTATGAAAATGCAGACCAGAACACTAAACTGTTTCATAATGATGGGGCTAAAGTGGGTAACATTAATTTGGTAAGGAATCGTAAAGCTTACAAAAACAGTTCCAAGAGTTTTAGGCCTAGCCTAAACAAAAACAAATCAAGTTCAAAGGTATGTTTCAGGTGTGGTAAGGACCACGACCCGGTAAGTTGCCCATACAAGGATTTTAATTGTAACCTTTGTAAGAAAAAAGGACATTTGTTTGCCATGTGCTATCAAAACAAAAATAGGCTTAGGCCTAAGGGTAAACAAAATTCCAAAGTGAATTTCTGTGGAGAAGGCAGCGACTCAGACTCGGAGGAAGACCTTCCTGATTCTTCTGGAGATGGCCTGGAGCTATACACTATAGCCTACTCGGGTGAAGATGGTAAGATAAAATCGGAAAATTTTGTAACTGAAATGTTAATAAATGATGTTCCTTTGCAAATGGTAATTGATACTGGTGCTGTTGTTAGCGTTCTGCCAGATCATATTTATTATGAAAAATTTCAGGAATCCGTCCCACGGCTGAGGAAGAGCAAGATGTCTCTTAAAACCTACACGGGTGAAAATATTAACGTGTTGGGAGAGTTTCAGGCTAAAGTGAGCACCACTGATGGACAAAATAAATCATTGCCTATGGTAGTAATCCAAGGATCTGGAGCAAATCAACCTGTTCTAATGGGAAGAAATTGGTTGGAAGAAATAAACATTGACTGGAAAAAGGTGACGAGGGACCGACATGACTCAACCCTACATCTCAACGGATTGGAATCCGGTAAGACTGTTTCATCTACTAGGCTATATGTAGAGGACTTAAAGAAAGAATATGCCAATGTTTTTGAAACTTCTTTTGGTGAAATTAAGAACATTGAAGTAGAACTTGTTCTAAAAGACAATGTAACTCCTATCCTTTGCAAACCTCATAACGTGCCTTTTTCTTTGAGACCTGCAGTTGATCAAGAACTCCAAAACTTGGTCAACAATGATGTAATTTACCCTGTCACTCAGACAGATTGGAGTACACCTATTGTAGTTGTACCAAAGGCAGACAATTCAGTTAGGATCTGTGGTAATTTCAAATTAACACTCAATCAATGTATTAGGACAGATCATTATCCTTTGCCCAACCCAGATGACATTTTTGCACAGATTGCAGGAGCTAAATATTTTTGTAAACTTGACTTGGCTTCTGCCTATAACCAGGTTAAGGTTAAAGAATCCTCACAGCATTTGTTGACAATCAATACCTTAAGGGGGTTGTTTCGCTATAGGCGGTTGCCGTATGGAATTTCTAGTGCAGGTTCACTGTTCCAATCTGTTATGGACAAAATTTTGTCAGGAATCGTCAATGCGTTTTGTTATCTGGATGACATACTTTTGATCAGTTCTAACCAGGAAGAAATGGTTAGGCTAGTACACAGAGTGCTTAGGAGGTTAAGCGATTAAGGAGTTAAAATCAATGAACGGAAAAGTGAATTTTTCAAAACGAGTGTGATCTTTTTAGGTCATCTTCTGGATGAAACGGGTATTCATCCTAGTCCAGACCTCACTAGGGCAATAGTAGAGGCACCAAGGCCTACAGATGTCACTCAACTTAGATCTTATCTAGGAATTTTGAACTATTATGGCAAATTTTTGCGGAATTTATCGACTCTGCTCCACCCGCTACATCAGTTGCTAAATAGTGGGACTAAATGGGAGTGGAATGACCAATGTGAGAAGGCGTTCGAGAAGAGTAAGAAGTTGCTTCTGAAAAACAACGTGTTAATGCCCTTTGACAACAAACTTGAAATTATGGTGACTTGCGACAGTTCGCAATATGGGGTCGGGGCGGTGATGTCTCATATACTTCCAGATGGTTCCGAGAGACCTGTTGCTTTCGCGTCCCGAACTCTGTCCAAACCTGAAACTAAGTATGCGCAAGTCGAGCGACAAGCGTTGGCAATTATTTTTGCGGTAAAAAAGTTTCACATATTTTTGTATGGACGAAAATTCAAGCTCGTGACGGATCATAAGGCCCTAATTTATATTCTCGGACCTAACAAGGCGATACCTACACTTTCGGCAGCTAGAGTGCAGCGATGGGCATTAATCTTGGCGGCCTACCAATACGAATTGATCTACAAAAAAGGATCAGACATTTTCAACGCAGATGCGCTTTCTCGACTGCCGTGTGGTCCCGACAAAGAAGTAGGAGAGATAAATTTATTCTCAGCGACCTACAAGTTACCCATCACGTATAAGGAGATAGGCCAAGCGACAAAATTTGATCCGACACTTTCCAAGGTTCTTGACTACACGCTGCTCGGGTGGCCGCATAGTTTGAGCGATGAACTGAAACCGTTCGCCGATAAGACTCAGCAAATGTCCGTGGAGCAAAACTGTCTCTTATGGGGTACAAGAGTTGTGGTTCCTCCTACACACCGAAAGGAAATCTTTATTTTGCTTCATGAAGAGCATCCTGGTGAATCACGTATGAAATCTTTAGCTAGAAGCTACGTCTGGTGGCCCAACATGGATAAGGACATACAACAATTTGTTTCTGAATGCAAGATCTGCCAATCGACTAGAAAGTCTGTACCACTTGTACCTCTTCAACCCTGGGTTTGGCCTAGTCACAATTGGCAACGTTTACATTTGGACTTCGCCAATTTTGAAGGTAAAGATTTCCTTATCTTAGTTGACAGTCGTTCTAAATGGGTAGAACTATTTCACATGTCCAACACCACCTCGTTGAAAACTATTGAGAAGTTAAGATCATGTTTTGCAGCCTTCGGACTGCCTCAAACTATTGTGACAGATGGAGGACCTCAATTCACGTCAAAGGAAATTAATGACTTTTTATCGGCAAATGGCATACACCATGTCCTTACACCGCCATACCACCCAGCCTCAAACGGTTTAGCGGAGAAAATGTTCCAGACAGTAAAGGAAGCTTTTCTGAAACAGCTCTTGCACGATCAAAAGAATCAGCCTACTCGCACACTACAGCACAAGATCGACAGTTTCCTGTTTGCATACCGGAACACACCTCACACCTTTACTGGATGCACGCCCTCTGAAATGTTCCTGAAAGCAAAACCCCGCACTCTTCTGAGCTTATTGAAACCTAATATGTCAAGGGAAATGGAACATAAACAACAAGACATCAAGAACAAAGCAGACACTCGCAGAGGTTCGCACAGAATATTTGAGGTTGGAGATAAAATCTTTGTCCGCACTGTCAGGCAAGAAAAAGTAAACTGGCTTCCGGGAGAAGTTATGAAAAGGCTTAGCCCCGTAACCTACTTGATTAAAGAAGGAAATCGGACAAGATTTGTCCATGCCGATCACCGAAAGGGCAAATGCCACCAAGGAGGAGGAAGAAGAAGAGATTATTATTCCTAAACCCGTAGTTATTGAAGAACCATTAAGACGTGAATCTCCGGTGAAACCAAGGCAGGAATCCCCGATGAAACCTAGACGGGAATCTCCGGTAAAATCTCCTATGAAACCGACACAAGGACCAACAACTTTGACTCAAGTACCAAACGAAGAAGTCAGGCGATCACAAAGATCAAGAAAAGCCCCTGACCGACTAAACCTATAAAGAAAAAAATAATTCCCTTCCAATATAATTTGTTTTGTTTTGAAAAAGTAAAAATTTTTAATTTTGTCAATCGGAAGGAAAATTTGAAATTCATAAAAAAGAAGAAACATTTTATTTTGTTTAATTGATGTCAAGAGACAAGTGGATTTGTTTTTAAATTAAGTCGGAGGGAGATGTTGTAAAGTGATTAATAGTAAAGACAGGAATACTAACAGTAGCAGATAAGAAATTGAGCCTAAGTCCAAAGGTCAAGTACAACTGGCGATCCTAGGTCTGGATGAGGAATCAGCGGGCAGTCTACATTATACGTCAGGTTAGTGAAGTCGACTTTCTTATACCGGTACAATTTCTGTAGCTCAAATAGTCAATATTTCTAAACACATAATTAGTCGAGTTTATAAAAACGATCAACCTATTTTTGAACTTAACCTAAAGAACGCTGTCCTACACCATCAAAAATCTAAGGACTCTTTCAAATGTTTTAAGTAAACTGACACATATAAAGATTAAGAACATATATATGAATTTGAACGAACTGTGTTTTTGGCTTCTATGGACCTCAAAAGAAAAAAGTAATATGGTCCCGGCCTTAGGTCTTACCATGAGTACTACTGTAATACATATTCCCTATAGAGAAATTCACTAAAAATAAAATAGAGTGTTCCAATAATAATGTAAAAACTAACATTATAACAATAAAAACACAATAGAAATATACATTAACTACATTATTAAAAGGTAATTAATGCATAAAATTAATACATTTTACCCATTAATTAGTACTTCCGCTTTATGGAAGCGATCGAAAATCGAGACGGTCGGATTGTGCCACTGCAAATTTTCCTGACTTTTGGCTCTTTTTTCCTATTTTTTCCTGACTTTCGGCATTTTTTCAAACATTTTCCTGACCAAAACCCAAAAATCCTGACTATTCCTGACTTTTCCTGACTTTTAATGTCTGTGGCAACCCTGGACCTTGTAAACCTATACATTTATTTTAAGCATGTGGTGTGGCACTCCCAATGTTAATTTTGGTGCTTTCATTCCCCAATCTTGACGAGAGCATTACGCCATTTCTGAATCATCTAGCACTACTACTAAATTTTGATTAAATTGTCACAGAGTTAAATGTTAGAGCTAAAATATGCGTTGAAATAAGTAAACTTCCAAATTTAAAATTTTTGCCCAAGTTAATTCAGTTGCTACACCATGCTAATTAAACATTTAATTGGCGTTAATTAACACTTAGTTTATAGCCACATACATCACTAAGAACGAATGTAAATGACATCATGCAAAATGTGTGAATAGAGACTTACCTTTTAATTATAAAATAAAATTATCGCCTGATGAATGTATCCTTTTTTCTGTGGGTAGCAAGTTTTTACAAACTGTTAAACTCAAAAATAAAAAAGATAGTTTCCAGAATTTTGATCATATTATTTTAAGGAAAAATACCATAATCAATTAAAAAATTTTAAGCACTAATAAAATGTTTTATTTCACATAATAGTACTTTCAAAAATGATAGAATACTCACAAATATTTAGTAAGCATTTATTGTTAACAAATATATTTTCATGAATTTTAATCCTCCAACAAATTACAATAGTTTTGAATTAATTATATGAAACCACATTTAAAAACCAAACACACTATACATGCTGAATGAATGCTCTAGTTCAATTGGAATAAAAAAAAATTGTTCGTGATGTGAAATAAAACGTTTATGATTTTCTTCTAACATCTTTTTGAAAATACGATTTTTAAATCTAACGTAGGATCTTACTTGTCTGTTTTCATTTTGGTTAAATAACTCAAAAAAATCATTCTGGGAGTCATAATTCTTGTTCAAACTCAAAACTTCTAAATCCACAATCCCTTTTATTTTGCAAAAAAAATTTTATTTTGCAAAAAAAAAATGTCTTAAACATTTGACTTATTCTTCAAGAGGAATTTGAATGTCTGACAAGATGTCTTGCATAAAAATGAACTGATGATAAAAAAGCGAATAAAATTACTATCTAAGGATATTTACCCAAATCCAACGTGAAATTGGCAGTCATCCTTCAGGTTGGTGGCTACCCTCCTGAAAGTTGTATACTCGGGGACATCCTTTCTGTCAAAGAATCCGATGATTATCCTCTTCTTTGACTGTGGACAGTTAAAAATATGTGTTAAAATTCATTTCCACATCACACCACTGATTCCACTGTAGTTATTTACCTCCAGACAAAAACAACTTCAGTTTCAATTTGGAGTTTTGTCTTTGTGGTTTTTGGTATTCAAGTCGTTGACTATTTATACTTCATTGATGAAGTTTAATGAAGTTTATTAATGATGCATTTCCTACTCTTTTGATTCATATCGATTGAATTAATTTGATTATAGCCATTGTTACTACACGAAATATTTTTGTAGACTAGTCCAAACCTACAAATAAAGCTATAGGATCAAAGCTATCAAATTAGTGACAGATGAACTTCACATGAGTTGCACATAAAACCACAGAGTAAGCAAAATTCTAACCCACAAACCAAGTTTCTCTGGCTGAGATAATAGTTCATAAAATTCCTCAGCCCACTGATAATAACCAAAATCCAACTATAACTGGTTGATTTTAATATTAGGCAAAAAAAGAGCCTGTTCACAAGAATGCAACTTTTTCCAAAAGAGTATGGCACATATTGTTCGCATCTACTTTAATGTAGAACATAAAGTTTTACTTGATAAAATAATTATTCTGAAAATATTATTTTTTTGTAATATTAAAGATGAACTTTTAACAGGCTATTTTTATTTAATGTTAATTTACAAGATAGTTCAAACTAATTTTACTTTTTATAATTAATCAAACAGTTTAAATGTTACCAAAATTCAAACAAAATTTTAACTTCCTACAACTTTTGATATTTTCTGAACAGTTAAGGTTACGTTAGTGTATGTTGCTGATGAAAAGAATTGGTATAAAATTATGCTTTGGCACTGCTTCAACTCGTTAAGACTCAAGTGAGGTTGATTCAACTACACGTTGGCTACTATCTAGAATTATTTCACACGTTATATACTAACGTCCAAGTTCTTGAGTTCGCTGAGGTCTGAGAACTCCTTGATCGGGTCTTCCAGCTGTTTCTTGATGAACTCGTGGAACGCCGTGACGCTCCGTTGGCCCCGGTATTCTCTCTTGGCCGGTTGGCCGTTCCTGATGACCTTCAACGTCGGGTACTTGGTGATATGAAACCTCTGCGCAACCTCGGCTGAACAAAAACTACATGTTAGATGAAAACTATACAGGGTGTCTACTGAGATCTGATTTTGGAATTCCAGTATATTTCCAGTATTTCCAGTACATTCTTTCAAAAAATTCCAGTATCACTCGCGAACTATTAATCTGAATATGGACTAACAATAACAAAATTTTATACATATAAACATATTTAATATAGATTTTTATACTAAGAGATCGCCACTGGCTGAAATTCTACCAAAATTTTACCTGATTTGGACTGATTTATTTAATAAGTTACCCTTCTCCAGTAAGGTTAACACTGAAACTTTGAAAGCCTGTAGGGCGTACCCCTGGAGGCTGATGTGAATTATAATGGCATTATATTCATCTACAGGATGAACCTCTCTAACTGTAAGCACGGATTTCTCTTACAATACACACAAGCTGAGAAAAAAGGAGGAAAATAAACATGCACGCCTATTAATATGTAGATTCTTATGATTGTGATTAATAAGTACTTTCCAATGATAACACTTTTTAATATTAATTTTTTATTAGGCCATTTAAACTCCCTTTAAAGATTTCCATACCGCCCACTTTATTTTATATTTTTTTAGTACAAAAAGTAATGAAAAAGTACAGTTAACTGCAAAAAATTAATGAAATAGAATAATACTAAAAGTAAAATAAATACCCACATCATGAATCAAATTTAAGAAAGAAAACTAAATTTTTAGAACAAAATTCAACATTTTCTAAACTTAATCTTTACACAAATGGTTAGATTTCTTAGTTGCTAAATTAATTATTTGAATGTAACTACAAGTTTTCTGATTTTTGGTTTGTAAACATACTTGAACAACAATAATGTCAAGTGAAACATCTATACATCGGAATGAACAGATCAAATAACAAAACCTATATTTTATGCCTTTTAAAAACAAAAAAATTCTGGATTTTAATAAAACTAGTGCATGTGTTGCTCGAAATCGAGCAATTTATTTTAATACAGCACAAATGTTACTTTAGCTCTAAATCAATGACATCCGACCAATCCAATAATGTGAACATCTGTAATCACAAATAAATATACAAATTTACAGCAGATTATTAACATATGTTTAAAATGCTTTATTCAGTCCCAATGTTATTTTAATGGGAAATTTTGAGATTTCAATGGTGAATGGGGCCTTTATTTTGAGTTTGATTCTCATAATTTTTTGGCGGAAACAACTACATACCATGCATGCCCTATCTAACAACACCAAAAACTTGAAAATCGGTTCAGAATTGTAGGAGGAGTTCTCAAGCCAAAAAAACCCTTAGTGTATTAAATAAGTATAGATTCAATTTTTCCGGTATCAACTTTGAAATTCCAGTATAATTCCAGTATTTCCAGTATGTAAATGAAATAACAGTATAATTCCAGTAATTCCAGTATCAGTAGACACCCTGCTATAGATTATTATATAGGACAACTTGTTTTATAAAACCAAAATGCTACTTCAGGGCACTGACAAGTACAAACTACCACTTTAGCTATTGCGATCAACAGATTGAAATAAATAAATTAAATACAGTAGGACATCTTTGACAATGCATTGGAACAGGCTCAATCTAACCTCGATTCCTGTTAAAGTAATTTTAAGTAAGCTGATAATACTGTACTACATAAAAATTATTTTATTTATTTTATAAACAGCCTTACTTTATTTACTCCCCGCATCAAAGGGAGTGGAAAATTCTTCTACAGCCCGGAATTAATGGCAAATAAAATATTACAACAATTTGTTGCCACAATTTAAAATCTAATTCTAATAATTTTTCTGATAAAACAACTTATCATTCTTTTAGCATAAGAATCATTCTTATGGTAGCCCTAATCAAAAGTTGACTTCATTTTGTCATAAAGTAAAACCCATTCCAATAATTATGTCACTCTTCTGGCATAATTAGCCTTAAAAGAATTCACAAACGAGGTTAATATAAAGTAACATTGTATGTTAGTAATGCATTTAGCTTCACTCAATCAACACTCACTAGGGGGCCCGTGCAGCGCAATGCGCTGCATTTATCAAGAGTACCTAGTGATCAAACCTTGCTCCATGGTAATTTAGCGAGTTACTTTGAATGAAAATTAAATTGTAGTGAAAGTAAGATTACACCATATTGGTATTTCATCGATCGACCTTCATCAATAATTCTCTAACTCCCCAAAGTGAGTGTTAAGATTACACACACACACACTGTACACACCGTACAGTGTGTGACAGTGTGGTGTAGGTGGTTGTTCTTTTAGGTCCAAATTAGTTAGGCATACGTGATGTTTCTTATGCCAATTTGTCTTGGAGTCTCTGCCTAAAAACTCCTATAGAATTTTAAATAAATTTACAGATGTTGGATCTAGATAGTTCATCACACAAAAAACGTAAATGACAACAGAAGAAAAATCGATATTTAACTACAACTCCTCGGTCCTGTATGAGCTATGTAGTAGCACTCACTGCGGCTATTTTTCTAGTAATGTATGAGTTAGTAGTCGACATAGTGAAAAAGCCAACACTTTTACAGTACTACTTATAAGGGACTAAATCCTCTTTAACTTAACTTTCCATGGCATTACAGATTTTAATAAAGAAATTACAAAAATTAAGAAAATCCACATCTTTGTTCGTGTGGCCCATTTTAATTTCATGTGGCATTTACATTTTGGTTAAAATTTATTTTTATACAAACCATTTTTGCAATAAGCCTGTTACCTATACCGAAAATAAAAACCTTTTAAATTTAGCATCTTTTAATTCATGTAGAATTCTGCATTAAATTTGTTTTCGTATTACAGTAAACAGGTTATTACATTTACACCAACAATCAACTATCCCTCTTCCTAGTTCACAGCAGTTTGAAAACCCATGTGCAAACATTAGATGCTCTATTTTAATTTTTGTTAAATTTTGTTGTTGTTTCAATACCAATAAGAACCATGTCAACAATAACAATTTCCAAACTGTTTTTTGTACAGGAAAATTAAATTTCTGGGGTTAAGTTACTAAACTTATTTTTGTGCCCAAATATAAATAAAAAAAAAATAAAAAACAAAGTTCAAGCAAAATTTGAAAGCTACATTTTGAGGAAAAAGTATAACACTCAATTTGTTCCACACAATAGACACTCCTTGCATTGACTATGTAGTACAAAGTCAATGCTCCTTGTATTTTTAAGTATGAATTGTGTTGATATTTCAGTACCAATAGTTCAATAGCTTCTATTCAGCTAATCTTTTAACATGTGTTTGTTTTACTATCAACAGCTGTTTTATTTTACAATTCAATAATTGTTCCCAATGTTAATCTTATGGACAAAAAACGAACTTTAAGGTCTTCCCGTGGGCTTCAGAATTAAAATATCAAAAATCTAAAACCTTGTTGCAAAACTACAAACTGAGACCGTTCTTTTGACACCTCAAAAGTTAAAATTGGTCCAGAAATAAGGGAGGAGTAGTGTTAACAAAAAAAGGGCATCACGTATTATATATATAGATGCATGTACATATACAACTTGTTTCAATACATTTGTGCCTCAAAAACTACAGTTTCTGTAACTTCTTTTAAGAATTAAAGAGGACATATTTTTCAAATTTCCTGCCGTAAATAAACAATATAACAGCAACATCACCAGACGCTGAGACAAACAGACAATTCCATTGTTTGTTAACCAGTTGAACACACACCTGTGTGACAGAGTCACAACAGTAGTTCTATAACTTGAAGTTTAAGTTTTCTCTTTTAGATTTAATGATCGAAAAAAGTAACTTAACATCTTATAAGACTCTATTAAACACCGACTTTAATTTAATTAAAATACAATTAAACCAGAAAATTTTTTGTATCAATAAAAATTGTTCTAAAAATAAAAAAAAGCCTATCTAAATTTGTTTAACACCTACAACATAACCCTAGTCTCACATTCTTCATTAAAAATTGCAGTTTAATATTATTTCCTGCAGTTCATTCAAAACCTTTTCCACGTTTAAAAGCTACATGGTTAACTATGATATTTGAGCAATAACTGTCATTCAAAATTATAAGAAATCTGATCAATCAGTAAAGGAAAAGGGTTTAGTTGATGTAGAAGCTAAATACGATTTCTATCAAGCTTTTATTCACCTAATATGAAAGATAATTACTTTTTATAACCATGTCAGTATTAAAATAAAGTTTTTGAAATAAAATACGGTACTTCTTGAAATTGGGGATTTCAGTGAGTACAATCAGGGTAGAGTTTTATAATAGGTGTTAAAACGATTAAAAATTACAAAAGTAAAAAATTATAGTAAATTATCCTTTTTACTAGAAAAACATTAGGCTATTAAAAAGTAAGATAATACAGAACAAATCCTTGAAAATTCATTCATTACTACATTAACCAACACATACTATAGTGCAACGAGACTGCAAGACACTTCCTCCATGTAAAAAATGTTATTACTTTTTAAATTATTAAATTTAGTGTTTCTTCAAAAGCTAAATGCAAGCAACTCACACACCCTTAGGATAAAATGAGAGGTACCAGGTACACTATTATATCCGACTGATGTAAAGAAAATGTTGGCAAAAAATAGCCCTAGTTTTCATAACTATGCCTTTCAAATAAGCGAAATAAAGTTTAAATTATGTATGCATTTATCAAATTTATTTATTAAGTTATAAGAGTCAGCATTAGGCTTATTATGTTCAAGGCCAAGCATTACACAAACCAGTGTGGCAGACATTAACCTATTGTTCCGCCTCCATGTTATCATTCGTTCCGCCATGATAAGGAATGGTAATTTACACACTGTGATGATAAAATATGAATACTATTAGAAAGTACCAAATTGTCAATAAAAAGAAAGCTTTGACTGAGTATATTTTATAACTAACCAACAAGTATGCTATTTTCCTATACCCAGGCCTATGAATATTTCATGAAAGAATGCATTTTTAAGGAAGTAATTACCGGTACCTATTTATATAACTACCTATTTGTTAGCTAAGACAGAGCAAACTATTTTACTAGTAATATTATAAATGAGAATATTTTTGTAAATTTGTAATTCCATCATGTGAAAACCACAGGACGTATCAAAATTATCAATAATAAAGAAAAGTCTCCCAGTGTAAAAAGGCTTATTTTGGCTATAAAAGCTCCAATTTCTTTAAAATTCCAATGTTTATTTTAAGGGCACAGGGTTTTTAATACTCATTATTACTTAGGGCCGTTGGCACAAATAAATGATAAACCGGATTAAATATGATCTAGATTAATTCAGTTAAAATCAACTGGAGGTGTAAGTTTAAACTATGCATGTGCAACTGACTTTTAGGTTAA
Organism: Neoaliturus tenellus; assembly: GCA_030545055.2. Classification (NCBI taxonomy): domain Eukaryota; kingdom Metazoa; phylum Arthropoda; class Insecta; order Hemiptera; family Cicadellidae; genus Neoaliturus; species Neoaliturus tenellus. The sequence goes on along the minus strand of CM061534.1, from coordinate 5,894,563 downwards.
ATTTAGGTTTAAACTGAAGTTCAGGTTTAAACTAAATTGGTGCAAGTGGCCCTTAAACAGTTTATTTTTTGAAGAGGTTGTTTAGTTCAAAAGCTATACAAAAAAGCAAATTTTTGGTCTAAACGATGCCCATTTATAAAATAATGAATACTTTTTATTGTTCTTACACTCACGCTCCAAGGACGAATCAAACACCTGCTGTACTGACACATGGAATGATTATTACAGATGTTAATACTAAATGGCGGGTAATTTCAATAAGTAAATGATTTATAATTTATGAAATGAACTGGATGCAATGTTAACACACAATTAACAAATCTACTGTACCGTTCCGCAATTCAACTACAAGTAAAGAAAGGGTCACCTAATCACCAATATTGAAAATTCAGTTGTTTCCCAAGAGAACCGGATGTTTATCATACTTCCAGCCGGCAAGCCATACCGTGAGACGCCGACGCGACGTGGACAGTTGCATTACTCATCGCGCAACTACAAACAATGCCTTAGCCATCCCTGCATACTAGTGCTAAATGGCTATGACAATACACATTCTCCGTATCATGACCTAAATATAAATATTTACTTCAGCTTTCTAAGTAATGATGGTTAGCTCAGTTTTTATGCACAATTAAGTTTAAAGCATAATAAACTAATTTCAAGACAATACTATCATAAATATTTTCGTGATAAGTGGGGGGCCCGTGTAGCAGGACCCGTCATGTGTCTTTTGAGGGTCCAGTACCGGACAAAATTTCCCCCAAAAAAACCGGCCAAGGCACGCGGGCCCGCTATCGCCACCACTGTATATACAGGGTGTTATTGAACTCTCTTAAAAAAAATTGTAGATTTGTTCTAAAATCTTAAGACCCATGGGTTAAGCCGCTAACCGCCATTTAGTTTTTTCATAATATAATTTTTATTTCCATAATGGTTGTATTCAGTTTATGTTTGGTTTGAAGCTTTATCATACCAACGTACATCATCGGGAAATTTTTTTTGTATGTGTAGGCCTATTTTAAAAATAACGGCCATTTTAAATTTTTAGACTCAAATATTTTAAAACCGTCAGGCTTAAATTTTAACAAAATTTTACAGTTATCTCACCAATGATAACAAGTTTGTAAGAATCTGACAACTAATAACGGAGTTACTGTGATTCTTCTGCATAAAACATTGATTTTTCATTAGAATTCATGCAAATGAAGGTCATTTTAATAAATACTCTTATTAACTCTGTTATTTGTTGTCAGATCCTTACAAGCATGGTATCATTGGTTAAATAATTTAATTTGGCAACTTTTTTGTCTTTAAAATTTTGAAAAGAATTTAGGCCTACCGGAGTTTAAAAATTTTAAACGGCTGCTATTTAAAAAAATGGAACACCAGGAAATTTTTTCCCCTTAAAATGAACATTGGTATGACAAAGCTTCATACCAAATATGAACTGAATACAACCATCCGTTACGGAAATAAAAATGTTTATATGGAAAAAAAAGGCAGCTCTTGGCTTAACGAAGGATTTTAGACCCCCCTTTGAAAGGTGTTTTTTTGTTTTTTTGACCAAAGGAACAAATCTTCAATTTTTTGTAGTTCATTAACACTCTGTATATCCATATCTGTTTGTTGGGTAAGGGAATGATGACTCACGATTTTTCAGAGTATGCTGAAATGATATCCAAATAATAGAATCATAGTGTGGGGTTTAGCTCTACCACGATTACTATTGTAAACATAAATTCATAGGAAAAGAAATTCAGTAAGAAATAAACTGATTAAACATTTCATTAGACTCACTCTGTTGGTCGCAGTCGACCTTTCCCATGACCACCTGACCCGGCGTGGTGAACTCCTGGGAAACTTTGTCAGCAGCCTCGTCGAATATTGGCGCCAACATGTTGCTAAACCGGCACCAGTCCGCGTAGAAATTGATGAAAACTAACTCATTGGATGCTGAAATCAATAACAAACATTTATTTTACACGTACATACTTAATAGCAATAACATTGGATTTTTAATAAGTAATTCATTTTTTAATTAAAACCCTAAAATGGAAGTATCAATAATTTACAGCCCAGAGTGTTAAAAAACCCTTTACTGTTTTCAGGGCTACCCATAGTTAAGCAGGGCCTCGAGGATGAGACTTTACCGGGCCCCACACTCCCCCCCCCCCTCCCCAATTGAAACTAAATTCAGGAAAAAGTGACAAATGCTGAGCTACGTAATGTTGAACACTCAGACTAACGGGAATATTAAAACAATGTAACATTTTATTTTTAATTAATTTACAGGGAGGAGGGGGGTGGGATGTTAACTTCCGCTTCACTATTATCAATCCCTTGAAATTGATGAAAACCTTTGTGACATTGGCGGGCAACATAAATTCAAAAATTAGTGAAAAAATTGCAGTTGAGTTTGGAGTCTGCACAAGTATGGTGTCGGGTTGAAGAAGGAGCTTTGACCAAGTTGAAAAATTATTTTGATTTCAATCTAGGCTAGTAGATTGTGTTAAATACTAGTGAAAGTAGTAGGGCTGAAGTAGTAGGGCCCATAAGTGACAAAGACAACAAAGTTAAAGTTATTAAATCCTTGAGTAACTTCAAAGCTGCGCTGAACACTTCCAGAAAAAACAAAAAGTGTGACAAAAACTCTAAACATGGACCTAAGTTGATTGTAATGGCTGATGGCCAAGGCAGGACTTGTGGTCCTCGTATTGCTCAAAGACTTGGTAGAGACTTCTCGGTGCTTGCTGAGGTGCATCCTGGGGCTACCCTTTCATGGATCCTGGATAGAGCGGCCACTCGTGCTGAACTTGAGGGAAAGGACAACTGGCTTGTCTTGATTGGCGGCACAAATGATGTGAGTTTGAACCATTCTTTTGACCCTTTGACCATCTGTGACAAACTTGTCAGCTTGAAAGACTCCCTTAGCTTTAATAATGTTATTTTATGTGAAGTGCCTTTGAGACATGATAAGCCTAGACTTAATACACTCATTAAAGACTTAAATCGTGCAAAAGACTTAAAACTTAAAGTCTTAAAACTTGCAAAAAGCTAAATTTTTGTTTTCTGGCCACAAACTCTTTTCACAGTCGCAGTATTTTCACTTCACATGGCCTACACTTGTCTGATGAGGGCAAGGAATTGCTGTGCAACCTTATTGAAGTTTATATTAAATTTAGTTATAAGATCACTGATGGTGTAAGAAATCAATCATGTTTTATAGGAGTAAGTTTGGAACCCGGAGATCCAAATCCGGTAAGCAGGTTAGCTTAGGTACTGGAAATCTTTCCGCTTCTCACAACAAAAGTATCCCTGTTAAACTTCATAAAACTCTTAAAATTGGCAATGTTTCAATCAAAATTGCTCACCTCAATGTGGATGTGATCACCCAAAAAAGGGAGGTCATTGAACTCTTCTTGAACGAGGAGCAACCCGATATCTTTCTCGTCTCCGAGCTAGGGCTGTCTGAACCACAGGCTGATCAGTGTGGGCTAGAGGGGTATAAATTAAAGAGATTTCTTTGTCGTCAGAACATGAGGAAAGGAGGTGTTGCGATATTCACTCGAACCCTCAGTGACTTATTGCTCCAGAACTTGAGTATTCTAGACATTGCTGAGTGACTGTCCCGGGATCTGCACTTTGAGGCAAATGAAATTGCATTTTTACTGAATGACAAGAAGTGTATAATCTCTGTGGTGTACCACAGCCCAGCAGGTGATGAGGGAGCTTTTTTCGATCTCTTTGAGGAGTACCTGGAGTGCCTTTTCAAGGTAACTGACCAGGTAATCATCGGTGGGGACTCCAATATCCCTTTCCACTCTACTAGGCCCAACTCCACCCTTTTACATGACTTTCTACAGATTTATGGACTCAAAACTTCAATTTCCATTCCGACCCGCATCACTAGTACTGTTGAAAACTGCATCGATAATATCTTGGTTTCCATACCTTTCTGTCAACCAACAGTTATCGAACCATTCATTTCAGACCACACAGCTCAGATAATATCCATTCCCATTTGTATTTCTGATCTATTTGCCGATACTCCTTCTTTCACCAGAATAATCAATACCGGTACCTAATAGGAATCTTGAAGAATTCAAGATTAGATTGAGGCTTGAGAGTGGAGGGGGGTATATGGGGCCTCCGATACCGAACCCAAATTCAAAGTTTTTCTTGACACAGTTTCACATCATTTTGATGTATCATGTCCAAGGGTTTTTCCAAATCAAAACGAAAAGCAAATCCAAACTGCATCACTCAAGAAATCTTGCACAAAAAATCAAGAGTTTTATGATAGTTGGAAACAACTCAAAACCCCCGACTCTGGATTAGCTTATAAGACTTTCAAGAAAGAATACCGTAGATTAGTAAAAAAAACCAAGTCAGATTCTTTAGTCAATAGATTTGTAAGTTCCGGGAACAGATCGGTCGAGGCCTGCAACATCATCAACAAAACCAGAGGTGCCCTTAAGGAACCTCCTGGCAACATCACAATAAGAACAGACGACATGCAAATAAAAAATCCCAGAACCGTCAGCAACATCATGAACAAATTCTTCTCAAACATCTCTTCACATACCGGTACAGTATTCATTCCGACATGCAAATTTTAAGCTCTTCTGGCTTTCTCAGAAACAGCGATCAAAACCTCACAGCTTTTAAAAAGTGCAGCTCCGATGAAATTTTGAAAATCATCTCAAATATGAAGCCCAAGACCTCCAGCGGGCTTGATGGGATTTCCATGAAAACCGTCAAGTTCTGTGCGGGTGAACTGGCTCATCCTCTTTGCCACATCATTAACAGCTCTCTCGATTCTGGGATTTTCCCTCAAATCTTCAAAACCGCAAAAATCAAACCGATCCACAAAAAGGGGGACAAGGAAGAGGTTGGCAACTATCGTCCAATCTCGCTCCTGTCTTCTTTCTCCAAAGTTCTTGAGAAGGTTGTGTGTGATCGGCTTAGGCTGTACCTGGAGTCAAACTCTCTGTTTTTCACCAGACAGTTCGGATTCAGGAAGGGAAGGTCAACAAAATCAGCTCTCATTCAGTTCTTCTCCGATTGTCTCGACTGCATGGATGGCGGGGGCAGCATAGTCGGATGCTTTGCAGACCTGTCCAAGGCATTCGACTGTGTTGTACCTGACATCCTAGTTGAGAAATTGGCTTCCTTGGGCATCACTGGAATTCCCCTCGCTTGGCTTTCAAATTATGTTAATGACAGGTCTCAGGTCACTGAAATCCAACATTTGTCTTCCAAAGGACACAGGTCCTCAGTCATTTCTGATTCAAGTAAGGTTGAAAGTGGAGTGCCCCAGGGTTCAATTCTGGGCCCCCTACTGTTTTTAGTATATATAAACGATATTTGCCTTTCCCTTCCTGAGGAAGACTTGGTCGTGTATGCCGATGACACCACCCTTTTCACCAAAAACCTCGATCAAACAAAGCTTGAAATGGATTCATATATTGAAGTCAACCAACTGGCTCAATACTTTTCCGAACTAAGGCTTTCTCTCAATCCTTCCAAGACCAATTACATTTTCATTCAATCAAGACAACGGCAAAACTCAAAATTTTCACAGTTTCCACACCTAGAGATAGGTGACAGTCATCTTTCCAATGCCAAACCAGTCAGTTTTCTGGGAGTGAGATTGGATTGGACGATGGGCTGACCTGGGATGAACAAATCCTCCATCTCAGGAACAGGCTCTCGGCCGGTCTGTACGTCCTCCGGAACATTGCTAGGTTGGGCAGTGTAGAGTTAGCTAGGCTGGTCTATTTTAGTCTGATAGAATCTCACATCAGTTACTCCATAGTTCTGTGGGATAACTCATAAAAAAAAATCTTGAAATAATTTTTAAGCTATAGAAGAGGGCGATCAGATACATTTACGGCCTGCGTCCTAGGGACCATTGTAAACCTGCTTTTCAAAATCTTCAAATACTAACTGTGCCTTCTCTTTTTATTTATGAAATAGTCATTTTTGCAATTAATAACAGCTTCACTAACGTTCCTGTTCATCATAGCTATAACACCAGATTCAGAAACAACAGAACCACTGTAAATCACAACCTTAGATTACTGGAAAATAAGCCTGGATTTCTCGGACCTAAGTTTTTTAATAAAATCCCACCTCACATCACTTCGATTCGTAACTTTTCAAAACTTAAAAGTGAATTGAAAAAGTATCTCATTGATAGGTGTTTCTACAACCTAGAAGAATTTCTGACAGAATAAACTCAAAACCTAACCTAAACCTTTCCTTAAACATTCCGTGCTACACAAGAAAAATGAGCCAAACCTAGCTGAATCTAATTTAAATTGACATGGCAGTGTCTGTATCACTGCTTCCTGACTGATCCCATGGCGCAAGTGAGTGGTCTACGGGACGACGCTTCGTAAGTAAGTAAGTAAGAAGAAAGTCATAAGGTCATGAACATTAGAAGAGATAGCCAAAATTGGTTACCACCGCAAAAAAACCACGATCATAACGAATCCCTCCACTCAAAGCCTGGTTTTACCAGATTTTCTGATATCCCAACAGGCCGACTACCACACTAGTCCTGATAAAACACAGGGTGTCTACTGTAAAAAAGAAATCAAAATCAGTAACTTTTTGGTGACTTTTAGGGGAGAGAATGTGAAAAATCAATGAATTGTGTGGTCTATTTAGAACATTTTTGGGAGAAATTGCCTAAGTCGCAAAACTTTTGTTCACAATTGCATTATTTTCTCATTTTATACAAAAAGTCCGCGACTTTTATTGATTTTAAGGAAAAATAAGTGTTTTATCTGAGACTTCTGTGACCACTAACTAAAATACGTGACTTTCGGCGACTTTTGGTGACTTCAGTGACCAGTAGACATTCTGAAACAGGAGAGTTCTGTAGCATATATATATATTTATTAACCTTAAGTAGCAACAAAAATATGTGACACTTAAATTTACACAGTTAATGAAATTTCTTTAAGTTTTCAACATACCTAAAACTGAATCTATTGTTGCAGAGGTCAGCGACACTGCTCCACTATTTGTTGGGTTGTTACATAAATATGATACCTAAAACAAAGAGGATCTTAATTTATAAACTCAATGATAAAAATAGTTTCTTTTGATTACAATTTAGAAACAAAAATGTTATGGCTATGACACTACGTTATACAAAACCCCAAAGCAGTTCTGCATGCCTAGATTAAATAAAGATACTATAATCAATCATGCATTATTGCAATTTTAGAAGTGATTATATCTTATGTTAACAAACATATTTTTAGAATTATGCTATAAAATATTTAACTATGAATTAATTGTAGGCCTAATATTTCAACCGTCCAATACGGTGTTACTCCACATCAGTTACTCCATAGTTTTGTGGGATAACTCATAAAAAAACTCATGGAGGATAACTCATGCAGCCGTTCTTACTAAAGCAAACGATCTTTCTGCCACAGAATGATATCTTTTAAACGCAGTATCTTTCTTTTTCAGCCATTATTTCTGATGTGCCCGATCTTTCTAACACGATCAATCTTATTACTGTGGCCAAGTTTCCTGCTACACATAGGAGCTTCCTAATGTAATCGATCTATACTGTAGCCGTTCTTTCTAACGCGGCCAACCTTCATGTTGTGGACGACGTGCCTGACACGGCCGTTTTTGTAACCTCAATGAGTTTTATAAGTATCTTAGTACCGTAATCAATCTTTCTTACTGCGTCCGTACTTTCTGTGCCGATGCGTCTTTTAGCGACAACAACACAGCTGCCCGTTGTTCTGCAAGATACGAGACATAATCAAATCTTGTGTCAAACCTAAATTACACTGATTTTAGTACCTACCTGAGCCTTGCTCTATAACAAGGAACTAATATCAATCTAATTTAGGAAAGACCAGTATCTATAAGTAATTTTGATCCATTGAATTCTCTTGTGTATGAAAAAACTGTACAGTTAACTTACTGATCTCCCTAAGACCAAATGACAGCTTTAACACAGCCAACTTTATTGAAGAATAAAAGTTACAAAGAGTCCTCCCAACGTCCCTACCTACCAGCCACCGCGGCACACTAACTTAATAATAGTTAATTTTGCAACGCAATAGGACTGTGAGATTAATTTTTTTGTTTAATAAATTGCCGGTTAACTGAATTAATTTTAAAATTAAGCTGTGTCCAGTCAGAGGTGGACGGATTTTATTGCGTCAAATTTATATGCTTATATGTTGTACAGTAGCGGACTACATGTATTAAGTTTAATTAAAAAATGTGTGGATTCGATTCCTTAATGCATCGACTGTGATAGTGACTGCGATATACCGTACATTAATGTGAATAGACTTCTCATCCAATTCGGTTTGATACCGAAATTTTTAAGGTTCGTGTTGGCCTAGCCAGATGTTTCATTGCATATTACAAACAACCAATCAAGTTCCGCCATTTGAAAATGGTGTTTTCTGATAGCTTAAAAATCTCCCGGTAACAGCGGTAGCATTCATATGTACGTTTCTGACTTTCCCTATAAAGTTACGTCACGTTTTCGAACCATCGAAAAATCAATGTTTGACACTCGGGGAGTTAAAGGAGAATAACTTAGTAGAGGGGAGGTCTCATTGCAGTCAATATAAAAAAAATCTTGCCCCCCCCCCAATAAAAACGCTGAAATTACACTACTGCCTGTCTATCCCTGACTTTCCAGAATGTGGATACCCTAGTAGAGATATCCTGCTCTAGGGTTATAGCCTACAATAGTAATTAGGCCTATTAGGATGTGTGATACAAAAGGCTTAAGTTCTTATCTTAGACTGAAAAATTAAGTTACCGACATTCATTAGCCTGTACAGGTTTGAAAAGCTTTTTCAAATCAAATTAAATTTAACAACCATTTAAAGAGTTACCACCACGATAATTGTGTGATACTTTTTTCCATGGCTTGTGCCTAAGGCTATTCTGCAAGTTTTGTTTTGCTTTGCTTGAAATGGACTGATCTGCAAAAAAATTGACATGTTTTTAGCGAATTTCCCTATAGGGAATACGCTATTACGGTAGTAGCCATGGTAAGACCTAAGCCCGGGACCACTTTACTTTTTCATTTTGAGGTCCCCAGAAGCCAAAAACACCATTCGTTCATTTTCATATATATGTATATATATATATATATATATATATATATATATATATATATATATATCTATATATCTATCTATATATGTGTCCGTGGTACTGATAACTTTTGAAGGGGACCTCCGATTTTGATGAAATTTGGTATGGAGGTGTAAGACTAGGTCTATTTTCATGAGTTCGCGAACCAGCATTGTCGGGTTATGGGAACGGGGTTTTATGGGGTTTCAAAGGGGTCAAAAATGGGTTTTTGGCATTTTTGGACCTTAATTTTTAAAATTGATCAATTTTAACTGAAACCATTTAAAAGACCTTAAAAAAACAAACAATTTGGTATTTTGAATTTTGATCATAGCATAACTGGTTACGGGGCAAATCCAAAAATGTGTTTTCCATGTTATTCTTATGGGAAATCAAGAAAACCCTATATCTTGCTTATTTATTGACATAACTTAATCAAATTTGGTATGAACATTATCTATATAAAGTTTAACTTATACTTGCAACCCATATGGCGGCAAACCTACATACTCACCCCCATGGGGTTTATGGGGAAAATAAAAAATTGCCAGAGTTGATACAATTTTGTGTTTACATTCACCAATTATTGATTAACTTAGATTTTCTAACAACACCCAATGGCAGAAAACCTACATACTCGATCCTATGGTGTTTTTTATGGGGAAAGTAAATAATCTGAAATTCTATTGGAAATTCGCTGAGTACGCAGGTCTTCTGCGACGGGGGTATTATTTTATTTTTAAATTACATAGCCTATTGTACTGATTGTATTTGGCAAAACTTCGTTATCCGTCTCCACCGTTATTATCGATGTGGAAATTTCGATATAGCGATTGAAATTGTGCGATGAAAACAATCGAATCAACAATGATACTGAGATAAGAAATGTATCATAATAATAATCTAACCTAACCGTAAACATCAAACCTCAGTCACTTTTATTGACAGCGATGTTTATAACAACAAAATCAATGGTGTTTGGAAAACATTCAAAACGCACATTCCCTCAATAAAATAGAAAAAAAATACCTTTCTGATTTGTATTTGGCAGCATTTGTGTGGTGGTGTGACGCCATTTTAGATCTATAACGAAGTCTGCTTCTTCTTACAATACAATTTTAGATGCAGCTAAGTTAAAACTTGGTTAGTTTATTTTGTGTTGTTCTTTGTAAACAGGTTACATTTTAACTTTTTGTTGTTGTTATTTTCAGTTACTTGTTTGAATATATTTGTTTTATTATCAAAAGGTTTGTTTAATTATATAAGAACCAAACTAAATCAGGTGATAAAATCATAATCGTATTGTGTAATTGTATCATCGATATGATAGCAATTTCAATCACAATATCGAAATTTCCACATCGATAATAACGGTGGAGACGGATAACGAAGTTTCGCCTTGTATTTAATGGCCAAACAAAGAATTATTGACTTATAATTAGCTTATTGGCCCTATTAGGCTATTGAAGGTTAAGCTATAGGACTAGACCCTAGCACTACTAATTCCATTTAATTGCAGTCCAATGGTACGGCTATGTCAAGAATAGTTAATTAAGGCAAAATAATAAGAAATTATAACTATAAAATTTGTGTCTTCATAACTTAACCAGGCCCTCCCTATCTATGATTTTTTTGTGGTGAGGAGTTGTAAATCAAGGTTCCATAAAAATTTGAAATTAAATGTACTCACAAATAGATGTAGTAAAATTGTAAACCTAAAACTCTTTATTTCACGAATTAAATCCATTTTTATAAATAAAAAAACTAAATACTTAAATACATCAAATTCTTATAAATTTTGCCAACACTACCGCAAACAGGCAGTATCGGTATTTTCAGTCAGCACAGAACCAGCAGCACCTCCTCTACTTCTTTTACTTCTGAAATTTGACAAATACCGATTGTCCACATAAACAGTTATAAAACAGTTTATGAGCAAGAAGCTCAACAGATTGTTCTTGGAATGGTTTGAAAAAATTGTACAAAATGTAATAATAATATACTTTATTGACAGGTATCATAAAAAAAAAACACAGCAATACTTAAAACTTAAAAATAAATTTTTATTTAAACTAGGATGTCCAAAAATCTTTAGTCACTCAATCTTACCAAATTAAGAGGCTTTCTATTTTAATTGAGCCATTAATTATCCCTTGAATTAATTATTTTACTGGCAATTCCAACCAAATTGTGGGTAATGTACAAAATGACTGCAGTGCTACAGGTGAACTACATCCCGTAAGAGCAATGGTGTCAGCATTGAATTTACATTGAATTTGTGTCAGCAATGTTTATAATTATGTGTCTTGCACTATGTCTTCTTGTGTATTTAGTATGTACTCCGTGTTTGTTTATTATTTATTGATTTTTTTCATAAAGTTTTATTCTGGATCAATTATTATACAATTTGATAATTATACACAGAAGTTCGCATAAAGAAAACAAATAACAAAGGAAATAACATTAACGGATTTGCACCAATGGAGTCACCCTAACAACTGAAAGTCTGTAAGAAAAAATACCTAGATTTTTTTTAAGCCACTGTTAATAGTTTTGTCCAATTATTTCACATTAGAACGTCTTGGGGAAGTCGTGGTCTCAATCCTCTGTAAGCTGTCCTCTGGCCTATTTGAAAAAAGACTGCTCCTGATGACTGGTCCAGGGTATTTAAAAAGTTTGTGCTCAGTTTTGAAATAAAATTTGACATGTTTGGCACTTAAAGCTCTTGGAGTTGATGATTTATAACAAACCAAGGGGAATTGGTTGCAATTAATTCTTAGGAACTTATTCTGAAATACTTGAAGCTTATTCAATTTAGATTTTGGAAGGCAAGACCCCCATATTGGACAGCTGCATAAGTTATAAGTGACCGAAAAATACTTTGATAAATTAATAAAGCACATTTAATTTTAAGAGAAGATTTTCGGTTGATAATAGGAAACATTTGTGCCAATCGTGAATTTGCTTGGTTAAATTTAGAATTTATATGCTGCTTATAGCTTAATTTTGTGTCTAATAGAACACCCAGATATTTTACAGTTTGATCGTTGCCTTTCCAAGGAATTATGTTGTCATTAATTTCTATATTTCGTTCAGGGTCAAAAGTCTTCAGTGAGAATATTTTTGCTTCACATTTTTTAGGGTTAAGAGCAATTTTCCAATGAGAGAACCAGTTTAACAATAAATCCGTATCAGATTGAAGCATTTCAACTGCAGAATCTATGTGTTTCGGTATTGGGCAATCGGCAATGCAGTATCGTCGGCAAAAAGAGAAAGGGTGGATTGAGTCGGGATAGGTATGTCATGCATATATATGTTAAACAAAACGGGTCCTAATATTGAGCCTTGAGGCACACCAGCACGTATTTGACGAACAGTGGAATGGGTATAGTTAATTCTTATTGAGAAGGTGTACGGTCTTCTAAGAAGGATGAAATAGTTTTCCTTAAGTAGCTTGGAAGTCCGATTTGATATAGTTTATATTGAAGGCCTTGGTGCCAAACTTTATCAAAAGCCTGAGCCACATCCAAAAACAGAGCGGCAGAAAGCTTTTTTTGTTCAAAACCTTGCACTATTGTTTGAGATAGCCTGGCCAGTTGCTGTGTTGTTGAATGTTTTGGCCTAAAACCAAATTGGTGGGGCAGAATACACTGCGAGCTTCTTCAATGAAACAGCACAGCCTCTTCTGGATTAACTTTTCGAATGTTTTGGCCAGGGTGGGTAAAAGACTGATGGGCCTGTAACTAGAGGGGTTTCTTGCAGGTTTATTCGGCTTATGGATGACAATAACTTCAGCGTGGTTCCAGGCTGCGGGAAAGTAACCAATATGCAGGCACCCGTTGAATATTTTTTTGAGCAGCTGATGAGCCTTGGGAGTAATTTTCTTTAATATCAAATTAGTTATTAAATCATAACCAGGAGCTTTTCTCAACGGTAAATAGTGAATTACATTTCTTATTTCAGATGTTGAAATATATTGAGTAGGACGCTCAGCGGTAGTTAGAGAACATGTAAGAAAGCTGCCGACTTCATCGTCAATTCAGAGGTCAATAGTCAGAGGTGGCTATGGTTAGAGGTGGCTGTGATAGAACCCAGGTCTCACTTCCATATAATAGCACTGGCTGAATAATGGTCTTATATATTCTTATTTTTGTACAACATGATAGGAGTCTTGATGAAAGGAGCTTTGTACAGGCACCTAAACATTTATTGGCATTTGCTAGCTTACTTTGAATTTTACTATCTTCCATATTAGAACTATTCACCGTTACCCCTAGGTATTTAAAGCTTTTGCACACATTCCACTGAGGCACTGAGTATTTGGCTATATTGAATTTTGCACCTCTATTGTTTGGATTACGCCCAAATTTTATTACTTTAGTTTTTTCTTCATTTATAGCTCCAAACCTACTTTTTGCATTCTTGAATAAACTCCTCAGCTAATGCACACAGATCTTCGGATTTTTCAGCCAATATCACTACATCATCTGCGAAGGCCATGATGTTCAGGTCTATACCCAACTTAGTTACCTTAGTTACCCAACTTAGTATACCTCTCTTTAAGTTCTTTACTTTTGAAGAGCTTCTTCTATTGCTATATTAAAAAGAGGGGGGGAAATCCCATCCCCTTGTCTTACTCCTGTATTCATACGAAAACTCCCTGATACTTCCCCGTCTACCCTCACCTTTGCTTTTGAATCATTAATACATAGCCTTGTTAATTTTATTAGCTTTTCTGGTATGCCATATTTTTCCATTTTCTTATATAAGGTTCTCGATCTATGCTATCATATGCCTTTTTGAAATCAATGAATATCGCATAAAAACTTTTATTGTACTCATAATAATACTTTGAAATTCCTTGTTTTAGCAAAAATATCTGATCGATTGTCGATCTACCTTTCATAAAGCCAGCTTGTTGTTCTTCCACTATTGATTCTGTGTATGGATTTAATCTCATTAGTAATATTCTTGAAAATATTTTATATACCGTATTTAGAAGAGAGATGCCTCTATAATTAGTACACGACTGCTTATCACCTTTCTTGTGTAACGGACTTATTATAGCTTCTGCCCACTCCTCTGGTATGATTTCATTATTCCATATTTGTTATTAGCTTATGAATTTCTTTCCTTAGGATTTTCCACCGCTTTTAATTATTTCAGAAGTGAGTCCATCCTCTCCAGGAGCTTTGTTGCATTTGAGTTGCTTAATTGCTTCTTCCACTTCTTGCTCTGATGGTGGTAAAACATTATGTTCAACATTATGGTAACTTAAATTTTCTTCCATATTTCCCCTTCCGGATATATCACAGTTTAGAAGTTCTTCAAAATAATTTTTCCATACTTTGGTAGCTGATTCTTTATCAACTAATAGATTCCCATTTCTATCTTTTATTCCATATGCTCTTGCAGAGAAGCCCTTTTTGAAAAACCTCATAGTTCTATAAAAATCTCTGGCGTTGTTCGTGGTTCTGTCATTTTCTGCTTTGCTCAGTTTTCCATTGCGGAAGTTTCTTTTACACGATCTAAGCATTCGTTTTGTATTTCTATTAATTTCATGATACTTTACTCGAAGCTGCTCTGATTTTCTTTTATCTTCTTCGGTAACAGCTCTCCTGCTTGCAATCCATTTAAGCTTGATTTCTTTCTTTTTTTAAACGAAGGTTTGATACTCCTCTGAAAACCATGGATTTTTTCTTCATCTTCTGTTTTTTACCACACACTTCTTTTAACTGTATTGTTCACCGTCCCTAGAATTTTCTTAAATTGATTATCAATTAGATTGGGTTCTCCCACATATGTTTCTACAACTTCATTTTCCAGTACTTCAAACTTATTTTTAACTTAATCCTAAATTCCTTTTGTATTTGTGGTAACTTCAGTTTCTCTGTATCCAATATCTCCTTCTTTGATGCTTTCCTTCTTTTTAAGTCCATTCTTTGCCTTAGCCTAACAAGTACTAAATAATGGTCCGTTCCAAATTCGGCACCTCATATGTTCGTACATTCACAATACTACTAGCATGTCTGATATCAATTAACACATGGTCTATTTGATTATCAGTTTTCCCATCCGGAGACAACCAAGTAGCTTTGTGAATTTGTTTTCTAGGGAATATTGTGCTACTTATTTTCATGTTTGTTGAGCTGGCTAACGTCAGAAGCCTTAGTCCATTCTCACTTGTTAGTTCATGTAAGCTCTCCTTTTCTGCTACATACTTCCTTCCAGATCTCCTCTCTTCCAGATCACACTCTTTAGTGACCATAAATACGTTGCCAAAGAATCCTCACCTTGTTTGAGAACATCAATATGGCGTCAGCCTGCAAAACAGCAAAATAACAGAGTGGCAAATCGTCTAGCAGAGTTCAATAATAGGCGAAACAAGAACCATCAACTACTAGCAATATCGTTCTTAAAATAGTTATGATGTTTTGAGCCAGGAAATGTTATGGAATCCGATGCTTTAACTTCACCACCATCATAACCGAAGCCCCCTCCATTTTTATACCATATGTGAGCAATATGCACACTATATGATTCAAACTTTTAAAACTGTGGTTAGCACTGTTGTCTTTGTATACAAATGAACTCAGTAGCTGATGAAAACCTATAAGTGGTTTTACAATCTGTTTAAAGCGTGATTTGATTTGGCTAGGTGTATCTGATGAGTGGTAATACTGCTCGCTTTTGAATTCAAAGGTTGGCGGTTCGATCCTGATGAGGAAAGTGAGTGTGGTAGCTTTTTAAGGGATCGATTCTGGACCAAGTTTCCATTTTTGTCATTGGGCTGTTAATTAATTATGCTTTTTAACAACAGGTCGATGTTGAATAGTAATAAGAGCTCTTTCACACCAGAGCGGTCGGGTGTGCCATGCCAGACCGGGCGGACGGCGGCGAACTACTTTTTTACAGATTGAAATTAAACTGGTTGAAAAGTGATAATAACGTATCAAGTGATAATAAACAACGCATTATTCTAAAAGTTATAAATTTTCAATTAGAGCTTACCGTAAGAGTTATCTTATGTTGCAAACACTTTTTTGTGTCATATATTGCTTATCCGTAATCTCAAAGCTGGATTTTAGTTCAAAATCTAGTTTAATAAAGTACGAGTCGTTGCCAGTCGATACTCGACAAATACAGCTCCGGTCTGAGCGTTAGGCAGATGGTGTGAAACTTGTATAAAATGAAAATAAAATACAATCACATAATTTAATAAACAAATTGTCACTCCCTAAATACTCTGAATGAAAACTACAAGTTAATAAACACCATCCCATTTCGTCAGTCATCGTTATATTTGAATGTGAAAGTTAACTGATAAGTAAACAGAAAAACTAAGTAAATTAAAATGACAGAAGGGAGACAGGTTGTTTTTATGAAGACAGCTGTTTGCTTTCGTGAAATAAATCATATGTTATAGGTAAACTTACTAAATTTTGTTTTATATTTAAAATACATGGAAACTTTAAAGTCCAATGGGGCGAAGTACATTGAATGGGGGGTAACAAAGCAACAACAATAATTATTCCATGACGTCTACAGAGAATTCCCTTTAATTTGACACCTCAATCATCAAAATCTTTTCATAAATAAGAGAGTTTTGCTGCTCACAAGAAATTCCTTACGGAATTGATAAAATAAAACCTCAATAAAATATAATTTATTGAAAATTTGAAATATTAATTAAATAATTTTACACAATATTCCAATAAAAAGAGCAATTGAAATTAAGGTACACGTAAAAGATTTTTTACCCTCGGAGAGTTTTTACAAATAATACGCGTCGTTTAAATAAATGTGAGTTAGCTCGCCGACACAATCTGAGGAAACTAATTATCTCCGAGAGCTGGATCTCGCGAGTTTAGACATTTCGTGTAAACGGAAAATTTGCCTGTGGTATAAACACTTCTGCGAGAAACTCCTGAGAGTACCTATCTCTCTAAGAGTAAAAAAATTCTCACGGGTAAACCTAGCTTAAAGCTAGGATGCATCATCACCACTTAAATCAATTAGTTGAATTTCCACTTGAACATGATTGGTTTTTTATCAGACTTTTTGCCTTTACATTTTAAGCAAAGCCAATCTTATTTTGCTGCAATAAAAAAAAAATCAAATTCTCTTAGTCCTGCACAAAGTTGTGAGAACTGTCGACGTTATCCACGGTTGACATAATTAAAAAATAAAATAAAATAAAATAAAATAGGTCGAGGTGAAAACCCCATTTTATCACATACTTCACTTATGTAGCGTCTCTTCCGCAGCCCAGGGACCGCGGACAGACGCAGGGGTGTAAGGGGGTCGTCAGGTTGGTGGCTCTTCAGATATCCCTCCAATAGAGAGTTTTTGCAACATACGGTAAATCTTAGGTACCGTAAACGCTAAACGCTATTCTTTTATTAGGCAATTTACAGACAATTCGATGTCGACAATGACGATGTCCAGTGCATGTTTGTAATGCTTGACGACAATAAAATATTGCTTATTGCTTAATTCCCTGTGCAGGGGGGTGAAAACGGATAAATAATGTATAATTTTTACCATTGGCCATTTTTCAACAATTTTTTAATAATTTCAAACAGTTGGTAGTTTCAACCAAAATGAAATAGCGTTTAACATTAGCAGCTACCGTATTCATTTAATTTTAATTATTTATGTGCAAAAACTCTCTTGTGCTCTAAACTATGTATACATGAACTATTAGAGTGTTTAATGTCCAAAATTGCCATTGGTTAATTGTAGAATTTCATATAGTACCTATTGGATTTTTGTTTCATACATTAAAAATCGATATTATAGATATTTACTTCCGGTTTGATAGGAAGTTCTGAATATTTGGTCTTGTTTGCCCTTTTGAGAACCCCGTTGCCGCCATTGCCGGCTTCTTCTTCGTCTGATACTTCTGGTGAATTACGCGCTTCTGTCACGCCAAGTGTATGAGTAATAAATTCTATTGCATAGTATTTTTGGCGTTGTTTGAAAACTCGGAGGTTAATTATTGTTTATTCTATTTAGGTTAAAGTAATCAATGGTATCTTGCTGAAAGTGGAATTGACCTCGAATTCTGAAGGCCAATTATGTCCTACAACACTCGGCGTACCGGAGGTAAGTTGACTTTGCATAGTTTTAAAACAAGTTTAAAGTAATATTCAATGTTTCCTTTTTTTATAATTAACTTGATTAATATTCGAATATACCGGTCTTGACATAGAAATCCTTTAGTGTTTATGTCCTCACTCCCTCAGATATACCGCAACTCACATCGATATTCAGCCATTTTGTATATGAGTCTTAGAGCATCCAACATAAAAACCTGAGGCATGAAATTGAATAAATCCTTTTGTCGTAATCCTCAGGGTTATAGTGCAGCATTCTTGAATCGTGATTCTAGCTTCAAGATAGCCAAAGTTACCGTAGGCCAAAAATTGACCTAGGCTAGGTGGTAATATTGCACTTCCACTCTAACTTAGACTAACTTAATTTTAGGATTTTCAGACCATGCTGAACTAGGCTAAATTAGCTTAGCCTAGGCTATATCCCCTGTGAGACAGTAGGCCCTAAACCCCACAAACTAGGCTAGGCCTATGTAGGCCTAGGCTAGCCAAATGTGCGGACCAAGGTTAGGCCTATCAGTGGTGGAATCCAAGTTTTCCACCGTAAATTTCAATAGGCCTATGACAATGAGTGGATGTTTTCTGACATAAGATTTGTTTGGCTTATATAAGTAGGCTATAGGGCCAATCAGTAGGTTTATCTTAGTGGTCCAGATGCGGTTGTGTCAACATTTTAATTTTTTTCTCTATTTTTACCTTGGATAAGCCTAGGGCCTAGGCCCCAATTTAGTCCATGGTAAAACTTCAACTTTGATATTTGACTCATGGGGGAATATAAAATTTGGTAACTTAATTCTTGAGTTTAGCTAGGCCTACAACCATCAAAAAATGAAAATTTTTTCCAAAATGTTGCAAATTTCATGCTGATTCTGATAGTTTTTCCCATGGAAAAGCTCGGAAAACCTGGGAAAATCGGAAAAACTGTTTAGAACTTTTTTGTTCTAAAATACGCCGTGTGGGTATTTAAAATAACTGGTTATGCCTAAAATAACTGGTTATGCCGAGCTGATCACGAATAAACTCATGTAAAAATTATTTCAATCTGATTTTAAGTAAGGTAGGCCTAGGCCTAAGCTTGGAAATGTGGAAAAAACGTTGGAAAAGCCACAGATGAACTATTTTATAAGTAAGTTATGTCATTACTCTAAAGACAAGGAATTTTATTTAGAATACAGATATGTAAGGTAAAACACCCAAATACCGACACCTTAAGGAGTATTGCTATGTATTATTTTGTGTATCAAAACTAACCTATGCCAAATCTAATATATTGTGTCATATTTTGTTTTGCCAATGGTTAAAATACATATTAATACACATTTTCAGGTGATAAAATAATTGTAAATACAGCTGTTGTCTTATTTTCATCCCTGATGCCTTTCACGTACTTCAGTTATAATACCGACATAGGTCTATTAAATACCGACTTTCACATACCAAATACCGACTTATCATAAACTTACTCACAAATAAGATCCTTGGCTTACCAAAACGCACTTCACTAGAGTACTAAGTTAAGCCAAATACTTTCTGTTGAGTTTAATGAGATTGGGGTATGACTAACCTATGATTTTGTACTAATTATCCTTATCCTATCCAAGGAGCTTTCACGGCACTTGGGGGTCAGTGAAAGTAGTGCATGGAGGAAGTAAAATGAGATTTGACAAGACTTTTTTACTTTTGAAGGGACTTACGAAAGGAATACTTATAAATAATAAGATGATGATATTCAAGATAATTAGAGAATTTATTATAAAATTAATACACACATTTAACATAGTATAAAAGTATAAAATTTGCTAACTTGAAATGGTAACAACTCATTAAGTTAACTATATAACAATAAACAAACATCAAACAACAAACCAAGCATCAAACTTTCAAACAAACATAAAACATTAAAAGAACGAACATCAAACATTAAAACAAACATCAGACATGAAACCAAACATTAACTTAAAACAAGCATCAGACTCAAAACAGACATCAAACATTAAAACAAGCATCAGACATGAAAACAAACATGAACTTAAAACAAGCATCAGACATGAAAACAAACATGAAACATTAAAATATAAATAAATTCGAGTTAAATAAAAATGTTCAGTCTTCAAGTCGGGGGTGTATCCCCTCCGGCGCTTCTTTGGCGGCGGTTTTGGGGATGGCGTCGGCATCCTGTAAACAAAGATTACGTCGTAACATTTCAGTACGCATGGAAGTTAGAATATAATTCAAGACATCAACATATATAACTTAATGCTGACAAACATAGAGCCTAAGTGAATACAAAGATGTTTGCGTGTTGGCAGAAATAATTTTTAGTAGGGCTGAGGAATTTTCGTGAAAAAAGTCGGTGACTTCAACTTAAAACCGTACTTGCAAGAATCAAGAATCAAGATCATTACAGTAGAAATGTAGATTGAAATGTAGAAGAAATTGTAGTAGAAATGTAGAACTGTAGAAATGTTACACATGTAACTTAGTATTAAACCCATAAGGGAACAAATCCTTGGACGCTCGGGGCTGAGGGTCTCGAAACATTTCTAGGAATTTGAGGAAGGGCACAATGGAATGCGCCCGGGGTCGCTATGCCGGCTTACCTGAGGGCATTGCCCTGGTCCCGGCATAGCGAACTCCCGCACGCATACCATCGCGCCCTTCCCCAAATTTCAAGAGTACATTGCACTGGTCTCTGCATAGCGGACCCCCGTGCGAGCATACCATCGCATCGCGCCCTTCCTCAAATTCCTAAAGTGCATTGCCCTGATCCCACCAGGCAGACCCCTGTGCACATATCCTTTTATTAAAACCTTTTTTTAAATAAAGGAAGAACTGTTAAGTTGATAGATCCTTAACAACTAATTATATTCCTTACCAGTAATTATATTCTTAATTAATTTTACTAAAATATATTATAATTAAATGTAAGTCTAAACTTTTATTATCAATGTTAATGAGGAAACTACCGACAATCCCGGTTTGTCGGGTATTATATTTATACGATATAAAATACTAACAGCTTAGTCGGTTTTTAGATTTAGTTAAATCATGAAAACAGAATGAAAAATTACTCATAAACATACGTTTAGTACATAAATATACCATTCAAAACCCTATTGAAGTTTCGCGAACGTCAATTAAACACCGACAACGTACCGACAACCCTGTTTTGTCGGTATTTCATGAATAGGATATTAAATACCAACACCATAGTCGGTTTTAAAATTTAGTTTAACGATGATAACTCAAGGTAAACTAACGCAATAGCATGCTTTTATGGCAAAAATTAACTATTTTGGACCCAATTGAAATATCTAGTCCGCCGGTTAAATGCCGACAGACAGAGTCGGTATTTAAAAAATGACGCTATATTTCTTTTAAATACCGACAAGCCTATTTCTAGTAAAAACTAGCTTGAAAAATACTTAAAAGTGTGTTAAATTAGATAATAAATACATATAAATTTCATTAAAACATGCAAACAAGAACTACTTTTATTAAAGGATTATGGGTCATTCTACAAACAGTGTACATTTTCACAAGCACAAAATTAAAAAAATTAATTTTGTTTTTTTCCAAAGTAAAATGTTCAATGGTTTTAAAAAACCTTAACCATTATAGGAAAAATAATGGTCAAGCTTAAACAAATTTCTTTTGCCTAGAAAAAATTACAAAGTTTTATGGTGTCCACAGAAGTGACTCAATAATATTATTTTTTTATAATAAAGACTTGTATGGAGATTTTTGAAATACCTGGAATACTAATTTATATCAGCAATATATTTATGACCTATTAGTTATGTTTTTTTTTTCCTTTTATGTCATTCCTTCATGATCTAAATACAACAACATAGCGTGTCCACTGAAGTGACCGAGTTGTCCACAGAAGTGATGAAATTAATTCCAACATTAACCAAATGCCTAAAAGCCTATTAATTGTGTTTCTACCCTTTTCATATACCTACTTCATAGTTAGTCAATCTATTGGTGTATTATTACCACAAATTTTAGAATTAAAATTAAATAATCAGAACCGAAGACAAATGACAAAGACAAAGACAAAATACTCTTTATTGACATGAACATTAAGTACAGTCATGGCGTCATATTTTTCTTCTTCAGTGATGAGGTTGGCCTCGTCCCTCCAGGCATTCTTCAACAGAGTAAAATTCTTTTTTCAGTAGCCAGTCGAGAACAGCTCCTTTGAAGTTCCGGTTGTTTTTTTTGTTCTTTCAGTGCAGGTGGAAGGGTGTTGAATAGTTTTGCTCCGATGTTGCTGGGTTTTTTTTCATAGGCTGACAGATGATGTGCAGGGAGTATGTAGTTGATTTGGTTTCGGGTGTCATAATGATGAGCCTCTGAGAAGTTTATTATGGGTCTTTTGTTAACTACGTGGGTAACTACCTCGGCAATGTATAGGTTAGCTACTGTCTGTAGTTTCAGCCTTTTGAACTCCCCCCGGCATGAGTCACGAAATGCCAGTCCAGCCATGATTCTGACTGCCTTTTTCTGAAGACGTAATACCCTCTGAAGGTTCCCCTGAGATGATAGCCCCCATACAATCAGTCCATAACGCATTTGCGCCTCAAATAGAGCATAGTAGGCAGTCCTTGAGGTTTCTGCGTTACTGATGTGTTTCAGGCGCTTGATGACATAAAGAGCAGTGCTAAGTTTCTTACAGAGTTGATCTACATGGGGTTTCCAGTTGAGGCCACTATCAATGGTTATCCCAAGGTATTTGGCCTCTTGGGATGCTATTACATCTGGTAGCGCATGAGCAGTCCTTCTTTGTGAACCAAAGAAGAGTTGTTGCGTCTTGTCTTCATTTAGCACGAGGTCATTCTCTTGGCTGTACAGTTTGGCAATGCTGGCAGCAATGTAGGATTTTATTTCTAGCTCTTGTATATTTTTGTGGGATACAACAAGGGCAGTATCATCAGCATATAGGAAAGCATCACAATTGTCGTGTAACACAGAAATAATGTCATTTGTGTACAGGATGAATAAAACTGGACCTAAGACAGATCCTTGAGGAACTCCTCTGGTTGTCTGTACTTGTGTGGATCTGTATTTTCTGGATGTCTTGTTTGTTACATTAGTTATCTCTGTCATTTGAGTCCTTCCGCTGAGATAACTCTGAAACCATTGATGTGCGGTTCCTTGTATTCCTAGCGTTAGAAGTTTGTCCAGAAGATATTTGTGGCTCAGACTGTCAAATGCTTTACTAAAGTCCAGAAAAATACCTGTTGTTGTAGTCCCTGCTTCTGTGGCATCAATGATAGTTTCTACCAAGTCAATTATAGCCGTGATGGTAGACTTGCCTTTTCTAAAGCCATGTTGGTGATTGGTTAAAATACTATTGTTTTTTAGATGTGTGAGCAGTCTTGTTAGAACTATTTTTTCAAAGACCTTTGATAGGGTTGAGATAAGCGAAATAGGCCTATAGTTGTTGACAAGGGAGGTGGATCCTTTCTTATGCTTCGGGTAGATTAATGATTGTTTAAGTATGGAGGGGAAAGTGCCTTGTTGAAAAGACTTGTTTATTAGGTTAACTATTGGGTCTAGCACTTCATTTTTGCAGTGTTTCAGAATTGTTGATGATATTTCATCGATTCCTGATGATGGTTTTGATTTTAGACATGTTATAGTTCTATCTACTTCAGCTCTATCTGTTGGTGAAAGGTTCTCTTCGAATGACATTAACTCTCTTTCATGTAGTGTTGGATGTAGTTTTGGGAGTGCTTGTTGAGAATCCAATAGAACTTGTTCAGCAGCGTTAGCAAAGAAGTGATTCATATGTTCAGCTATTTTTTGGGGATCTGTTAGGGTTGTGCCCTCAATGTCAAGAGATTTTATTTGGTTTTTTTGAGATTTTTTGTTGAAACGATTGTTGTTTATGACCTGCCAGACTGCTCTGCTTTGGTTTTCTGCATTTTCAATATAGGTTATTGAAGCTTCCTTTCTGAGTTGTTTGAGGTATTGGTCATATTCTCTCTTTCTGTCATTGGTTTGTCTTTTATTTTCTTCATTATTAATCAGAATTGAGTTGTTGAGTGCTGTAGTATATGCTCCTTTCAGCCTCATAAGTTCACGCTCTTGTTCTTGATTTGTAAATATTTTTCTTTTCTTTGGTCTTGATTGTACATTTGGGCAAGCTGTATCTAGTGCTTCTCGCAGTATTTTGTCAAATTCTGAGTAAGCCTGGTCTGCATTTTGAGTGTTGGTTACGGTTTCCCAAGTTTCTTGTGCTAGAAGGTTTTTAAGGTTTTCTATGTTTCGAGCACTGTAGTATCTTCGAGTTGTGTTTGGTATGACAGATTTGTCAAACTCAAGATGTACTGTGCAGATCTGGCCCGTATGGTCTGATAGGCCTGTGAGCAGAACTGCAGTGTCAACTTCTGTTTGCAACAAGTTCGTTGCAATCATGTCGATTGATGTTTTTGAGTGAGAGGTGATTCTTGTTGGCGGTAGAGGTATTCAGTTGATGTCATGGCTCAGCAGAACTTGATTTAGCAGTTTACTGTCATCTTCATCAGCCAGGCTGTCTACATTAATGTCTCCAGTTATAATAACTGGATTTTTCCAAGTTGGTAGGTCATCAAGAATGTTGGACAGGGTGTCAAGAGCCAGGTCGAGATTGGTATAGATTGGGGGCCTGTATATTCCTAGGATATACAACTCTGTTTGTTTCATTTTTATTTTTATAAGCTGTGTTTCACAGACAAGTTCTATTTGTTTTTTTGCAATGTCGATGCAGGAAATGTCATTACCTAGATTTTTGTTTGCATATATTGCAACTCCACCTTTTCTATGTTTAGTTCTCGAGTATCCCCCAATGTATACATAATTATGTAGTTGGGTATTTTCAAGTTTGTCTTTAGAAAGGCCATGTTCTGTGAGTACAACTATGCTTGGTTTGGTTTGATAAAGTTGGTGGTTTAGTCTGTCAATTTTTGTACTGAGGCCGTCTATGTTTTGGTGGAAAATCGATAATTTGGCTGGCTGAGGCAACGGGTTTTTTCCTAGTTTAGTTAAGTTGTTATTACTGGTTTGGTTGGGAATCCTAAAAAAGGTGTTTGAATCTCGTTGCCAGACTTATGAGAGACTGCATTAATGTAGTTTGCATTTATAGTTTTGAAGTGCTCTATGTTTTTTTCAAAGAAGATTTCCCAGCTTTCTTCTTTTTCCAGTAGCATTGCTGTAATGGGTGGGCCTTTCATATAAACATTATTAAGCATTTTTTGCTTTTTTGGGCCAGGGAGGTTTTCAGGTTGACAATAAAGAGAGTTTGCATGCTCTACTTCCTCATTGGTTGTCGAGTTTTCCTTAATTTGGTGCTGTTTTTTTGAAGGGGTTTGGCAGTCTCCCCCGCTCTTCCCTACTTCCTCATTGGTTGTCGAGTTTTCATTAATGGGGTGCTGTTTTTTTGAAGGGGTTTGGCAGTCTCCCCCGCTCTTCCCTACTTTTTCATTGGTTGTCAAGTTTTCATTAATGGGGTACTGTTTTTTTGAAGGGGTTTGGCAGTCTCCCCCGCTCTTCCCTACTTTTTCATTGGTTGTCAAGTTTTCATTAATGGGGTACTGTTTTTTTGAAGGGGTTTGGCAGTCTCCCCCGCTCTTCCCTACTTCGTCGCTGGTTGTCAGGTTTTCTTTGGATGTGTTGATGCTCAGTTTTTGTGACGGGGTTTGACTGTCTCCCCCAGTAATCCCTACTTGCTCAATGGTTGTCAAAATTTCTTTTGTTACTACAGGGTTTAGTTTTTGTGGAGGATTTTGTGGTACCTCCACTGAGTGTGTGTTTAGGTTTTCTCTGTGTTTTGCCAACTGCAAGGAGATGCTAAAATGATTTTTCTTATAGTTTCTTGAAGCTAAAGATCTGGTTTTATTGAGACTTGTATTACTGCTTAATAGTGATGGGGTTTGATGATTAGCTTTTAAACTCTTTTGAACATTTTCTATACAAAGTTCCATGGTGTTTAGTCGAGATTTTAGCTCAGCTACTTCAGTAAGCAGATTTGTGGTGTTGTGCAATAATAAGGGGTTATGTGAGGATGTAGTGGTTTGAGTTTCACTGCTTTTTACAGCTATGGATTCTTGTTCGGTGTAATCTACATTGTCTAGGCGTTTTTTTAATGAAGTTACAGTTTTTTCTAAGTTACTTATTTTTGAAACATAGCCTTCAATAAGATGATTTAGTTTTTTGTCATGTTGTTCAAATATATCTTCTGTTTCGGACCGTAGTACTTTTTCTTTAGTGATTTGAACATCTTTTTCAGTTATTATCTGCATCAAGTCTTCTATTTTTTTACTATGTTTCTCTTCATCTTGCTCCATTTCTTCTATTTTTGCCTCAAAGTTTGCCAATTTAATTTGTAGAATTTCATTTTTTTTCTTTTAAATATGTATTTTCTTTTAACAGAGCTGCTCCTATTTTTGCTGCCATTTCTAACTTGTCTTCATCACTCTCTGTATTTGCTAGGCTTTTATTTTCAATTAAACTATTTTCTAGCTCCTGTATAGAATGATTTAGGGTATCATTGTTATCATTTGCATTGGAATTGGTTCCAGTCAAATCTTCTTGATGTGATCTACAGTTTGTACATTTCCAATTTTTTATTTTTCTGGGGGTCCACCGTTTTAGATCTTTCTCGGGTATCTGCTGGCAGCCTGCGTGATACCATGTATTGCAATGGCTAGTACATAGTATTCCAGAGTATTTCACCCCTACACTACATGAGCCGCATGGATACTTAGTAGGCATTTTTATTGTTATTTTTAAGACAATTGTTATTTATTTTCATGAAAAATTATATAATTTTGTTTGATTTTAAGGTCGAATCAAATACCGTGTCAATGTAAAATTAAAACACTGTGATAGCCAGCTGGTGAGTAAGTAGGCAGAGTGCCTAGGTCAGGGTTGCTGAGGTTGCAGGTGTAGGTCACTAGCATTTGCTGTGACACATGAGCTGTCTATCTGAGTGCTATGTCAACATTGCTTCGATGAGTTGGTGGTGTAATGGTGGATCTGTTGTAAGTGTCGTGTTGGAAGATTTGTGCTGTGACTTGGCTCTGACGTCACTTGACACCTTACCATATGTTTTTTCATATACAGAATTTTTATGAAGTTTATGTTTGCATTTAAAATGTTTGTTTTTCAGAAATGACTAAAAAATTTGAGGTTGATCTTTTAGTTGAGTTATATTAGTAGCTTGATTTTTATTGAGTTCTATGAAATATGAGATTCTTACAATTGCTTCCATCAATAATTAGGTCAGTTCATGAGTCATGGTATATGAGTTGTATTTACTTGATTATATTTTAGTTTGCTGATAGAAATTTATCAATAAGTAGACTTACAGTTGCTCCAAGTAAGTTTTGCACATAAGTTAGATAATGTTTGTTGGATGATTATCACTTATACACACTTTTTCTTGAGAGTCACTTTACTAAGACAGTAGTCAGTCAGCCATGTTGGTTTTTTTTTTTTTTTTTTTTTTTAAAAAAAAGGTGTATTTCAATCACTTCTGTGGACACCTATTCTCCACAGAAGTGATGTCCACGGAAGTGATGATATGTCTTTTCATTGAGCCTACACACAACAATTTTAAGGTTAGCAAATAGATATCTCCAAATTAAAATGCATTCTGAAGAAGCTTCGAGAAACTTATCTAAAATTTATCAAATTGTACATACTTGAAACTTTATGTTGGTAACAGAAGTGATCTTGTATGCTTCACGTATATAATTTCTTATCAAACAACTTACATTAAACTTTAAACTACTAACTCATTCTAAGCAGCAGTTAGCTCAGTATGGAGGTGTCCTCTTTCCCTCCAAAATTAATGAAGTAATCAGTGGATGCTTGCATTAGACATTTTTTCCCCCTCAGATATTGGCGTGTCCACACAAGTGAGCAGTCAACTTGGTTCACTTTTTATTTGCAAAATAGCATGGTAATGAATGTGTTATTTTTAATTTTTATTGCATGCTATATGAGAGCTATTCTTAACTTATCCATATCAATTGTATGCAGTAATTGTATAGTTTTGGTATAATTTTAACAGTTAAGTATTTTCATTAAGTATTTTTATGATACGAGAGGTATCAGTCCACGGAAGTGATTTGTCACCTTCTGTGGACACATTTTTCTAAAGAAAATTGTAAATAATATAGTTAAAAGTCCTAGAACTGTTTGAGTTAATGTTTATTTTTTGTTATAGATGTTTAAAAAAATACAAATGACCTTAAAATAAATAATTTTTGACCTGTAACCGCAAAATGTACACTTTCTGTAGAATGACCCATGAAACTCACCTTGTTCCTTGTCAGAAAGGCTTAGAGTGTAAGCAATGAATAGCAGACGTCTACTCCCGCCGATTCCACAGCCTCCTCTGATAAACAAGGAGCATCCAACTAACTTGTATGGCATAGAGGACGAAGGGAAAGAAACACAGAGTATATTTTCATTTGCCAATGGCACTTTATTTACACAGAGCTCTTATTATTCTAAGTTAAAATGAAAAGTGTCGGTATTTGGGTAGATGTCGGTATTTGGGTGGTTTACCTTATATATTAGACCAATGAAACCAAACTAGAAGGTAAAAAAAAAAAAAGAAAACACTTAAATTAAATGAAAGCACATAGCCTATCCTGTCCTGTCCTAATCATTAGTCCTGGGTGCCATTTCTATGTTTCGTTTTAATGAGACTTTAATGCCTTAGTGTGTTCTGTGTCTTAAACGCTGTTCTAATTTTAAATTTTTAACCACTCTTCTTATATTTTCCGATAATCCCGGCACATAAGAGATTGTCATGAGTACAAACTTTTCCATGTTGTTAAATGACTTGGCGAATCCCTACGATATTTGCACTTGCTAATTACTGATTGAGGGTATCCGTTGCAAGCCAAATCTTTTTCTACTTTTTTAATTTCAGCTGTCTTTTCATCTTGGTCTGAGCATAAGCTCTTTTCTCTTTTAAATAGTGAGTAAGTTTTATGCAACCAACCCCCTCTTATATAAATTTTTTATGGTATGACTTGAAACTTAAATGTTACCGGTACTGCCAAGTGTGTGTGGGAAATCAACAAAACCTTCTATCTTGCTTATTTATTGACATGATAAAATTTGGTATGTACATTCCTTAGGAAGCGTTTAATTTATACTAGTATACGTGTTGCTCGAAATCGAGCATTTTATTTTATTACGATACAAATGTTACTTTTAGCTCTAAATCAATGACATGCAACCAATACAATATTGTGAATATCTTTAATCACCAAAACCACACGCAGGGCCGGATTTACGTTTTCTTCGCCCATGGGCATATAATAATCTGCCGCCCCTTCACCCCCCTCCCCCCCCCCCACCACCGACTGTTTTTGTACCCTCCAAGGAGCCACATTGTGGCGACATTGCTTTTTTTAAAAGAAGGAATCTAACTTTAAAGTTTGGACAAGCACTTAATTTTCCTTCTTCTTCTCTTCACATCAGCTAATTTCCGGTATTCCGTGCCACTAAGTCTTTTTCGCCCATCCATTTGGCCTATGTTTTAAAAATATAACGAAAATTACTGCCAGGGGTGGACTGACACTATGAAAAGGGCGGTGGAATGGGAATCGGAGGGGCGCCATATATATACATATGACGTTCATTTTATTATGTACATAATAAAGAAAAAGAACATTTCTTGTAAATGTTTCGACCATCATGTTATTTTCCAGCAATGAAAATTTAAAAATTGCAATATTAAAAAGTTTATAGTTTAATTGCTTGAAAATGACATACCGTAGTAGAAACATATGACTAAATAAAAAAATATATATAAAAGGGTACTTTGGTCTTTATTTATAATAATTATAATAACACAAACCCTTAAAATTTAAACAATAATTTACAAAGTATCTATGGAAGTAGAACGTTTGTAAAATACAGTAAACCAAACAAGTGTTAAAACAGCAACTTCTTAATTTTCAATAAACATGATAAACTGATATCAATAATCAAACTAATGAAAGTAATCTATTTGAACTTTACAATAAGCATTTAAAGGCTTTGTAGGCAAATATTAAACTTGAAAAACGTAATTTTTTACCTTTATCAAAATCAACATATTTTATTCACATTAGGTACTGTTTGTTTATATTGCTACCCATAAAAGTTAAGTCAAAATACCAACAGTTTATACGTGAAGAAGTACTCGTAATTGTTCACTCTTCTCACTCATATTTGTCGATTATCTGATAATTATTGATCTTGACAAGAATATCTCACTCCATGTTCATTAAAAATAAGGTTAGTTTTTAAAGGACCGTTCACACGACACTTGGGTACCTGGTAATGTCAAGAGATATACTTAAAGACTTTAAAAAGTTTCGTGTACAGCCTTGAATACATATTGTACTCAACTAAGACGTCTAATGCACACTTAAAGAAAGTATTGAATTTTTACCACTTTTACACTGAATATACTGCAAATCGCTTGGGTCTCTTTATTCGCCATCATTTAAGTTGGAAACCAATTCTTCTTCTGAGAGCTCACCTTCAAAATCATTGGCTGGTTCTGTTATGTTTACCGGCTCCGACAACTCCACGGTGATGAAAAAGATACTAATTCCTTCTTCAGTATCCCCTCGTCACAATCGGTAACTAATTCAATTATCCTTTGGAAGCTAGAAGAGTTAATGTCAATGCTGTTAAGCCGGTTGGGATAAAAATATTCTAAATCTAAGTATAGACATTGTTTTGCTGAAAACCTTTCCTTCATACTATTGACAACTTGATCTATAACACAGTTAAAAACAGTTACTTCAAATCGGTGATTGCTGTCCTCAATTACGTCACCTGATGAAGTTTCCCCCAGCATTTTCTTCTTCTTCATACTCTTCACCTCAGGCAGTTTTTTTTTCTATGATGATTTCTTTTACATTTGGAACCGGACCCGACAAGTGTTCGTTTTTGTTCGTCATTTCAGTGACGAAGACTTCTGTAGCTTTGAAGACATCGCCAAACTTGGACCTAGCACCTTGTTTAAACCTAAAGGCGCATTTTTCTTAAGTGCAGCTTACTAGCTTCTATGCTTGAACATAGTCAAGATCCTTGCGGTTTGCAGGTAATCTAAACGTGGAGTAGTGTGCTGAAAAATCATCAGGAAAGTCATTGCAACTGCAACGAGGATTGCCTGGAAACTGCACTGTTTCTGCAAAATGAAAATAGAGCATCGTTCCTAACCTGTTAAAAATTGTCGATTGATTAAAAAGTCGTTTAAATAAGCGAATTTATATTTACAATTGTACATATTCAAGAATAAATACGCTTTGGGTAATCTATATGTGTCCATACACTTTGTGTAAGGTTTGTAACAAAATCATCCTCCTGGGATCGACCTTTACTCGTGCTACGTCGCAATGGTCAATGGCGCCCTGCACCCAGGCTGACAGCGGTTTCGCCGCACAGGTTAGCCAACTATGTCGAGTCATTGCTACCACGAAATAGTTCCCAGTTGGAGCAATTTATCAAATTTAAACATACAATTTATATTAAGATAAACGTATGATGTTCAAGTCATGAAGTCCAATCATATATTAATCGTTTTAGAAAAAATAAAAATTCACAAAT
Source organism: Neoaliturus tenellus (assembly GCA_030545055.2). NCBI lineage: Eukaryota > Metazoa > Arthropoda > Insecta > Hemiptera > Cicadellidae > Neoaliturus > Neoaliturus tenellus. The sequence goes on along the minus strand of CM061534.1, from coordinate 5,862,695 downwards.
ATTGCAACTTCAAAAAATATTTTAAAATTCCTTATAATGAAAAAAATCGTCCTAGGGGCCCAGGGGCGCCTTGATGGGGAGGGCGCACCGGGAACTTTCCCGGTGTCCCGGCGGCTCAGTCCACCCCTGATTACTGCGTATATCAAATTCAAATGAAATCTCACACGAAACACAGCATTAAAGAGTTATGAGCAAATCAACAACACACAGTCGCACATGCACTACTGCATAACAAGCAAGCTGCAAGCGTACTCGTACAGGCTGTCAGTTCTAAGGTTCTAAGACGAATGACGTTTGTACACTGACCGCCCAAGCGGAAGCGAAATGCTTGGCGGGATGGGCTGATGACCGGTGGGGCATACGGGAGACATTCGGAGCAAACTATGACGTCATTGAATTAGTTCCTTGAGTTATCGCTACGAACAGTCTAGCGCTCAATACGCTTGATTTCAGAGTTGTCGTCTGCAACAACTGAATAATATTGTTTACACTAGGCCTAACCTCTATAAGATTAGATGATGATAAATGGAAATGGATATAAATTCTATCAAGGTCCTCTTTTTAAGGAGAATTTGAAAACTCTTTTACAAAATAAAAATGTTTATTTTTGCTATAGGTATTTTTTGTTTTGTTTTTATCAGGCCTAGCTTACATAAACTTTAGTTTTAATAGAAAAGATTGAAAGTTTTCAACGTTTTAGGCCTAGCTAGGCTATATTTTTGGTTAGTATGAAACGTAATTTTATGGAACTAAGTTTAACTGTCTTAACAGTCAGCATATTCCTTAATTCCCCATAAACGAAGTCGGATTCGGTAAGATGTATTTACAGTCTAATTACCTCTAGTAAAGTTTAAATTTGATAAAGTTTTTTTTGAACCAAAACTTAGGTGCAGAATCCTACACCAATCTATCACACGCCCAATTTAACTTAACACTACATTTAAGAGTGCCAATCCAAAAATTGTTAAGGATTATGTACTACTGTAGGGATACTGTATCATTTTCTAATCTTACACATGAATACCGGTATATTTATTAGTAAATAAAATGCTTTTGAGATTTTTAGGCTTAGGTTTTACTTATTTATTCATCTTTATCAAGATCTTACTACACTAACAACGATTCCTCAATTCAATACTCAAAAACAAAGAAAGAAAGAGGGCAAGCGAGACTAGCCGAGTAGCGGCAAAATATAGAAACTTTAATGTTATGACGTCAGCATCATAGCCGTCACACAGTGAAGCGACGTGGACGTCATTAACCTGCTCCGAATGTCTCCCGTATGCCCCACCGGGCTGATGACGGCGAGGAATACGAATACGGCTCCCCCCTCCCTCACGGCGCCACACCACTAGCACTTCGTCTGCCGCGCGCAAATAGACGCTCGTCCACGCATCCGCGGCTTCCGTGCAGGCTGACTGCTAGTGACTGCAGTCTGCCCTTTGCCGCCTCACCACGACACAGCTATGTGGCCTGCGACCATGACGATGTCAACGAGCCGTGCATACAGATATAAATTTTAATTTCTCCAAAATTTTGCCGCCCTGGGCATGTGCCCATGTTGCCCATGCGGTAAATCCGGCCCTGACCACACGTATTTACAGCTGATTATTAACAGATGTTTAAAATGCTTTATTTAATCCCAATTTTATTTTAAATGGGAAATTTTGAGATTTCAATGGTGAATAGCACCTTTATTTTCAGTCCGATTCTCATCAGTTTTTGGCGGAAACAACTACAGACCAAGCCCTATCCAACGACACCAAAAACTTGAAAATTGGTTGAAAATTGTAGGAGGAGTTCTCAAGACAAAAAAACCCTTAGCGTATTAAATAAGTATAGATTTGCTTACAAAACCCATATGGCGGCAAACCTACGTACTCGCCCCTTATACCGCACTCACCCATAATACCGTACTGGTGTTTATGTGGAAAATAAAAAGAACACCATAACCTGATAAAATTTGGTATGTACATTCACTAGGTAGGGTTTAACTTATATTTACCAACAAAGCCCATATGATGGCAAACCTACATACTCTCAACGCCATGGATTTTATGGGGAAATAGAAAATATACCAAAATTCCATCGGAAATTGCTGAGTACGCAGGTCTGCCGCGATGGGGGTATTATAGTATAGGAATTTCTGGTATTTAACAACATTTTAACCCCATTATCAAGGGGACCAAATATATAGGATAAAGTAAAATTAAATACCTCCCCTCGCAGCAGACCTGCGTAGGCTACTCAGCGGATTTCCAAATTAGTAATATTAATTTTGACCACATAAAACTGTAAACCAAATAAAATCACATGCTCATAAGTAGGGAAATAAATGTCTATTCTCCTTATGATAAATATAGGTAGAGTATGCAGGTATGCTGCCATGGGGAACACTATAAGTAGGTTTTTATCATAAAAAAAAATTATTTCGACCATATATGAAGCCATGTACTAATTTTCATCAATATCTGTCTATTGCTAAAGAAGTTTGCCTATTCTCCATATGATTAACATGGAAAAGGAGTATGGAGGTTTGCTGCCATGATAAGCTCAAAAACCAAGATTTTTTTACCATAAATTGATGAATCTCAACCAAATGAAGCTGAATTCCAAGTTTCATAAAAAATATTGGTCAATAAGTGAAATATTAACACATCCTAATTCTCCATAAGATTAACATTGGAGCCCCAAAATACAATGTAGGCCTACTGTCTTTAGACTTTTTAATATCTCGGTAACCAATGGAGATAGAGCAAAGCTTCAAAATACTAAATTTGTGTTTTTTTGAGCTAAATCCAATGGTGGAAATAAAAATTTAAATTTTTTAAAATTTACATATGAAAAATACAAAAAAACCCATTTTTGGAATACAAAACCCCCCAAAACTACCCCTTCCGGTGGGTCGATATGTCTGGTTTACGAACTCTTCCGAATAAACGTAGGATTACACATCTCTACCAAATTTGGTCTCGATCGGACCATTTTTACGAGAGTTATTGTGTCTAGGGACACATTCATACATTTATATATAGGCCTATATATATATAAAATTTTTAATGACTATTATTTTTGGTCTCTGGGCACCTAAATACGAAAAAGTAACATGGTCCCGGGCTTAAGTCTTACCATGAGACCTATGGTAATAGCTTAAATTCCCTATGGGAAATTCGCTAAAGAGACAATGGTTTTCGTTTAATCCTTTTGGACAAACATTTCTGAGAAACTTAGCTTTTTCTAAAGGTCTGCAATTGCAAAAATCGGCGGTCGGCGAGTAACAAAGATGGCCGCCATTTGTGTTTGGCTAAAAATGTAATAATATTAGTTTTGTACTCTCAATTCTTCAGTAAAAAAAAAATAAAAATTACCTGAGATGGTCAAGCAACCAGGTATAAACGTTTGTGGATCAGTGGATTGACCCTTTTGTTAGAATATCACATTTGATCGTCTTTCATTGCCTAGGCCAAGTTTTATGGCCCTTCGTCATATAATTTATTTTTCATTCATTTTTATTTAATAGTCTGCAAAGCTTAAGAAATCGAGTAACATTTGGGCGCTCACATTGAACCATAAAAATGTTTAAAGTCAAACTGATTTATTTTTGTTGTTGTAAATATGTAGGCCTATTGCTTATAAGCTTTATGCTAACATACCGAATGGTGCTATGGTTTAGCAGTATGTTAGTCAGGTAGACTAAAAACTTTTTATAAAGTTTTAACTCAGGCTACAAACTTTTTAAAGTTAAAAATTACATCTAATTGTGCGCACCTTAAATCTGGTAGAACAAGAAACACTATTGTAGCCATTATAGACCTATTAATAGTCAGAAAAAAATAGGCCAACTTTGTGGGCCTAGTCCTAAGTAATACCAGGGTGTTTTTCACTCTTAATTGGAAGATTAAGGTATCATTTAAGGCCTACTTTTCCTTTCCATTATTCTTTTTTTACTAGAGTTAAATATTTTTGAATGTTTCATGTTGTTTATTTTGCTCTTTCAGCCCCTCTGTGAGCACTTCCTCTTTTCCTGCTGTATTAACCTTAAACACTGATCTCTCCTTTCTCTTCCCTCCAAGCTCCCAGGGTACGGTACCTGTTGTTTGAAGAAACATGAAAATTTATGGTAGGCTAATTATTACAATATAACTACTATGTTTTTTTTTAACTGTGTGTCTACCAGCCTTGAAGTCATAAAAAAGTGAGAAATTTTGCGAGTAAGGAAAATTGTCGAGAAAGTCGGGAAATGTAGGTTTTATTCTGAAGAACTCTTTATAAATATACTAGATATATCTACGTTATTATAACTTAAAAAATATTTTAGAGATTTTTACTTTTAATTGAGTGGTGAGGCGGTTTTATTATTTTTTATTTTTATTTTTTTGCCAATTTTTAGTGAAGTTGTCTGGGAAAGTCTGAAATCATTTGTGTAATTTGGTAGACATCCTGTATAATGGTGGAAATAAGCTAGCTATCACTTGGTTTAATGAGGCGGCAAGCTGATAAATGGAAAAGGTGGTAGAGTACATTTAGATTTAGGCCTAATTTTAAAGACTTGGACCTCAAATCAGAACATTAAGTGACAGACTATGCTGCAGATAGCTTGGCCGTGTCAGACAGTTTAGCTTTGTGAACGATCAAATGTATCTGAATGTTTCACTGGCATTGAAAAGATATATTTGTAAATGATAGGCCGCATATGATAGAATGATAGACCACTTCAGAGATATTGGCTGTTTCTATAAATAATAGTTTGACTCTTGGTCTCTTGAATTTTCCATTAAAGATTTCTAGCCTAAATTGTGTGGGAAAACCTTCAAAAACCATATTGTTCTCCTAAATTGTGATATTAATTTTGTTATTTACCCATTATAGTACCAGATTAAATAGAATTTTACAAACATACTATAATATTAGGCCTTCTGTACCTCCAAAACTTTACATTATTATTATTTTTTAGCTGCAGCAGGTAGACAAGCTCCGACGACACAAGTGAACTACCACCAACAACCAAACAGACCAGGTGCTGGCAGTAACCAGCCGAATCGTAATACCGGATACACAACATCCCAACCGCCTGTGAACTACAACAGTTCATCTCAACCGGCCTTCACCACCACGCCTCCCCTGCCACCAGCTCAGCCCAAGACTTCTACTACACCGCAGGTAAGCGAGAGCAAAGTATTACTTTATCAAATTTGCAGCCTGTAAAAATTACTTTTAAGATCTAATTTTAATAATTTATATCTTAGTGCAAGCATAGTAAATACAGTCTACTCCCTCTAATGTCAGAGGGAGTCAACTGTAATGCAATATATGAATTCTCTTTTTACTGATAGAGAGCCTATTTCTCTTCATGCTGAGCCTTGTAACATATTTTACTAAAATATTTCATTCAGACTACCTTATCAAGAGAACAGAATAGGTACTAAATAATTTGGGTCTAAGCTTGTTTATTTAACTATATTCTTCAATGACCCGTAAGTTTAACGGTTACTTTTGAAAATAAGGTTTTGTTCAACCTAAATGGTGATTTAACTAATTTACCATTTGATAGTTCCAAGTAAATTTTCTTTGATTTATTCATGTTGCAACATTTTCCCATTTCAATACGATAAGTCTGTTATCGATATCTTAAGTAGAATAACAGTCATGTTCCACAATAGTCATGTGGTTACATTTGAGAGCACTGAAATCATTTTGACAATTTTCTCTGTCTTTGTGTCAACCAAACTCTATAGGAACGGAATTGAACTGGCACCAGAGTAATGACTAAAATCATAAGTTCCTAAGAGGTTTTGCAAGCTTTTATTTACTTAAGAAAGTATGAATGTTTAAAGAAATTGTATGAATGGTGCAACTGATTGTTACCTTAATAGTTTTCTGCTCAGTTGGAATGTTTTGGAGCATCAATGAATCATCCTACACACTTAAATAGGTGGATATCGTACACAGAGAGTAATTAGAAGCCATTATAATTGTTGGAAAACAATGAACTGTGAATGAGGGAAGCAGTCAGGAGCAGTGAAGGGATGTTAATTATTCAAACTGAAAAGAAGAATCAAACCTATCTTTTAAAACTCACAGTGTAATAATCTAATTTAACAGTTGATTGCGGACTACAGCTATTGATGTAGTGCGGCGCGAGCCCTCGTAGCGGCCTACAGCTATTGATGTAGTCGCGCCACTCCCACTTTATTAGTTCAGTATGAGCTCAGCCGTTGTCCGGGATCGTTTTATCCCTTTTCTGCCTGTTGTGCCAGTACACAGGTCCATTTTGGCGCGTATCATTTTCCGTTCTAGGGTTTCTGTTCAGGACAGTACCGTGGTAACTTTATACTTTTTTCTGGTGTGTATAGTTGTTTTTATTTTTCATTTATTTTTCTATTCTATTATTTTTAGTACTTGTTAGAAACAGTTGTGGCAGTAAACGGACTACTTTATCCTCGCGGTGACTTGCGCGACTGGCACCACCGGCGGACGACATCAATAGATGTACCGGAAGTGATGTCATAAATAATGACAAAATTAGAATCCTAGCGATCCTCAGATAATATTTTTATGCATTCCTCTCATCTACTAGGAGTATAATCAGTTATTTTATTTATGCCACTCAAAAATACCTTGTGGTGACTCACGTGACCGGCGCCACCGGCGGACTACATCAATTGATGTTCTGGAAGTGACGTCTCAAATAATGACCAAAATGGAGGCCTGGCGATCTTATGATGACATGTTGGATGCCTTTATATAGTTTACTTGGTGAATAATTAATTATTATATTTCAGCCACTGGCTTAAGCAATATTAATCATAAACCGCACTCAACGTGTTAAAACAACAGAACTATTATAAACGAAATAGGTCTAGTCTTTTTGCTCTATACAATTAAGTTACTTTACTGATACTACTTTACTACTATTTTATATTTTAATGGTAGAGGTCTGGAGCTGTATGATGTGACTGATAAATTTTTACTCTTTTCACCCACATATCAATATGCTAAAATTGGAGGAAAAAGTTTAACTTAGTGCAGTCCATAATTTTGTAATAGAGTCGTCCTTTTGCTTTTAAGCGTCTTTTTTATTTACTAATCAGCAGACCTCTACCTGACAACATCTAAGTTAGCCCTAACTACTATAACCAGTGACGCCAACATTATTGATGTGTTTTTTTTTTCTTTTTTTCCCTGGGTATCTCAGCTATGCATGAGATCGGTGGGGAAGGTTTGTGGCAACGGCCATATTCAACCAACACTGTTCCCAAGCAGTCAGCCACTAGGGTAGCGCCACGCTTATATTTCATGAGGAATATAAGCGCGACTCGCGCGGTGTGTGTAATTGTGTTGTGAAGTGTTGGTTGGTCACGGAGGCCTTGTGTCAATATCGTCTCCCCGTGTTACTGTTTGCATAGCTTCATTCCCATTTACAGCAGCAACAGCAGGCCCCTCCCCCGCCCAGCACGCCGGCGACCAAGCAACAACCAGTCACGCCGGCCAACACCCCCAACGTCAAGGAGGAACCGCTTACACCGGCCACTCCTGCGGACACCACTAATAAAATGGATACCACTGCTACGGAGAACGGAGGCACTGGCGAGAACAAAGCCCCATTTTGGAAAAAACGACCTTGTAAGTATTTTATGTTGAGAAAAGGTTATAAATACAATTTGGTTGGGCTAGAATACAAATCTAAGATACAAATCTGAATCTTACTAATTTTTATGAGAGAATTCCCACTACAGGGATTAATCTGTTTTGTTAGTAGTTTCTTAAGATTCAGATTTGTGGCTGTTTGTTATTTTAGCGAATTTATGTACAAAGAATACGCTAGGTGTGTCCTTGGTACCGATAACTTTTTGAAGGGGTAGACTCCAATTTTGAGAAACACCGTTCCCATAACCTGATCATGCTGGTTTGCGGCCTCACTGAAATAGACTCCAATTTTTAGTCTATTTGCGTGAGTTCGCAAACCAGCATGATCAGGTTATGGAAACGGTGTTTTAAGGGGTCTCAAAGGGTTTTTGGCAATTTTGGACCTCAATTTTCAAAATTGAACAATTTTAAGTAAAACCATTTTAAAGAGCTTTAAAAAAACATACCACTTAGCATTTTGAATTATTAACTTAGCTTAACAGATTCTAGAGAAAAGCTATAAATAGGTTTCCAATGTTAATCTTATGGGAAATCAATAGAACGCTGTATCTCGCTTATTTATTGACATAACTTGGTAAAATTTGTTATACACATTCACTTGGTAGGGTTTAACTGATATTTGTTTACCCACATGGCGGCAAACCTACAAAATTAAAAGTGCCAAATATTGATACAGTTTGGTTTTTACCTTACCTAACCATTACATTTCCTAACAACTAGAGGTGTGCGGATATCCGGAAAACCGGATCGGATTCGGATATCCGATCCGATCCGAATGTACAACAGGCGGCGGATACTATCCGAAAAATATCCGATTTTTTCGGATAGATAGTGTATGAGCATAAAAACCTTTAAACCCCCCAAAAACTACATTGGAATCATACTGACGATCGCGTTCGTTCTAGGTATGAATACAATGTTGGATTAAAACACGACTCATTATCATCTCTCTCGAAAACTTGAAAATTGAAGACAGTCAGTCAACACTAGTATTGACACTCCGGGCATTAGGGTGTCCCCAAGATATAGCGCACTCAAGCCAATGGTTGTCAAAACAAATCTGATAATTAGCGTCTCAAGCGGATAGAGTAAACAACCCATGCTAACAGTGGTCGTGATTGGCTGTAGAGTTAGGTTCCGATTCCAATCACAACGCGTGCTAGTGAAGCCTCGCTAGCACTCCACAGCCACCGATTTGGAATTAACTGGTATGGGGAACACCAGAATTGAGCGAGTGTCACGATTTTAGTCTGTGGTTATTTGATTCTGTTGTCCTGCGCAGTAGACGACAGTGTTTCCAAGTACACGATAATAATTAGTTATTGTACTCATTCTCCGACGTCACACTGATTTTCCTCCCAACGATTTGTTGTAATTTTTCAAGATAATTAATGATAGTTTTGGAAAATGATTGATTTTGCTTGCCTAAAATATTACAAAATCAAATAATCCCCGACAACAATCACTAATTACATTGATAGACACGACATTTTTGTGGCGTGCAATAATTTATTATCGTGTGGTACGATGTTTTGAAGTCTGGGAATACTGCTACAGCCGACAGCGTACGAGATAAAATTTGAATTGAAGTTACGAACTTTTAATGATCAACTTAATTTTCTAGAATCGGATAGGCTAGTTGTTAACTACTTAGTTATGAAGCCAAGGAAAAAAAAGAGTTTGATTTGGAAAAATCTTTTGAGAAAAACCAAGAACTGGCGGAATGCCTATTGTGCAAGCTGGTTCTAAAGGTAAGGGTAGGGTAACTAAGACATAATAAAATGTTCATTGTAGAAAAATAAAATAATGTAGTTTTATTATTACTGAAATTGAGACTTGTGACTTGCTTCCACTTCATAAATTCTTTCAGATAGGATAGTTTTTATTTTAACTGAGCTCATTGTAATAGGCCTAAACCAAATTGGGATGTAAGTTTAAAACCTAAATTGTTAAAAGTATTACATGTTACTGCATTATTGAACCTAAGTAAGCTTAGCAATATACTTTTAAACATCAAACAAGACTGTAGCCTACACAAAGGTGTAGGCCTAGGCTACTGTTAAACAGTAATGTCATCACAGTGACTCGAATATATCAAAACTTGCATATAGCCTAGGCCTAATGAATGAAATGAGCTGAAAATGACCTAATTCTGAGAGAGAAAATTTTATCTAGGTTGTAAGCAAATTTGTAAATAAATATCGAAAAAGATTTTCTCACCAAAAACTAGAGGTGTGCGGATAGTGAAATTTTTTTTCGGATCGGATTCGGTTCGGATAGTTAAGATTCGGATCGGTTCGGATCGGATAGTAACAGGATCGGATCGGATAGTTTTCGGATTCGGATTTTTGCGCAGTAAACAGAAAGACAAACAGGTAATTAATTTTAAGCCACAATTTTTAAGTTAGGTCTAGGCCTTGAATATAAAAACAGTTTAGGAATATCAAAATCAATTAAACTAACAACAATTTGACTATTTTTAAACTTTAAAACAAAGTCAGTTTATAATTTGTCATGATCAAAGTAAACACTAATTGGCCCTAGGCCTAAATGAACATGTCAACATTATTTTGAACTAGGCCTAACCTAAGCTCTAATTAGAGAGAGTTGCCATAGGCCTAGGCCAAAACTACTCACCAGGCAAACATCCCAGTGTACAATATGACAAAGTAGGGCCTTTAACAAAATATTTTATTTGAAAACCAAAATGATGGTATGAAAACATAACCTAGCTTCAGCTTGCATAAAGAGCATTCTGTCAAACAGTCATTTTCAGTTTTAGCAAAAAACTTCCATACAACACTCATTTTCTTTTCTTTTTCTTTTCCTTATAGACATCAATAATTAAGAGACAATAAAAAGGCTCAAATCAGTTTAAAACACGATCAGAGGTATAAAGACATAACCTATCAACATCAAAGAGAAAATAATTACAGACGACAAAATAGAACGTACGGTTGAATCGCGATCCAATGCTTTCACAAGTTCATAGTCAAACGCGATCGTAATCTTCATTAGATTAAATCTTATATAGAGTCACGAAACTACGAATGATGAATTGTCCCCCAACAACTAGCGCTCAAAACACCACGACACTAGCGATTCAGGCGGGTGGAATAAAAACTAGGGCTTCTCGAGTTGCCGTGATTGGCCGAGACTTGTATCTTTACTGATAGCGCTCCAAGCGAGAGGGTTCAGAACTGACACTTTGTCAATTGTGCAGTTGAATGTTCAACACTAACTTAACCTTGGTCGCTGGGTGTCGTGATTATTTCCCGTTATTCTATTATCTGACTTCTGACTTATTAGTCTGCTTCAGTACTTTGGACGTCATTTTAGACATTCCGTCGCATCATCACCATTTTATGCAGAATGGCCATCGTGAAAAACACAATATTTGTACATTGATCTTGTCTTTAACACCAGATATACAATCTATCCGTGAAAGTCGGATATCCGACCCGAATATACGGATATCAATAAAATCTTCGGATCGGATTCGGATATCCGATCCGATCCGAAACCGAACCGAATTTTCGGATATCCGCACACCTCTACCAAAAACAAATAGTTACAAATGTAGCCTATTGATTGACCGACTTTAGAGCTAAACAATAGGCCTACCTTAAGTTTAAACTTGGTTTGATACTGATAGCCTTATAGTGAATTTATTTTGGATGAGACCTACTGTAGTTAGTAGAATATATGAAACTATATTATATAGGCTATAATATATTATAATAGGCCTATAATACACAAAATCATACAAATATAAAAAGGTATCATACTTAACATAATAACTCAAGGACAACATCAAACATGCACACTAAAAACACAATAAAATTCTTTATTCATCATTGTAAAGTATTTGTCCAAAATGTAAATTATAATTTTAGTTTTGAAGAAATACTTAACAAAAAAATCAATATAGGCCTATGCCTACATTTCTATATGAAACAAAAATAATACCCCCGTCGCAGCAGACCTGCGTACTCAGCGAATTTCCAAACGATCTTGGAATATTTTGTTTTCCCCATAAACAGCATAGGAATGGGTATGTAGGTTTGCTGCCTTGAGATGTTGTTAGAAAATGTTAGTTTTGCAAGGAAATGTAATAGTTACGTTAGTTAAATGTCAAACTGTATCAATATTCGGCACTTTTTAATTTTCCTCATAAACCCCATGGGGGTGAGTATGTAGGTTTGCCGCCATATGGGGGTTGTAATCAAATATCAGTTAAATCCTACCCAGTGAATGTAGATACCAAATATTATCAAGTTATGGTGTTCTTTCATTTTCCCCATAAACCCCATAGGGGTGAGGACGTAGGTTTGCCGCTATGTGGGAGTTGTAAGTAAATATCAGTTGAACCCTACCAAGTGAATGTACATACCAAATTTTATCAAGTTATTCCAATAAATAAGCGAGATAAAGGGTTTTGTTGATTTCCCATAAGATTAACATGGAAAACCTATTTTTGGCTTTTCTCCGTAACCTAGCTGTTAAGCCAAGTTAAAAATTCAAAATACTAAATTGTTTGTTTTTTTATGCTCTTTTAAATGGTTTCAGTTAAAATTGTTGAATTTTGAAAATTATGCTCTAAAAATGCAAAAAACCCATTTTTGACCCCTTTGAAACCCCATAAAACCGCGTTCCCGTAACCCGATCATGCTGGTTCGCGAACTCATGAAAATAGACCTAGTCTTACACCTTCATACCAAATTTGATCAAAATCGGAGGTCCCCTTCAAAAGTTATCAGTACCACGGACATATAGATATATAGATATATAGAGATATAGATATATAGATATATATATACATATATATGAAAATGAACGAATGGTGTTTTGGCTTCTGGGGACCTAAAAATGAAAAAGTAACATGGTCCCGGGCTTAGGTCTTACCATGGCTACTACCGTAATAGCGTATTCCCTATAGGGAAATTCGCTAAAATTAACATTTTTCATGCATTCCCAGGAATAAAGTGCTAAAATTTTACTGTTAATTAATTTGTATTTTAATTCTGAGTAATATAACAGTTCACTCTGTCCGTGCGAGTATCCGAATCCGAATAAAATCCGATCCGAACCCCCTACTATCCAATCCGAATCCGATCCGAAATTAAACTATCCGATCCGAAGTCAAATTTCACTATCCGCACACCTCTACTAACAACTAACATTTTTTAACCACATACCATAGCAGTAAACCTACATAATCATTCCTATGGTATTTATGGAGAAAGTACAAAATCTCAAATTCCTTTGAAATTTTGCTGTGTACGCAGGTGTGCTGTGACAGGGGTATTTTGTTTGTAGATCCCCAGTAGCCAAAAATAACTTTTTGTAATTTGTGTAATAATAGGGGGCTTAAGAACTCTTGATCTAACAAACTAATAATTGGAAAAAATCATTTTTACCATATACAACAATTTTTGTACATGTTTATAAATTTTCTATTATGTAATAACTTAATAACAGGATTAGGTTGTATTATTGAATGGCTTAATCTTTGCAGAAAAATAGACGATAGACAAATGTCATGGTAAACTCAGTAGGCCAATCTTAATTATTATAATTTTTTTTTTTTTTTTTTTTTTTTTTTTTTTTTTTTTTTTTTTTTTGAGGGAGAGGCGGAAAAATGCATTACGCACACAGGTGGCCAGCCTGTAGTGTGGGGCTCCCCTAAAAACGAGTTTACCCACTAAAAAACCTCCTCTACTCTTTAGGAATCTAACCTGGAATTGTTTGTCACATTACGTCAGGCTAGGCCTAAATTTGGCTTACGCCCGTGGGGCTCGCTCCTTATCCAGCCGCTCGATCAAGGGATCTGGGCCACTTCACGGTCCAGATCGGTTTTCTTTTCCAGGAGGATGCCCCGGACGAACTGTGACAAACAATCCCAGTTGCCCTCATCCTCCAAAATCTTTTGGCAGACCGAGTCCACCGAAAATGCACCAAAGATTTGTGTGGCCTCCAGGCGGGGCCCTTCCCAACGGGGACAGCGGAAGAATGTGTGTTCCGCATCGTCGGGAACACCCGGGCAATAAATGCAGTCCGGTGAACCGGTCTTTCCCATACGGTTCAGGTACGACCGAAAATAGCCGTGACCTGTCAAAAATTGGGTCAGGTAGTAGTCCACCTCCCCATGCCGCCGTTCCACCCATGGTTGGACCTGCTTGATAAGTCGCGCAGTCCATCGTCCTCGGGTGTCGTGCTCCCAGCTGTGTTGCCACTGCTGGTAGGTTCGGGAGCGCTCTTCTGTTCTTGCCGTGTCCTTGCCGATCTCGCCTTGTCTCTGATAAATCGCTTTCCTCTCCCCTGCCAAGAGCTTGACAGGGATGACTCCGGCGACCACCAGGACGGCAGGCTCGGACACTGTCCGGTAGGCGGAACACACCCGGAGCGCAGCTTGACGCTGAACCCGGGCGAGTCGCAACCTGTAGCACTCCTTATCTAGAGCGCCTGCCCACACCTCTGCCCCGTAAAGAAGCACGGACTGGACCGCGGACATCAACAGACGTCTTCTGCTGGATCGGGGACCCCCGACATTGGCCATCAGCCTACTAAGGTAAGTCACTACCTTAGCGGCCTTGTCCGCCGTACGGAAGATCTGATCCCTCCAGCTTAACTTGGTGTCCACCATAACCCCGAGGTATTTGGCGGCACGAGTTGATGTGACCACCTCCCTTCCCACTCGAAACGGGACGACGGTGTCGATCCTCTTCTTCGTAAGAATCACGATCTCCGTCTTACTGAGAGCAAGTGAGAGACCGTGATCGGACATCCAGTTGTTGACCACCCGCATAACTCGGTTCAACTTCAGTTGGGCCAGCTCAACGTTGCGTGCAGCAATGAGAGCTGCGACGTCATCGGCGTACCCAACCAAAGTGGTTTCCTCAGGCATCTCGGACCTCAGGAGGCTGTCATAGGCAACGTTCCAGAGATCCGGGCCGAGTATTGAACCTTGTGCGGCACCAGAAGTGACTTCCATCGTCCGCGTTCCGTCCCTCGTGTCATAAATCAGGCTTCGAGAGCGTAGATAATCCTCGACGAGCCGCAACAGATATGCAGGAATACGAAAGGTGTTGCGAAGCGCATCCAACATATCGACCCACCTCGCCGAGTTGAAGGCATTCTTGACATCAAGCGTAACAAGAAGCACTACTCGGCGGGAGAAATGGTTGTGGCTCGCGGCTCTCTCCACAGCTCTCTGAACTTCGGTGACAGCGTCGATCGTTGACCGTCCCTTTCTGAAGCCGTACTGACGGGGGCATAAGTCCCCGGCAGCTTCCACGGCAGAAGTCAGGCGGGAACGGATCAGCTTCTCGAACAGCTTCCCAGCCGTGTCCAACATGCAGAGAGGCCTGTGGGACGACGGCAGCTCGGGATCACCTTTGCCCTTGCTGATCAGTACAAGCCTGGCTGTTTTCCAGGGAGCCGGAAACACCCCTTCTACCAAACAGGCATTGTACATTCTCAACAACAAGTCAGCGTTGATTAAAAATACTTTCTTTAAAGCCTCACTGGGAATCCCATCCGGGCCAGGAGCCTTGTTGCTCTTCAGGGAGAGAACGGAGGTTTCAAGCTCCTCGAAAGTGAAAAGTGGAACGTCCTCTACCCGTCCGAAGTCAACCGGCGGTCGCTGTGGATGTTCAGGAAACAACGCAGCGACGATCCTCCCCATGGTGGCGCCCTCCATGATGGAAGGTGGAGAGCGGGCGCCGAGTTTCTGTGTTACAAGTTTGTAACCCAGGCCCCACGGGTCGGAATCAACGTCGTCACAAAGTCTCCTCCAGCTATTCGCCTTGCTCCTGTTGATCGCCTGGCGGAGAGATTTTCTCGCAGCTTTATAGGCCTCCGACTTACGAACTCTGTCTGCGGGAATTCTCGCTCTAGTGGCGGCTCGTCTAGTTCTTAAACATGTTCTTCTGAGTTCCGCAATCTCTTCAGTCCACCAGTAAACGGGTTGTTTGTCGCGTCGGGGTTTCCTTCGCGGCATAGACTGGTCGCAGGCCGAGACGATAAGTTCCATCGTGGATGTTACTAGTGCCTCGGCTCCAGCCTCACCAGGATTCCCCTGCGCTCCCCGAGAGATGACTTCGGTGAACTTGACCACGTCCAGTTTGTTGGTGTTCCACCGGCGTGGCCCTTCCCGAGATGCGGAAACTCGACGATTTGCCTGATCATGCAGGTCAAACACGATGTATTGGTGGTCGCTACCCGTGTAGTCCTCGACAACCCTCCAGCCAGAGATCCTCGGAAGGAGCGACTCAGACGCAAAGGTGACGTCAGGGATCGTGCCTCTCTGCCCGGGGCGCCGAAAAGTAGGTGTGTCGCCCTGGTTGAGGACGACAAGACCGGCCCTGGCGATGAAATCCAGGATGTATTTCCCCCGGGAGCTGGTAGAGGGCATTCCCCACTCGACGGCCCTGGCGTTGAAATCGCCACCAACGACGACATGCCCGGTGGTGCCGAGAACGCACTCCTCTAGGCTATCTATCTTGTCGCGAAAGTCCTGGACGGCCTCGTTGGGTGTGAGGTAGCAACTGAAGATAGTCACGTCCCTACACCGAACCCAGACGAATCCTCGGCCGCGCCCGTGACTCCGCACCAAGACATCCTGTGTATTACGCGCCCAAAATGCAGCAGTACCGAGGCTGTCGGAGATCCAAATGTTTGGGTCTCTGTCCCGATACTGTTCGCTGATAAGGAGCGCGTCAGCACCAAGTTCTCGGGCGAGCTGATCTAGAAGGTTATCAGCTCCCCAGGATCTATGAAGATTGGCCTGGAGGATGCGAATTACCGGCCGCTGCCTTTTGCCTGTTCAAGTGCGGCTCTGAAGGCACCGCACTGACCAGACCCGGGTAAGTGACCGAGGGCACTGGAGCCTGAATCCTTGCAGAGGAAGCAGGATGGGCTCGAGGAACATTCCTTGCGTTTGTGGCCCTGGCCTCCACACTGGAAGCAGTTGGCACTCCTGTCGGGCCCGTTACAGTTTCGGGAGGAGTGGCCGAAACCGAGACAGCGGAAGCATCTCGAAACTACCACCCTCCGTTTGAGCCTGCAACTGACCCAACCGACTCTGAGGTGCTGAAGGCTAAGCAGCTTATTGGCGTGCTTTTCGCCCATCTCAGCAACAGCCATCCTGAGTTGACTTCGGTTAGGCTTTGTCAGCCATACCCTCACTCCATCAGCCGGTATCTCCGGGAGTGCCACCTGGATCGCACGGGTCACCTCATCTTCGGTGGAGAGGGCATCAAGGTCCCGAATCTCGACCGAACATTTCGGTTCTAGGGCCTTGATGGAGCCTTTGTCCCCAAGTGCAGTCTTGAGGGAAGCGGCAAAACCGATCTTGTCACTCGACTTCCCCAGTTCGAGGAGGACATCCCCGTTCTGGGTTCGCCGAATAGACTTGATAACGGTGTCGGTCTCTTCCGGTTTGGCCTGCGATCTAATCTGACCCAGAACATCAGCAAAAGATCGCCCCCCTAAGGGCTTGATCAAGATTGCCTCCGTCCTGGGCTTCTTAGGCCTGGGTTGTTTAGGCTTTCTGACAGACTTGCCAGAGGCCTCCCCCACCGGGTTTGAGACTTGCGTCCGCTCCACCCTCGACGCACTTTTCGAAGCTGCCTCCACTTGCTTCTGCCTCCTCCTTTCTTTCTTAGACAGGCGCGTCTTCCAGCCCCCCAAAGGTGTTGAGGCAGAGTTTGCTGCCAAGGCAGGATTAGCCGCCGGAGCAGGAACCTCTGCAGGAGTAGCCGCTGGAATCGCGACAGCGCCCGGGGCGGATTGAGTAGCCTGGACAGGAGATGTCTGCGATGCCGCAGTGACAAAAACCGGTCTCGGCACTGAGTCCACCTCAACAAGCTCAGGGCTTTCCGGCGAAGAACCGCTCTGCCTCTTCTTTCGCTTTCTGGCTTGAGTCTGGGACTCAGCCAGATGAGCTTGAGGCGAAGCAGACATAACTCGGTTCATAACGTCACGCTCCTGCTTCACTGCCTTCAGCCTGATCTTCCGGCATTCCTCGATTTCGCCAAGGAAATCCTCGAGTTTTGGAATTCCGTCCTTAATCGCCTTGTTGACGTTCTTCTGAATAAGGAGAGCCTTGGCCATCTCCTTCAAAAGATCGTTCATTTTCTTCAGACATGAGTCTTCCTCCTCGTTGGCATCGTCCTGCTGCTGCCGAAGCATTTGCATCTCGAATGCCGGACGAAGAGGACTCTTCCTGGGAGGAATTCCTTGCATCCCGGCTAGAGGTGTTACCGGCTCAGTCACCCCCATACCCAGCTTAACCTCATCCTTCTCCTTTCCGGTTACGGCCGACGATCCGGCGACACCAGCAGCCTTGAACGGGATCGGCGGAGGGGAGGCTTTAATTCCCCCCGTCGGCGTCCCAGTCTTCGAGGTCGGAGACCTCTGCAGTTTTGAGTTGCGCTTAAAGGCGGCCTGCTCATTCTCCTTTAATTTCGTGTTTTGGTTTTGAAAATCCATACTTTTGTTTCACCAGCGCATCGTGCGGCAAGAGGCGGCCCTTCATTGGCCGGGAGCGGGTACACCCTCGGAGGTCTACCCCCCGTAGGAGATAAGACACCCCTACCCCAGGACTCTGGGGCCCGAAACCTCCGTTTGCCCAGCACCGATACACAAAATGTGCCGGACGTGCTGGGGGTCGCACCGTGGCAATGCAGAGTCCGATCTCTGCATCCATGCCGCACTTCCTGACTAAGGTCCGAAGCGGCTGGCTTCTGACGACACACTGGAGGAGACCATCGGCAGTGCGAGGCACACATCAGTCCCTGCAACACAACAGGGACACTCCCAGGACCCCCCAGCGTGCGCCGGTCGAAAGAAGGTGGAAAGACACCCTTGATTCGGGGTCGAAAACAAGAAGGTGAGCAAGGTTAGCTCAGGAAAGAATAAAGACGGTGAGCTAAGACCTGAAAGATGAGAAGAAAGGCCCTAGCTCGGGAAGAACTGTGATCTTAATTATTATAATGAAGTGAGATAGTTGTAACAGCTACCAATACTCTATATATATGCTATTAGAACTATTAAAAATATCAAATTATACAAAGAATATAAGAAAAGTTCATGCAGAAATCATTTTATTGAACTTAACATATTAACTGTTTTTGGGCAGTATATTTATGAAACAATATGTCTGTCAAAAATTGAAAAATCCGAATTGGAAGAGAGTTGTAAGTTTTACTTAACAAGGCATAAAGATAGCAAACAGGAGTACCATAGAACTGAAATATTCAAGAAAAGTCCTTATTATATTGGCAAAAAATTTCTCAAATTCATTCCTAGTAATATTACGAACATTAATAATTTCAAGAAATTTAAGAAGGAATTAAAATTATATCTAGTGCAAAAAGTGATATATTCTTTTGAAGAATTCTTTGAAGATGATTAGAGACTTGATTCAAAATTCTTGTTGTGTTTAGCTATAATTGTATGACAACTTAAAACACGTACTTAATGTATGTTGTTGTCTGTAAATAAATAAAAAAAATAAATAAAAATACCTGGAACTAGTTTGGGTGTTTTGCTGTGTGCTCTATGCATGAGCCAGACGGCTCAGTTGCGGTTGATTGCTCTTGCCAACCAACTGGCTGTTGATTGGCTTGGTTTGGATTATCAGCCAATTTCCAAAACTTGCTCTTGAATAAAAATATTTCTATAAACTATCCATTAAATCTACTGAAATTTCAAGTTATGACAAAAAAAGTAATCACTAGCCACTTTGAAAAATATTTATTGTGAAAATTATGTTTCCCTTTTTATTATGTCTTCATGTCATAAAACTAAGTACGGTAGGCTTTTACCAAATTTTGGACAAGTCATTATTAAAATTTATTAAGATAAATATGGATAACTTTCAAAATGTTTTTTAATGAGATATTTTGGTTAGTTGTTTCCTAAATATGTTCTGGGGCTCATACTTACAGTTTCTCTCTGATCTTTGAAAGAGTCAGTGTTCTTATCGTTAGTGTGAAAACAAACAAGTATTTTGAAGTATTTTGTTTTTTGAAAACAAACGTTAGTATTTTGAAAAAAAGAAGAAAAAATGCAAACGGCCACTTAACCAACACTTTGGTAATGGAGCAACAACTAACAAAAAGTTAACTGCAAACTCGGGAAACAAGAACAGTTTTACGAACACAAGGCACGGCAAAAGGCAACGTCTATTGTGTTCAATAGATGGGAATGGATGAGTTTAATGATTCAATTTCTTGTTCTTTTTGAAAATGTTGAGGTTTTGCTATCAAAACTTCCATATATGTAGAGGTGGTTAGGTCTTGCATCCGCGCTACAAAAGTTTGTTATATAGAGATTCTAACTGATCTGTCGATATATTGAGGTAGAAATAACATTAGATTGATTGATAGGTTTAAGGATAATAAGAAAACTTTCTTACATGGAGAGTTTCGATATATTGAGGTTCGATATAAAGGTTCCACTGTACTGATCAAACACTTTACTAAAGCTTGTTAATGTCCATCATAGAAAATAGGTCGCAACCACGATTGAATTGCATATAATTAATGGTCAATTTTATGTAAAATCCTGAATTTATTTTCTTAATAAGATGATAATAACTTCATAATAACTATTTTACGATAACTTATTCTTAATTCCATGTTATGAAAACAGGAAAGTGCCTAATTATCAGAAAACTAGGGATGGACGGGACCCAAAATTTCACGAAAATTTTCGAGAGAAAATTTGTCCCGATCATCGGGTGGGATTTTTTTTTTTTTCTCGGGAATTTATCGGGTCGGGAACTGCCGAACGGCGCGGCGGCCGCGATCGCGGCTGGCGTTCTTGGCCGGCGATCTCGGTCGGATATCGCGGCCGGCGGTCTCGCTTATGAGGAACGGCATAAATACACACGGCCAGATTCCATGGACGCTCGAGATGATCTATTGTCCGACCTCCGGCAGTAATTTATTCAAAAGGGGTGTTTTTTGCTCCTTGTACCAAGTGCTATTTTCTGAACCAATTGTCATGGAAAACTAAGGGATGGCTCGTGTGATTTGTCTAATTCTTACAAATTTAACAAAATTTCAACCAAAGTTGTGTGACTTTCCAATCAAAGGGAAAATGGCAAAGTATTGTTATATAAATCAATCTTTAATTGAATTACTGTTTTATAATGTTAAAAGCATCCTATTATAATTTAATATAATTTTTAAATGAAAAACTTCAAATCACATTAAATATATCTTTTAAAATTAAACATTACAAATATATTTATTAGATTTTGAGGTTCATAACTTTAAACTTTCATGGTTTTTTATTGATTTTTTCACCATTCTCTCCTTTTTTTAAATAGCAAAAAGTAGCTAAGTAAATACATAGAAATAAAAATAATTATGTCTAATAGTGTACATTTTCAAAGTTAAATTTTTATGATAATCTCTAAGTAAGAACCTGTCTCAGTTAAATCAATAAGTATAAAAAATAAAAAAAGAAACATTTCTTGAGGTTATAAATGGCGTTGGTTTGTTGAACCACTTCATTCCTTAGTGTTAATATTTATTATAATTTCAATTTGTAGTTTTTTGTTCTTTTTTAACTGTGCAGGCTTTAGGCCTATTTATGTTATACAGTTTTGTTTTCTTTACAATTTTTCCAATTGTTTTAATCTATATTTTTATGTACATAATTTTTTTTAATTCTTTATACAAAACGTTTAATATTTCATTCAACAAAACTTTTATAAAATTTTCAATGGACTTTGGTATATGTATATTGTTTAGTGATTTGATTTAAATTTTTTGGTTACAAGAAAATTTATATTTTATCCTTATCTCATTGTATACCACAAAAATAAAAATTAGATATTTTTAATCTTTTCAAAAAAAAGGAGATTCATTGTATCTTATACAAAAAGTGGAACAATATTGGATACAGAACCAGTTGATATTTAACATTAATTTGTCCTCTTACGACACTCAGATAAAAGTCAAAACGAATATTTCCCGATAGCGTCGAGAAGAGCAATCCCAACCCGATCCCGTCCCGAAATTGGACGGGAAATAAAAATTCCCGTCCCGTCCCGAACTAAAAATCCACTCCCGTCCATCCCTACAGAAAACTGATTTTAACCTTTATTGGTAATGGCTCTAACTAAAATTTTATTCATGAGTTAAAATTAAACTTTATTTATTCAATTTTATTATTTAACTCTATTAAATTTAACTGAAAATTCAGCTATAAAAAGAGAGGATATTTTTAACTACTTTTGTTCCAGAATAACCACTGTTAATTTTCCTTGCTGTGAATAATTTGTTTATCAATAAAATATCCAATAATTTCAAATGAGTCTCTGATTTGAACTGTGTGTATAGTAATTATGAAAGAGTCTCGAATCCTGTTAAAATTACAGTACACTCCCTCTTATCCGGCCACCTCGGGACCAGGACGCGGCCAGATAATGAATTGGCCGGTTAAACCGATGTTCATTTAAGAACGCCAACCCACAATGTTATATGGCCTAAATATAATTATTACTTGAAAAACAACCTTAAATACATTACTGTATATTATTTATAGCTAACATCCACCACTCATGAAATCCACAACAAACCTACACTAATAATAATCTTTTTCTTTATTGTGGTCTACTGGATAGTAGGTCCAAATGCATTGACTTCCGGTGGCAGTCACTTTCACCCCGGACGTTACAGTTCAATTGGTTTGAGAACGTCAATATGAAATAAAGTTTAATTGAATGATACTCTAGATAAGAAAACTACGTGTCCGGCAAAACGCGGCTGGTTAAAGCGATGTTGAGATAAATAATGGCCTGTTAAAAAGATGTTATTTTGTGTCAGGGTAGGCCGGTTAAAGCGGAGACCGGTTAAAAGGTGGCCGGTTAAGAGGGAGTCTACTGTATATTGTAACGTTACCGAACTGAATGATTTGTATGGTAGGTTAAGTAATAGCCTAAGTAGGCTACTAGGTTAACCTATCTTGCTCATTAGTTTTAATTCACTTTTTTTATAGTATCATGGTTATCAGACTTTGAAGTTTACGCCAACTAAACCTTTTCAAAGGTGACACCTGTTTCAAACCCATGCTTTAAAGTAGCAATCTTTTATTATTGTTTACATTTAGTTGTTATTTTGTTATATTGTTGGCACCCATGAGACCAATGTTAAAATATTACAATTTTGAAACTTATTTTTAGATAAAACTATTTTTCCTGAAGCTGAGGTTGTTTCTAAACTTGTTTTTGGTCCAAAAAAACTCTCAAATGCAAAGTTAAAACAAAATCGACGTGCTAAATTTTGAGATCGTGGAAAATATATGGCCACAATCACTGCTTGTACTATAGTATAAGATATATTTTCTGCTTAATAACGAATAAGTCTTTTTTATTAGTTATTTTTTAAACTAACACTGTAGTGGATCTGGCCGGATCATAACCTAGTGGATCATAACTTAGTGTACATAAATATATAACTAGCTGGCCAAGTAGAGGGAAGTAATAAACACTTATAATTTTAGTGGAGGGAAGAAATCAACAGTGAAATTTAAGAGGTAAGAAGTTACGAGGAAATAAATAAACCTCCCCTTTTCATTACATTAATTTTGACGCAATCTAATAGCTGAAGTCCTTTTCTAGTTTGCATTCATACTGGGGTGAGAGCTCACATATAACCAATCTTTGTGTGATGCCCACAGTTGTAAAGGTGTCTAACAAGGTGCGCCGAGCCAGACAGAATGCAAAGCTACGTCGGATGCTCAACCCGAAGAATGCTTTGACCTTCCTCAACGAGTTGCGACCGGGGACGGGAAAGTTTGCGGTGAGGGAAGACCCTCAAGGCTGGGGCTACATTGCCTCCGTGGAGGTAAGTCAATACCAATTCAAAAGAGGAAAAACTGTCAAAAGGATGATATTTTAACCGCTGAGTCTGACAGATTGGTTATAGTACTAATTGGAAGTAAGGATCAACTTTGTTTTACTGCCCAAGGTTCAATTGATAAACATCTGAAGTAAGTTAGGTGTTTAATATAAACTAGTAAACGTGTTGCTCGAAATCGAGCAATTTATTTTAATACAATACAAATGTTACTTTTTTCTCTAAATTATTGGCGCCCGACCAATCCAATATTGTGAATATCTGCAATCACCAAAACCTACACGTATTTACAGCTGATTATTAACAGATGTTTAAAATGCTTTATTCAATCCCAATGTTATTTAAATTGGAAATTTTGAGATTTCAATGGTGGATAACGCCTTTATTTCCCGTCAGATTCTCATCAGTTTTTGGCGGAAACAACTATAGACCAAGGCCTATCCAACGACACAAAAAACTTGAAAATCGGTTGAAAATTGTAGGAGGAGTTCTCAAGACAAAAAAACCCTTAGCGTATTAAATAAGTATAGATTTTTTGGAATAATTCTCATCCATTAGCATTGTTGAAATAAGGTGTTTGTTGTCTTGAAATTATTCTAGATTGTTTTTTACTTGTTTTACTCCCTTGACCACTTATTCAACACTGGGTTTGGAACATTAACCCTATTCCTTACCTGATTCATGCTAAACGTTCAGTGGCCGGGCAATTTTTATCCTTTTTTTAAAGTTTTATTTAACTATTGACAGTATTAAAACACAACTACAGTAGAACCTCGATAGTTCGACTCTCGATAGTTAGACACTCCTGAAAGTTCGACATGGTCCACGACAACTTAACATGTCAATAATGACCGATAATGTCCATGTTGGAGCCTGACAAAGGTGAAAATGTAAACAAATTGGCGAATGATTTGAATGTTGTTTATGTTAAAGTTCAATTAGTTTATGGTTTCACTAAAATTGAGTGTTTCCTAAATTCAAATTATGATTTTTATACTCCCAGTGTTAAAATTTCCCATATACTCCCTATAGTTCGACATTTCGAAAGTTCGACTCTCTCTAAGTCCACAAAGTGTCGAACTATCGAGGTTCTACTGTACTTCTAGTCTTATTGACATGCATGTGTTTTGTTCAGGAAAAAACACAATTTATAATAAAATAAATTAGCCTACATTTTTTCTTTTTAGGAACTAGGAGGAAAATAAATTTTACCTCAAATCCATCTTTAGCCCATAAGTCTTCTAAAATTTCATGGCTGCTTTTCAACACCCCAGCCATGTATAAAAGGCAAATGACAGCTCTCACTTCCCCTGGGGTCATAGTATTTGCATTTCTTTACTGCTAAATTTGTGATTATTTTCATTTACAAAAACATTACTACTTTCTGTAATTTCATTTATCATTTCATCAGTAAAATATAACTATTTCATGATGGTATAGCCTCTGGACCACTTAATATTTAACAAAATGGTTTAAAATAAATGTTACTGCCAAATGATCCTTAGATTAGGTGTAGACGACCTATGGTTTCGGACATCAAGGTGTTCATTTTCAAGTCTTCAACATCAAGTTAAAAGCATTATTCTTCTTCAACTTTGGAATTTGAAGAGGTCGTCAAATGGTAAAATTTACACAACACAAACACACACAAAAACATTACATTAATACACTGACCAGGACAAAAGACGAAAAATACACGAAATGAAACGCCGGCGGCGGGTGGTGACTCATGACTGACCACCCGCCATGAGTACGATGCTACATATGGTAAACAATAACCTTGGGTTGTGATAAAGACGGATTTAAGTTTTTATCTCATTGTTAGTGGATTTACAATACAATGTCTTATCATGATTTTATATCCACCCCCAGATTGATGGAAAAACGTTCACTGGGCATGGTTTGGCAACATCCAAAGCGAGGATGCAAGCTTCAGAGAAGGCTTTGAAATACCTGCTCTTGGAACAGCTCTCAAAGTCTCAACAGGCTGCTTCAGAAGTCAAGGAAGGTAAAATATCATGTTTGAATAGCCAGAAAATCGATAATACCCATGCAAACAAGATGATTTTAATCAAGTTTTTGATTCACCAAGAGTGAGTTTTTTTTTTTCTTAGACTTTTGGATTTTTGTTGAGTTTTGTATAACTTTTAAATTTCACAATGGATGGATTTAAAATTTTTCTTGAAAGTCTGAAATGCTCCAAAAGTTGTATTAACAAATACTGTTGTGGTAAATGTCCCTCAAGCTAATGTTGAGCAGAGTTGTGAATGCAAGAGTCAACTCTTTTGTGAGATTTTGCTTTTGTTTTAGATTCTAAAAACTTAATTTATCTCTCATTCATTTGCAGAAGATGAGCCAATGGAGACAGATGGGGATGGCGAGGAGAAAAAAGGGAAGAAGCAAAAGCCCCTGCCAGAAGATGAGGTACCATGGGGCAGTTTGGCGGCTTTCGCCCTCCACAAGCTGTTTATGGAGTGGCAGAAGGAAGGGCCGCTGGACCAGCCTGCCGTACCGCCGCCTGTACCACCGGCTTTCGCTCCTGAGAACGTACGGGTTTGTGTTGAATGAAACACCCACCTCGACCTCAGTTGAACAAAAGAATGATTGGGGTAGTCAAAGGTTTAAACTATTGATAACACACAAAGTTACTCAAAAGTACTTAACATTTTAAACACAAAGACACAAACACACCACCAGTCCTAAATCCTACATGATAATGGAGCTATTTCTCCCCGTACTGGCACTAGAACCATTGTGGTTAGACAATCCACACATCAACGCAACAGAAATAAATAAAGGGTGTCATTCATTGATAATGCTCAAAACAATGACGCCTCGCATTTACAATGTGGTGCTTTAAAATGCCAGATTTTGGACTGATGGTTGTTTTTGTGTCTTCGTGTTTTACGAGTTATTATGCACTTTACATGTAACTTTGTGTGTTAATAATAGTGTAAACTTTTGACAAGACTGGCATGCTACTGTTCAACTTGGCCCAAACTAAAAAGTCATCTCTTGAAAATATATCACACCTCACCTTCAACATGTCTTTCAAGGATATAGGATTCTGAGTTCAAGGATTCTTTTTGCATAGTTAATACGTTAATAAATGTTATATGTTACATCTGCATCTGTCTTTTTTCAATTTCAGATGCATACCATTTTCATCTCTGTTCTTTTGTTTATATTTAAGTTTCTTATGTCCTAACTTTAATAAACCGTTGTGAGCAATTTTATTCACTAGTGGCTCATAGGGGCATAAGCCCCTAATCGTAAAATTAAAATAGCATGAACCATAGCGGATTACCAGTTCTTCACTAATCACTACAAAAGTTTCCAGAAGATTTGATTTTAATTTATATAATATTTTTAAAATACTGTTTGAATAAGCCATTTGCCTCCAAAACACTCTTTACAATCATGTACCATTGAGCCACCCATTTGTAAATGTTCTATTTTGTTTGTTGTTCAACCCATATCGATCTTTGAAAAATAAGTTTTTGAAAGAAATTGTAGTCTGTGAGCTAAGCGGCAATGAGGAAAACCATGATGGATGCTCATCACCCATTTGAGGGTCAGTTAACTTTCAATATTTACATCATAACCATTTCATTGTCTTGTTTGTCCTAAAATTGAATATATGTTTTCGCTCCTGTCAGTTTATTTTTTGTCACCATATTTTAACAAGTCGCCTCGAAGTAGATCATCTTCACTCTCTGTCAATATTCGTCCCTCCTAATCAAAACACTTCATTGCGGTAAACAAAGAAGATTTTTCAAAAACACTGTACAGTACACTCTCGTTCATCGGACTCGGCGACATCGGAACTCCGCTTCATCGGAACTAAAAATCTGGACAATATTTATTTTTTATTTCTTACGAAATAAATAATTTTCCATTTTAGCGCCTTCAATTTCCATTCGTTCTATCCGCATAACAGTGAAGTATCACATTTTGCATCAAAAGTCGTCAGGCGTTTTACATAATCTGTACCCATCGATGTGATTTACGAGGCCGTGGAGTATTCGGACAAAAATAGAAAGAGGAAGGGGGCAGGAAGTGAACAATACATCCGCTTCGACCGCTTCATTCAGTCTGTCTCGCGTCGCGACTGCACCTGTGTTACGTGGAAGTCAGTTGACTGCTGGGATATGAATATGGAATATGATAATAAAGATTTTGGATCTTTATTTCCTGCGTTGTTTTTATTCCTATAGGTTCATTGTTACGATGTTCAAAGTTTGAGTGCCTTATTTTCATAAAATCTCTTGTGTTATCTTAAAAACAAGAGTGAATACAATCACGATAGGTCACCGTGCGGGCGGAAATGATGACTCATGACGGACTCCACTTCATCGGAATTTTTTGACATCCGAACCGGTCGTCCGCCATATTAGTTCCGATGAACGAGAGTGTACTGTACATGGAGAATCTTTCAGGTGAACCTTTTAAAACTTATATATTTCCCATTTTGTTGTAAAGTTTTTGACGGGCTACTTTTTCCCCTAGTATGTAGGCCAAACGTCTTTGATTTTAACTCTCCTATAATTCCGCAATCTATGAAATTACCAAAATATTTCGCGGAAAATTTAGATAACAGAATACGAACACTTCCTTGACTGATACTCATTACGTTTGAATTAATATATCATCTTCACTCACTTTGATCATTTGACACTTCTTGTTTTAAAATCAAACCAAAACACGTTTCAATGTAAGTTAAAGTAGGCTTTTCTCAAACCCCAATTCATCGCCCATTGTGCCCTATCACGACCAGAATGTTATTTTATGATTTGCATACACGTTCAACTAGCAAACCAGTAAATTTGATAGTTTTTTTACAGCAGTCAATTGTTAATGGTTTGTAAGGTTGGTAACGCTCCAAGTTTAATTTTTAGTCTCAGTAAGCCACAAAACATCTTATTATAGTACACAATCTAGTGTTGTATGTTTTACCACCTAAAGGTAGCCTATATTTTTTGTCAATTGGTTATTAATAGTTCTTAACTCAATGTTATCATCTGTCTCTCATTTCAAAATCAAACCATAACGTGTTTTAATGTACACAGAGCAGACGTTTTACGAATCCCCATGCTATTCTTATGGAGGAAGTTTTACTTTATTCCCCATCTCCTGGTAGTTTTATAGATTTGCCAATAGTTTTCCCTCGTGCATGTGACCGAGACCTTTAATTTGAGACCTCTCCCATCTTCCTGCAATTTGTATAACGCTCACAATTTTGCTCAAGAAATTGTGCTTACCGAATTATATACATATACATTAGTGTAAACATTGCTCAAAATCAAGCAATTTAGTTTAGATACTTTTACTCAGGGTGTCTACTGGTAACTGAAGTCACCAAAAGTCACTGATTTTAGTTAATTGTCACCGAAGTCACAAAAAAGTCACTGATTTGTCTTTAAAATGCAAGAAAAGTCACCTCATTTTTAGTATAAATTGCGAAAATAATGCAATTGCGAGCAAGAGTTTCGCGACTTAAAATTTCCGCCAAACATTTTCTATCTTAGAGACGGAAAAGTCACTGATTTTTAACAATTTTCACCCTTAAAAGTCATAAAAAGTCAATGATTTTTATATCTCTTTGGCAGTAGACACCCTAATTTACTGTTTACTAGGGATGGACGGGAATGGATTTTTAGTTCGGGACGGGACGGGACGGGAATTTTTATTTCCCATCCAATTTCGGGACGGGATCGGGACGGGATTGCTCTTCTCAACGCTATCGGGAAATATTCGTTTTGACTTTTATCTGAGTGTTGTATTAATGTTAAATATCAACTAGTTCTCCTTCCAACTTGTTCTACTTGTTTTTGTATAAGTTACAATGAATGTCCTTTTGTTGAAAAAATTAAAATATGTAGTTTTGATATTTGCAGGATGCAATGTGGGAAAGTATAAATTTTATTGTAATTAAATAAATTTAAGTTGAATCACTAAACACACATCAAGGAAAAATGTTGCCCATGTCTTATTTAATACAAGTTTTGTTTAATGAAATATTAAACGTTTGGTACGAAAAATAAAAATAAACATTATGTGCGGTACTGGTACTTAAAAAATATAGATTAAAAAATTGGAAAAATTGTAAAGAAAACAATACTATATTACAATAAATAATATAAAAATAATATATGGCCTCCTCAGATAAAAAAGAACAAAAAACCACAAATTGAAATTAGAATAAATATTAACACTCAGAAAAGAAGTTGTTCAACAAGCCAATGCCATTTATAACCCTAGGAAATACTTTGCCAATTTCTTTTTTATATTCATTGATTTTACTGAGACAGTTTCTTACTTGAAGAATATAAATAAGAAAATTGAACTGAGGAATTATAAACTATTATATTTGTATTTTTATTTATAGTTATTATTTTAGGATGAATTCATTTAACTATTTTTTGCTGCTTCAGAAAAAAAATTAAGGAGTGTTTGATGGAAAAAATTATAAAAATGTAAATTTAAAGCTATAAACCCTAAAATCTAATAAATATAAGCTATGAGTTTCCTCGTTAGCGAGATTGTCGGCCGCGATCGCCGTCCTCGTTAGCGAGATCGTCGCCCGCGATAGCAGTCCTCGTTAGCGAGATCGTAGGCCGCGACAGCCGTCTTCGTTAGAGAGATCGTCGGCCGTGATCGCCGATCTCGTTAGCGAGATCGTCGGCCGCGATCGCCGTCCTCGTTAGCGAGATCGTCGGCCGCGATCGCCGGCCGCCGTTCGGCAGTTCCCGTCCCGATAAATTCCCGAGTATAAAAAAATCCCGCCCGATGATCGGGACGAAAATTTCCCGAAATTTCGGGACCCGACCATCCCTACTGTTTACGCTTTCTTAATGCAGTTTTTAACCATTGTATCCTCCATGGTTTAACGGTATGATTAGGCAGATTCTCTCGCTGGTGTACATGTTTGCTTATTACAGCTGTAAAACTAGAAAATCTCTAATTTTTTTATCAATGACAGGGGTTTTTATCAAATAGGAAAATATAGAACTGTAAGGGCTGTAGGGCTCTGCCGATTGGATGGATATTTCCCATATTACTTTAGAAACAATTTCACGTCGAGCTCTATCTAAAGACTCTAAAATCATTAAAATTGCTTGGAAAGTGTAGGAGGAGTTCCTTTTACAAAAATCTGTGTTGCGTAATAAATATGTTTAGATTTTTATTTTATTAAATATTATATTTATTTTTATATTTGTGATATTTTTCAATCTCTGGTAATTAAATCTAGAAAATCAGAATGCATACTGTTAAGATTTTCAAGTATAACCTCAGTGTCAGTGTAAAGTGAAGTTACCTAATTGGTGTCTATCTTCAATAGTTTGATGAGGACATCGGTGGAGAGGAGTATTACGCACGAAGACCACCCGTCCCGCCAGAGTTTCCCCCCTACCGTGGTCGCGGCTATGTTCCGTACCCAAACCGAGGACGAGGGTTCAGCCCATACCCGGCCCCCCGCGGTCCTCCACCACCAGGCTTTGGACCCCCTGGACGTAGACCACCCCCTCCCCATGCTGGCAGCACACTACCAATGGGTGCACCACAGAGGCCACAAGGACAAGGGCCCTCTAATGTGGTGGGTCTATTGTATTTGTATTTTTAATTGTACAACTTAAATGTTCAACTCAACTCCAATTATACAGGGTGAGTTTTTCATGTCCCCCCCCCCCCTAATTTTCTCCGCATTTCTTAAGATATTGACTCCCAACCACCACCAAACATCATTGATTAGTTTATACTATTTTTGGTATGGTTCACTTTTTTTCAGCCATCTTGGATCCGCCATATTGGACTGAACTTAATTTTTTTATTGTAAGGGTAGGGTTGTGACCCATCATTTCAAAGTGATTTTTTGCGTAGAACAAGACGCCGCAATCCGTTTTTGATTATCTGTTTTCGTTCCCGAGATATTACAGGTTTTTTAAAACTAAATTTCAAAATAAGAAAATTAAAAAATCTCTGGTTTTATCCAATTTTTTCTAAGTAATATCGACTTCTTATCACCAGATATCCCATAATTTAAAAGTACTTAATTTTGATGGGACTTAAATTTTTGGCCGCCATCTTGGAATGAAATTAAAATTTTTAAATGTAAAGATAGGGTTGTGACCCATCATTTTAAAGTTTTTTTTTTTTTTTTAGTACTTTGCCTCAATTGAACTTAATCCATTTTAAGTAGTAAATTATTCTGAGTTAACCTTTTAATTCATCTCAATGCTTTAGGCAGAGTGTAGATTGCTCAAAAAATGATTCCATGAAGCATCAAATCGCATACATTCGAATCAAAATTCTTTGAATCGCATCAACGAATCAAATTTAAAAAAATCCTGCATCGCACACCCCTGTACATAGTAATCTGTCTGTCGAGTAGGTTATTATGTTTTAAATTAGTAAGTATTATTATTAATTATTAAAGTATTAAATTTATTTTCATCACGTTTGTTGTTTTTGGTTGTGTACAGCCAATGAAGAGCATCCCGCCAGACGCCAACCAGCGTCACCCAGTGATGTTGCTGAACCAGCTGAAACCAAACATAGTGTACAACGAGACACAGGAGGGCCAACAGCCGCGGGTGACGTTCGTCATCACCATCGAGCTTGACGGGCAGAAGTACGTCGGCCGAGGTAAGAACAGCCATGATACAAAACAATACAGATGTCTGCTAAAGAGGGGGTGAAAGCAGAACGTTATGCAGTGCTTCGCCCGCTCCCATTTATTGCCTTTTTGCAGGATAGAAAAAAGTTTCCTAACGGTATAATATCTATCAATAATTATATACCTATCTATTTTTATACCCATTATACACCAATAATAAGGGTGTGGTTTTGCAGTCGGGGTTGTTAGAAAATGTAGGTTAATCCCTAAATGGAGAAGGTAAATACCAAATTGTGTCAAGATCTGGTACTTTTTAAAATTTTCCCCATAAACATCATGTTGGTCAGTAGCGCTGGGTTTGCTGCTAAGCCTATGAGCAAATATTTTAAGTTTAGCCCTATCTAGTGAAGGCATATACCAAATTGTATCAAGTGATGTCAGTAAATAAAAACTATATAAAGGATTGATTTCCTCTACAATAACTTGGGAAATATACTTTATACATTTTTTTTAACTAGTTAAACTAAGTTAAATATTAAAACACAGATTTTTATTATTAGAGTTTTTTTAAATGGTTTCAGTTTAAAATTTGAAATTTTAAAACAAGATAAAAAATGTTAAAAATCTATTTTTGACCTTCATTAAACCCTGGTACCGTGATCTGATCATGCTGATTCGCGAGCTCTTGAAAATAGAACGTGGTCTTGCATCCCCGACCTTTATACCAAATTTCACCAAATTCAGAGTTATCAGTACAACGGACAGTCGAACATACACACACATAAATATATATCATAAGAAATCGTGTTTTTTGCTTCTGCGAACCTCAAAACAAAAAGTATCTCTTTTGGGAAATTCGCTAATAATCCCTCCTTGTCCCAACTTTCATCTTCTTTTCCCACAGTCTTAATATGAGTCATTGGATCACCGCACTTTGCGTTATGAGAGTTAATTCCAAGTTCTTTTTAAGGCATTTTAACGTATGATCGATAAATGGTTTTATTGGTTTTCCCA
Source organism: Neoaliturus tenellus (assembly GCA_030545055.2). Taxonomy (NCBI): domain Eukaryota; kingdom Metazoa; phylum Arthropoda; class Insecta; order Hemiptera; family Cicadellidae; genus Neoaliturus; species Neoaliturus tenellus. The sequence continues at coordinate 5,829,539 of CM061534.1, read as the reverse complement.
GTTTAGACAATAATATCACCGTTTACTTCCTACTGAGTAAACTCAATGTTATCTCATTAGGGAGGTTTTAACTTGTATTTGCTTACATGGTCGCAAACCTACATACTTTTCCTCACGTTTTTTATGGGGAAAGAAAATATCATGCCAAAATTCCGTTGTAAATTCTCTGAGGACGCAGATATGCTGCGACAGGGGTATTTGTGGTTTGGTTTTATAATGTAAATTTATTATGCAATCCAACTTTCAATTTAAAACTTAATAATACAGTATAGGATTGTACATAGTGGTTTGGAGATGGATGGCACAACGCTAATGATATCGTTATCATTAGCGTTTGTGTAATTTATCAAAATAAATTATTTTGAAGCAATGTGAAGTGTTTTATTTTCTATCCTCCTCACAACTTCAAACTTAAATTGTCATCATAAACGGTTAAACTACGGTTGGACTTCCAAGATTTGAACTGGACTGGAGACGGCTCTACGGCTGCATCTGCACGGACTGTTAGTGGTACTGACAATCAACAGTAGTGGGCGGAGTCAACATAGCTTCTGATTTATAAAATAATTCATTTGTTTGATAAATCTTTAGAACATTGGGAAAACTTTATAAACAATAAACAATCATTATTTGACATTTACTTGCTTCAAGATGATTATTTAAAACTGATTCAAATAATTTTTGACAAATTTAAGAGCTGTTTTGACATTGACAGTAAGAATAGTAGTGACAGATGAATGACAAGGTAGCCAATCAGATTGAATAATGGCTAACCTCAAATATCCCACGTAATACAGAATTTAATTTACTTTCACACTCTTAGCAGAGTTCAGCTATTTCAAGGTTTGGATACTAAAAAAAAACTGAAAATAGGCCAGTGTTGGGTAAACTACTTTTTAAAAGTAGTTAGCTACAACTACAACTATTTTCTTTAAAAAGGAGCTAAACTACACTACAACTACTTTTTTTTTAAAAGTAGCTAGCTACAACTACAACAAAAAAGTAGCTAGCTACTTTTTCACTACTTTACAAAAAGTCAGAATAGAATATTTTGGTCATGTGGTTTAGACAAATGTCCATCAAAACGCAAAAAAATTATGTGTACACACTAAGGGTGGGTTTACACGTGAGAGTTTTTCACTCTCGGAGAGTGGTTAGTTTACTCTCATAAAAATCTCAGATAGCTGTTGATAGTACTCGCAGAAAACTGTCTGGGATTAACAATCTTGGAAAATTCGCTTGTTGTGTAAACACCTCTGCGAGTACCTGCTGAGAGTACGAAACTCTCTGAGAGTGAAAAACTCTCACGTGTAAACCTACCTTAACATACATACATTGATTGACATCCATTTATATAATACCAATGTGAATATAGGCCATACCATAGAAAATACAGGGTGTCTCTGACCTCTCTAGCGACCTTTTAATGTATTATTCCTGAACAAAAGACAAGTCAAAATATCATATTTAAAATTTCCAAAACTCAATAGTTACCCGTACAACCGCCATTTTGTATTTTTAAGGAATAATTTTTAATTTAAGAGCAGCTCGACGTAATAAAATGAAATTTGGTACACATCTTTTTGAAGTGAATACCTAGTTGGAATAAAATAATCAATTTTTTATCATTGATATTTTCAGAATGGCGGGTGTTTAAAATCTTTCGCCTTAAATTGCGGAAAAACTACATAAGGTAGAAAAATGTATGTTCTTATGAGTTTTTTGGGCAATTTAATTTAAAATCCAACGATGTTAATTTAGGGATGGACGGGACCTGAAATTTCGGGAAAATTTTTTCCCGATCATCGGGCGGGATTTTTTTTTACTCGGGAATTTATCGGGTCGGGAACTGCCGAACGGCGCGGCGGCCGCGATCGCGGCCGGCGATCTCGGTCGGCGATCTCGGTCGGCGATCGCGGCAGGCGTTCTTTGTTGGCGATCGCGGCCGGCGTAACGAGGAACGGCACAAATACACGGGGCCACATTCCACGGACGCCAAAGACGATCTATTGTTTAGCTTATCTATTGTTCGACCTTGGACAGTAATTTATTGAAGAGGGGTGTTTATTGCTCCTAGTACCAAATGCTACTTTCTGAACCAATTGCAGTAGAAAACTAAGGGATGGCTCGTTTGATTCGTCTAATTCTTACAAATTAAACAAAATGTCAACCAAAGTTGTGTGACTTTCCAATCAAAGGGAAAATGGCAAAGTATTGTTAAATAAATCAATCTTTAATTGAATTACTGTTTTATAATGTTAAAAGCATCTTGTTATAATTTAATATAATTTTTAAATTAAAAACTTCAAATCCCATTATATATATTTAAAAAAAGTAAACATTAAGACAAAGACAAAGACAAAGACAAGACAAAGACAAAATACTCTTTATTGACATGAACATTAAGTACAGTCATGGCGTCATTATTTTTCTTCTTCAGTGATGAGGTTGGCCTCGTCCCTCCAGGAATTCTTCAACAGAGTAAAATTCTTTTTCCAGTAGCCAGTCGAGAACAGCTCCTTTGAAGTTTCGGTTGGTTTTTTGTTCTTTCAGTGCAGGTGGAAGGGTGTTGAATAGTTTTGCTCCGATGTAGCTGGGTTTTTTTTCATAGGCTGACAGATGATGTGCAGGGAGTATGTAGTTGATTTGGTTTCGGGTGTCATAATGATGAGCCTCTGAGAAGTTTATTATGGGTCTTTTGTTAACTACGTGGGTAACTACCTCGGCAATGTATAGGTTAGCTACTGTCTGTAGTTTCAGCCTTTTGAACTCCCCCCGGCATGAGTCACGAAATGCCAGTCCAGCCATGATTCTGACAGCCTTTTTCTGTAGACGTAATACCCTCTGAAGGTTCCCCTGAGATGATAGCCCCCATACAATCAGTCCATAACGCATTTGCGCCTCAAAAAGAGCATAGTAGGCAGTCCTTGAGGTTTCTGCGTTACTGATGTGTTTCAGGCGCTTGATGACATAAAGAGCAGTGCTAAGCTTCTTACAGAGTTGATCTACATGGGGTTTCCAGTTGAGGTCACTATCAATGGTTATCCCAAGGTACTTTGCCTCTTGGGATGCTATTACATCTGGTAGCGCATGAGCACTCCTTCTTTGTGAACCAAAGAAGAGTTGTTGCGTCTTGTCTTCATTTAGCACGAGGTCATTCTCTTGGCTGTACTGTTTGGCAATGCTGGCAGCAATGTAGGATTTTATTTCTAGCTCTTGTATATTTTTGTGGGATACAACAAGGGCAGTGTCGTCAGCATATAGGAAAGCATCACAATTGTCGTGTAACACAGAAATAATGTCATTCGTGTACAGTATGAATAAAACTGGACCCAAGACAGATCCTTGAGGAACTCCTCTGGTTGTCTGTACTTGTGTGGATCTGTATTTTCTGGATGTCTTGTTTGTTACATTAATTATCTCTGTCATTTGAGTCCTTCCGCTGAGATAACTCTGAAACCATTGATGTGCGGTTCCTTGTATTCCTAGCGTTAGAAGTTTGTCCAGAAGATGTTTGTGGCTCAGACTGTCAAATGCTTTACTAAAGTCCAGAAAAATACCTGTTGTTGTAGTCCCTGCTTCTGTGGCATCAATGATAGTTTCTACCAAGTCAATTATAGCCGTGATGGTAGACTTGCCTTTTCTAAAGCCATGTTGGTGATTGGTTAAAATACTATTGTTTTTTAGATGTGTGAGCAGTCTTGTTAGAACTATTTTTTCAAAGACCTTTGATAGGGTTGAGATAAGCGAAATAGGCCTATAGTTGTTGACAAGGGAGGTGGATCCTTTCTTATGCTTCGGGTAGATTAATGATTGTTTAAGTATGGAGGGGAAAGTGCCTTGTTGAAAAGACTTGTTTATTAGGTTAACTATTGGGTCTAGCACTTCATTTTTGCAGTGTTTCAGAATTGTTGATGATATTTCATCGATTCCTGATGATGGTTTTGATTTTAGACATGTTATAGTTCTATCTACTTCAGCTCTATCTGTTGGTGAAAGGTTCTCTTCGAATGACATTAACTCTCTTTCATGTAGTGTTGGATGTAGTTTTGGGAGTGCTTGTTGAGAATCCAATAGAACTTGTTCAGCAGCATTAGCAAAGAAGTGATTCATATGTTCAGCTATTTTTTGGGGATCTGTTAGGGTTGTGCCCTCAATGTCAAGCGATTTTATTTGGTTTTTTTTGAGATTTTTTGTTGAAACGATTGTTGTTTATGACCTGCCAGACTGCTCTGCTTTGGTTTTCTGCATTTTCAATATAGGTTATTGAAGCTTCCTTTCTGAGTTGTTTGAGGTATTGGTCATATTCTCTCTTTCTGTCATTGGTTTGTCTTTTATTTTCTTCATTATTAATCAGAATTGAGTTGTTGAGTGCTGTAGTATATGCTCCTTTCAGCCTCATAAGTTCACGCTCTTGTTCTTGATTTGTAAATATTTTTCTTTTCTTTGGTCTTGAAAGTACACTTGGGCAAGCTGTATCTAGTGCTTCTCGCAGTATTTTGTCAAATTCTGAGTAAGCCTGGTCTGCGTTTTGAGTGTTGGTTACGGTTTCCCAGGTTTCTTGTGCCAGAAGGTTTTTAAGGTTTTCTATGTTTCGAGCACTGTAGTATCTTCGAGTTGTGTTTGGTATGACAGATTTGTCAAACTCAAGATGTACTGTGCAGATCTGGCCTGTATGGTCTGATAGGCCTGTGAGCAGAACTGCAGTGTCAACTTCTGTTTGCAACAATGTTCGTTGCAATCATGTCAATTGATGTTTTTGAGTGAGAGGTGATTCTTGTTGGCGGTAGAGGTATTCGGTTGATGTCATGGCTCAGCAGAACTTGATTTAGGAGTTTACTGTCATCTTCATCAGCCAGGCTGTCTACATTAATGTCTCCAGTTATAATAACTGGATTTTTCCAAGTTGGTAGATCATCAAGAATGTTGGACAGGGTGTCAAGAGCCAGGTCAAGATTGGTATAGATTGGGGGCCTGTATATTCCTAGGATATACAACTCTGTTTGTTTCATTTTTATTTTTATAAGCTGTGTTTCACAGACAAGTTCTATTTGTTTTTTTGCAATGTCGATGCAGGAAATGTCATTACCTAGATTTTTGTTTGCATATATTGCAACTCCACCTTTTCTATGTTCAGTTCTCGAGTATCCCCCAATGTATACATAATTATGTAGTTGGGTATTTTCAAGTTTGTCTTTAGAAAGGCCATGTTCTGTGAGTACAACTATGCTTGGTTTGGTTTGACAAAGTTGGTGGTTTAGTCTGTCAATTTTTGTACTGAGGCCATCTATGTTTTGGTGGAAAATCGATAATTTGGCTGGCTGAGGCAACGGGTTTTTTCCTAGTTTAGTTAAGTTGTTATTACTGGTTTGGTTGGGAATCCTAAAAAAGGTGTTTGAATCTCGTTGCCAGACTTGTGAGAGACTGCATTGATGTAGTTTGCATTTATAGTTTTGAAGTGCTCTATGTTTTTTTCAAAGAAGATTTCCCAGCTTTCTTCTTTTTCCAGTAGCATTGCGGTGATGGGTGGGCCTTTCATATAAACATTATTAAGCATTTTTTGCTTTTTTGGGCCAGGGAGGTTTTCAGGTTGACAATAAAGAGAGTTTGCATGCTCTACTTCCTCATTGGTTGTCGAGTTTTCATTAATGGGGTGCTGTTTTTTTGAAGGGGTTTGGCAGTCTCCCCCGCTCTTCTCTACTTTTTCATTGGTTGTCAAGTTTTCAATAATGGGGTGCTGTTTTTTTGAAGGGGTTTGGCAGTCTCCCCCGCTCTTCCCTACTTTTTCATTCATTGTCAAGTTTTCATTAATCGGGTACTGTTTTTTTTGAAGGGGTTTGGCAGTCTCCCCCGCTCTTCCCTACTTCGTCGCTGGTTGTCAGGTTTTCTTTGGATGTGTTGATGCTCAGTTTTTGTGACGGGGTTTGACTGTCTCCCCCAGTAATCCCTACTTGCTCAATGGTTGTCAAAATTTCTTTTGTTACTACAGGGTTTAGTTTTTGTGGAGGATTTTGTGGTACCTCCACTGAGTGTGTGTTTAGGTTTTCTCTGTGTTTTGCTAACTGCAAGGAGATGCTAAAATGATTTTTCTTATAGTTCCTTGAAGCTACAGATCTGGTTTTATTGAGACTTGTATTACTGTTTAATAGTGATGGGGTTTGATGATTAGCTTTTAAACTCTTTTGAACATTTTCTATACAAAGTTCCATGGTGTTTAGTCGAGATTTTAGCTCAGCTACTTCAGTAAGCAGATTTGTGGTGTTGTGCAATAATAAGGGGTTATGTGAAGATGTAGTGGTTTGAGTTTCACTGCTTTTTACAGATACGGATTCTTGTTTGGTGTAATCTACATTGTCTAGGCGTTTTTTTAATGAAGTTACAGTTTTTTCTAAGTTACTTATTTTGAAACATAGCCTTCAATAAGATGATTTAGTTTTTTGTCATGTTGTTCAAATATGTCTTCTGTTTCGGACCGTAGTACTTTTTCTTTAGTGATTTGAGCATCTTTTTCAGTTATTATCTGCATCAAGTCTTCTATTTTTTTACTATGTTTCTCTTCATCTTGCTCCATTTCTTCTATTTTTGCCTCAAAGTTTGCCAATTTAATTTGTAGAAGTTCGTTTTTTTCTTTTAAATATGTATTTTCTTCTAACAGAGCTGCTCCTATTTTTGCTGCCATTTCTAACTTGTCTTCATCACTCTCTGTATTTGCTAGGCTTTTATTTTCAATTAAACTATTTTCTAGCTCCTGTATAGAATGATTTAGGGTATCATTGTCATCATTTGCATTGGAATTGGTTCCAGTCAAATCTTCTTGATGTGATCTACAGTTTGTACATTTCCAATTTTTTATTTTTCCGGGGGTCCACCGTTTTAGATCTTTCTCGGGTATCTGCTGGCAGCCTGCATGATACCACGTATTGCAACGGCTAGTACATAGTATTCCAGAGTATTTCACCCCTACACTACATGAGCCGCATGGATACTTAGTAGGCATTTTTATTGTTATTTTTAAGAAAAATGTTATTTATTTTCATGAAAATTATATAATTTTGTTTGATTTTAAGGTTTAATCAAATACCGTGTCAATGTAAAATTAAAACACTGTGATAGCCAGCTGGTGAGTAAGTAGGCAGAGTGCCTAGGTCAGGGTTGCTGAGGTTGCAGGTGTAGGTCACTAGCATTTGCTGTGACACATGAGCTGTCTATCTGAGTGCTATGTCAACATTGCTTCGATGAGTTGGTGGTGTGATGGTGGATCTGTTGTAAGTGTCGTGTTGGAAGATTTGTGATGCGACTTGGCTCTGACGTCACTTGACACCTTACCATATGTTTTTTCATATACAGAATTTTTATGAAGTTTATGTTTGCATTTAAAATGTTTGTTTTTTCAGAAGTGACTAAAAAATTTGAGGTTGATCTTTTAGTTGAGTTATATTAGTAGCTTGATTTTTATTGAGTTTTATGAAATATGAGATTCTTACAATTGCTTCCATCAATAATTAGGTCAGTTCTTGAGTCATGGTATTTGAGTTGTATTTACTTGATTATATTTTAGTTTGCTGATAGAAATTTATCAATAAGTAGACTTACAGTTGCTCCAAGTAAGTTTTGCACATAAGTTAGATAATGTTTGTTGGATAATTATCACTTATACACACTTTTTCTTGAGAGTCACTTTACTAAGACAGTAGTCAGTCAGCCATGTTGGTTTTGGTTTCCAACAAAACCATTTATTAATATACAAATTACAAATACATTTATTAGATTTTGAGGTTCATAACTTTAAACTTCTTTGTTTTTTATTGATTTTTTCATCATACACTCTTTTTTTAAATAGCACAAAATTGCTAAATGAATACATAAAAATAAAATTAATTAGGTCTAATAGTGTATATTTTCAAAATTCAATTTTTATGATAATCTCTAAGGGATCCTGTCTCAGGAAAATCAATAAGTTTAAATAAATAATGAAAAAATAAACATTTCTTGGGGTTATAAATGGCGTTGGTTTGTTGAACCACTTCATTTCTTAGTGTGAATATTTATTATAATTTCAAGCTTTTTTATAACTGAGCAGGCCTTAGGCCTATCCTATACTCTTATACGAGCAAAGTTTGCTTGTTTGCTTGCTTGCTTGCTTGCACAATTATCTCAAAAACGGCTCCGACGATTTCCTTCAAATTTTGGAATATGGGGGTTTTGGCCACCAGAAATCGATTGGAGCTGGTCCCATAGCTGGGAAAAATCCGGTTTTCGCGCTAGAGCCCTTCAAAGATCCCATGTTATCCTTATGGAAATTTTTTAACTGAACAAAAATCAGCTGATAACTGTAGATAAAATAAACCAATGTGTTACATCTTTAACCTGTGGTTTTAGGAAAATCATACCAATGTGCAGCAAACCTTCCGCTTGGTGAGTGAGCGGAGCGAACGAGCTTTGTGTGAGAAACGAAAGTAATAATTTTACCGAGCTTAAGCTCGGTCCCCCTGGTACTTTATGTAATACAGTTTTGTTTTCATTACAATTTTTCCAATTGTTTTAATCTATATTTTTATGTACATAATTTTTCTTTTCATTCTTTATAGAAAACGTTTAATATTTCATTCAACAAAACTTTTATAAAATTTTTAATGGACTTTTTTATATGTATATTGCTTAGTGATTTGATTTAATTTTTTTTGGTTGCAAGAAAATTTATACTTTATCCTTATCTCATTGTATACTGCAAATATAAAAATTAGATACTTTAAATCTTTTCAACAAAAGGAGGTTCATTGTAACTTAAACAAAAAAAAGTGGAACAATTTGGAAACAGAACCAGTTGATATTTAACGTTAATTTGTCTTTATACAACATTCAGATAAGAGTCAAAACGAATATTTCCCGATAAATTCGAGAAGAGCAATCCCGTCCCGATCCCGTCCCGAAATTTAACGGGAAATAAAAATTCCCGTCCCGTCCCGTCCCGAACTAAAAATCCATTCCCGTCCATCCCTAAAAAATTATGAAAATTGGTTCACAAATAAGCGAGATAGAGCAATTTATCAGAGGCTAGTCACGGTCGTACCGCTTCACCGAGAGCAGTAGTTTTGGTAGCAAAACCATTGTTGAGCCGGCGCCGCGACCGCGCTTTTCGCGTGGCAACCCGCTCAGATGCGTGACTATTTGTATTAAAATCACTCTATCTAGCTTATTTATAAATAGATTTTCATAACTTTTACATCGTTGTATTTTATATTAAATTTCCCAAAAAACACATTAGAACATAAACTTTGCTACCTTATCTAGTTTTCGTGCAATTCAAGGTAAAAAATTTTTAACAGCCGCCATTTTAAAAATATGAGTGATAAAAAATTTATTATTTTTTCAGCAAGGTCTTTACTTGAAAAAGCTGTGTATCGAATTTCAAATTATTACGTCAAGCCGTTCTTAAATTAAAAATTATTCTTTAAAAAATACAAAATGGCGGCAGTTTGGGTAACTATGAAGTTTTGGAAATTTTAAATATGATTTTTAGACTTGTCTTTGGTTCAGGAATAATAGGTACCTCAAAAGGTCGGTAGAGAGTTCAGAGACACCCTGTATGTATGCTCAAAATTTCCATTCTCTAGTACTTTATGAAGTTTGAAAAACTTATTCTAAGCTGTCCACGGTAAAACCAACTGATACTGCGATTTAGACAGTGCCATTGCAAATAAACTGTGTTTTTAACACTTCATTAGCATTAATAACTTGGTAAATAATTTAGTTATTGCAACGCAAAACAATGGTAAGATGGCAAGAGATCGGAATAACTTAACCTAAAACATCAACTCCAACTCATGACTCAATAAGGCAGACGACAGACAACGACAACCAAACGTTTTCAAGCGTACTACTTTATACTGACTGTTCGTACACAGAGTCAACAATTAATAGTGGTGAAATTGTGTTTTTCTTTGTATTCGTTAACTATTTAAAGTAGCAAAGTAGCGTAATTGGGTTATTTCCATTAGTTAAAAATTTTGGGCATTTCAGTACCAAATGTAGCGTGAAAAGTAGCGTGATTCACGCTATATATTAGCCTCAAAATGTAGTGACGCTACAATATTAGTTGCTGCTTTGAAAAGTAGCGTCGTTACACTACAAACTACAAAAAAAGTAACGCGCTACTCCCCAACACTGGAATAGGCCTATTAACAATAATTGTTGAACAGCAATAAATAGGTTGTGTTAAATACATAGAAAATCAATGGTCTTACGAGAACCATACAGGCTTCATGGCTACACTAATGCTTGCCTTTATTCAGTTAGGAGCAAAATAAAAACCTTACCACTAGCAGACGACTAATTGAGGGAATTACATGAATTCGAAAGCAGTGAAAGTTATGTATACTGGACTTGAATAGTTTGGTGAAATGACAATAAATAGCAAACAAAATGAGAGCTGAAGATTGTCTTATGGACAAAGACAAAGAAGAAGAGATTGCTTTAAAATTAAAATCCTCCAATTGAAAGATAAGTTATTTCTTGTTAGCCTCCCGGCCTCTAGGCTTGTGATTCAAAGTTAGTAGGCCTATGCCTACTAGAAATCTGTGAGTGAGGAAAAGCTCTTATTTTTAAACATTTTAAAGTAGGTTAATAGTGAAAAGTGAAGTAAGTAACTGTAACAGAGGATTCTCTTTTTATGTTTTACCAAACGTAGGTCGGTAGGGTTTATGGTGAGCCTATATCTTCTCAACCTTTTTATTGGGTACATTCCTTTATAGGCCTAGACCTTTTGTTAAGAAAGTGACTTTTTTAACTTCAGTTTATTAACATAATCAGCAATTTACAAAGAAATATTTGTTCCTTCACATTAATCAGGATTAACCATGTTTCAAAATCAGTTGGGTGAGTCGGTGGCGTAGTGGTTAGCGCGCCGGACTTCAGGACCATGGCAGCGATGTCGTGGGTTCGAATCCGCGTTCTGCCAGTGACTTTTATCAGTACCTTTCACCTTGTACTGTAGCGGCTCACCCCCTTACTTTGTCTAATACGTTCCACGCACAGATCAATAGTCTATGTGGACGGGGCAAAGTAAGGCAAAAAGAGGTCCGCCAACCTCTTTAAAAAAAAAAAGTTTAAAATCCCGAACGCACATTTCTCGTGATGTATGAGAGGGAAAATCTCGTCTCGAAATTATTTGAGAATTCAAAATTCTCGTCTCGTCTCGAACTGAAAATCCAATCTCGTCCATCCCTACAATGAAGTATCATACTTCCCAATGAATGCTATGTATCAAGTTTTTAACCATCATGATTTGCTCCTACTCAGATTCAATTCAATTCAATTCAAACTTTCTTTATTCATCAGTATATACAAAATATACAAGAATGGTGTCAAATAGTACATTATCTTTATTCCTAATTAGGCTAAAACATAATGCGACGTTGACAGGCTGATGTTACTCATTTCATTAAAGCTCATCCAGTGAATATAAAGCCTTGTTGATGAGAAACATTTTTAGTTTTTTCCTAAATGCAGATTGACTGTCAGAGGACTTTATATCTTGTGGGAGTTTATTATAAAATTTGGAACCTGCATATGTTGGTTTTTTCTTATATAATTCCAATCTATGAGAATTTAGGGCAATTTCCCCACAGGACATTGTGTTGTAATTATGATTATCACCAACAAATTTCAAGTTGTCCAATTTGTTTTGCAGTGATAAAATAGTTTCAAAAATATAAAGACCATATACAGTCATTATTTTCAGTGATGAAAAATGTTCTTTTATTGAGGTTCTTGGTTTTAAATTTAAAATGACTCTTATTGCTTTCTTTTGTAATTTTAAAATTGTATCCAGATTGTTAATAGATGTTGCCCCATAGAGAGATATACCAAACGAAATAATAGAATGAATATATGCAAAGTAGACTGTCTTTAACGAGTCAATGTCAAAAAACTTTTTTAATCTTGACAAGGCAAAAATGCCGAATGATATTTTAGAGATCTCTTTTTCAGAATGTAGATTCAAAGAGAGGTGTTTATCCATTTCTAACCCCAAAAATTTGATGTAATCTACTTCAGTTATATTTTGTTTGTTAATTTTGATTGTTGGAGCAATGGTGCTATTTGATTGGAGAGTCTTGAAAATTAATGAATTTTGTCTTTTTTGGATTGAGTAACAACTGCTTTTCATTGAAATATTTTGTCAATAAAAGTAAGTTTGATTGAGATTTTAACTCTATTTCATTTTGTGAAGATCCAGATATTTTAAGGTTGGTGTCATCTGCATATAGGTATAATTGGCTACTGGTGGATAATTTTGGAAAATTTCCGGTGTAACAAATGTACAGTAAGGGTCCAAGGATAGAGCCCTGCGGCACTCCATGTTTTACTGTTCTAATTTTAGATGGTTGAGATATTTTAAATTTATTTTTACTGTAGTAAACTACTTCTACATATTGCTTTCCATCAAATAAGTAAGTTTGTAACCAATTAAGTGCGTTTTTTCTAATACCAAGGTCAAATAGAATTGATATAATCGTTTTGTGATTCAATGAGTCAAATGCTTTAGTAATGTCCATAAAAACAGCTACTACTTTTTGTTTACTATCCAAAGAGTCAATGATTGATTCAGTGAGTTCTGTGGCCGCAGTTAAAACTGATCGCCCTTGCCTGAATCCATGTTGGCAGTTCTCTAAGATGTTGTAGCGCCTAAATGACGATGGGAAACGGACAAGCGGTCGCTAGCGATGAACCTGCGTCGACAATAATAATGTTCTTCTGTCAATGAAGGCCTTCATGTAAAAATCGGACCGTGAAAGCGATAGAACCTGTCTATTGACCTAACTTCCGTGTTACATTGACGATCGGGCCGCGAAACACCGAAAAACAAAATAACAATCAAAAATAGAACCAGTTAAAATTTATTGGTTACTTTTTTTCTTAGATTTTGTATTTTTAGACTGTTAATCTTCCTTGCCATGTACTAAACGTGTTATTATTTTTTAGGTAAGAACAAAAAAGAAGCTAAGAAGCAGGCAGCCAAGGCTGCACTGGCTCCAATGGGAATCTACTACGGCGATGATGTTTGAACAGGATGTCCTTCCTCATACGTGTTCCCAGAGTATTTATCTCACCTACTCATATGTACACATTATGTGATCTAGTACTTGTATTTTATAATTTAACTTACGTAGGTGACATAATTCTATTTGAAAAAAAGTTGAATACACATGACTGTGGTATTATGTTTTATATTTTTACAGTTTTATTTGCTAGTAATTACAATGAATCAGTTACTGTAGCCATTTAATTTTTATGTGCATTAATAAAAGAAGTGTTTTATTTAATTTCTTTTTTTGTATTTTATTCCTTAACACCTACAATCAATATAAGGTAATTTTTTAAATTCAATTGGCTTTCAGCAATCTAAATCGTAAAATTCATGTTGAAGAGTGGTATAGCACACATAAACCTGCTGCCAGTTGAAAGTTAAAGTTATTCTTCGAAGCCGATACAAATTATACAGAGTAGAAGATTATATTTAAAACTTATGTTGTTTTAGTAAGTGTTTAATGCAGATTACTGAGTTATGTGTTTTAAACTATATCACTTAATCACTTTATTTAGATTAAAATGAAATGTATAATTTATATATTCCAAGTAATGTAAATCAGAAAATCCGTGTTAAACTGGGATAGTACGCACAAGCCTGATGCCGAGCAAAATATATTGTTACTTTGGTAAAGCAAAATAAACAATAAAAAAGGTAAAATGGGTAAAACTCTTACCAGTAATAGTTTCACTCAAAATATAATGCAGATTACAATAATTGGTGTAGGTTATTTTAGTATATTAAAACTGTTTGACACCAAGGAAATCGATTTAAAGCAAAAAATTACCGGTTAGCTCCATAACAATCAATGTTAAAAATCTGAGCTGTAGCCAAAAAGTGACATCAGTTGCAGGCAGGGATCCTGGAAATATTCTTATGCCAACACCATCTTCCTTCCACCATGTTTAAGTGTCAAGAGACGAATTTCTTGTTCAGTTTTTTTATTTCTTATTAGCTACTTACAATTAATTTTTTAATGTAATGCACATTGGCCTATAAAAAAATGTTCAATGTTATGAACAATATTTAGTGAATTTCCCTTAGGCAGATATTACTGTAGGTCTCATGGTAATTATGCCCGGGACCATGTTATTTATTTTATTTTATTATTTTTTTTTTTTTTTTGAGGTGCCCAGAGACCAAAAATATAGTCATTAAAATGTATATTCTTTATATATACGGATGGACGAGATTGGATTTTTAATTCGAGACAAGGTGAGATTTTTGTAATAAAATTTCGAGACAGGATTTCTCTTCTTATACATATCTGGAAATGTGCGTTCGGAATTTTAAACTGATTTTGTAACATTGTTAAATTCTGATTAATGACAGATATTGAGAACAAATATTAAGTAGGGGTGTGCGAGTACTCAAGTATGGAGTATTTATTAAGCCAAGCATGCACTATTGCACTACTTGACTCGAGTCTGAATTTTTTGGAAAAAACTTGTTAGTTCGAGTCGAGTTCTATAGCTGACTTATGGAGTGAAATTTATAAATAGATTTGTACATAACGATTAATTGTAACAAAGACCAGATGGAAATTATTTTCCATCTCATTTTTTAAAGAAAAGCTTTAAAATCGTGAGTATAATTACTATAAAATAGATGTTTAGTGGTTTGATTACTAATACATTGTGATGTAGGAAATTTAGAGTTATAGAAAGATCTATCTGTTAATGGCTGATAGTTGAGAGAGAATTGGGAATAGACGATAAATCCAATTACTATCTTATGAATGTGATGAGACTAGCAAGGATTAGGACAAAGCAAAAGATGTAAGGATGAAAGAACCATTGTCTCTTCAGCTCCAGAACAGTAAGGATGGTAGAGCTAGGCAGTAAGACCAAAAACAAGGGTCGGTGAGTTGAAGTTATAAAACCCCCACACCTGGTCGAACATATCAGTCGAGAATGTTGGGACTTCTCGTCCAACATGTTCGAGTCTGTGGGAGTTAGGCCCGTTCCTTTGTGAGCGACAGATGCAAGCGGCGCCCTATAGGGCCTAAGATATGATGTAATTAATTGCTATTGGAGATTCAAAGCTATCAGCTCTGTTAATGTGGACACATACATTTATAGGATGACGTAACCATTTGACAATGTTTTTATCTATTTGTAAACTATTTAACTGGTGTAATAGTAGTTTTCATTACTAGTCTCGAAAGTAACTTATTGGGGGAGAGATTGCATTTACGCGCGAGGCGAAGCCGAGCGTGGAAAAGGCCATCGAGCCCTATCAAGAAAAAACCGAACTCATAACGCTGAGTTCCGGTGTTTATGTCGAGATACACCTGCACGGAAACTGACGAGCGCTATGCAACAGCTGATCGGCCTAATGCAACAACAGCTGATCGGACTACACCGCGAAATCCCATAACATAACGGTTACTTTCCTTACTTACTTACAAAGCGTCGTCCCGTAGACCACTCACTTGCCGCATGGGATCATGTCAATTTAAATTAGATTCAGCTAGGTTTGGCTCATTTTTTTCTTGTGTAGCATGGAATGTTTAAGGATAGGTTTAGGTTGGGTTTTGAGTTTATTCTGTCAGAAATTCTTCTAGGTTGTAGAAACACTTATCAATGAGATACTTTTTTAATTCACTTTTGAGTTTTGGAAGGTTACAAATCGAAGTGATGTGAGTCGAAGTTCCGTGCACCACATACGCACATAAAGTAAACGTTATGTAATTTTGCTGTGCAGTAGCGGGAATAACCTATTTTCTTACCTCATTTTACGTTAAAAAGTGCACTGAAATGAAAAAATGTTTATTAGTTAGAGTTTAGGTTATGGTAGGTTCGTTTAATCAAGGAATCTAAAAAAAAATTAACAAATTAAGAGAAGGTAGGGGTCAAAACATGCAACGCCTTCTATGCACCAGATGTTCTTTTGCACCTATGACATCATCATTACCATTACCAGTATTAGTAAATGGTGAAGTCATAGGTGCAAAAGAACACCTGGTGCAGAGGGTGTTGCATGTCTTGACCCCTACCTTCTCTTTATTTTATTTTAGATTGCTTGAGTTTAATCTACTTTGTCAAATACTTTGTTGATACTATTGTATCAGAGAATCTTCATAACCATAAGGTGTAGAGGATTGAAATTTTGCATGGACGTTCCTATCTGTGAAAAAATGCTCACTAAGAAATGGTTTTGCAAAATTCCTTCAGGTCTCCACCCCACAGGACTTCAAAATTTTCATTTAATATTATTCTTATGGCCAATCTACTATAAATTTTCAAATACCACTCACTCATGTATCATAGAATCTCCATAACCATGGGGTATAGAGCGTTGAAATTTTGCGAAGACGTTCCACTTTGTCCAAAAACGCTCACTAAGAAACAGGTTTTTAATATTCCTTCAGGTCTCCGCCCCAATGGACTTAAACATTTCTATCTAATGTTATTCTTATGGCCAATTTTTATACCAACCTAGGAAACGTTTTTTAAGTCCTTTAGGGCTCCACCCCACTGGACTTCAAAACAGAAGTTTTGGATAATCCGTATGAAACAAGCTATCTAAAGTTGTTGGGCCAACTGCAAAAAATGTCAACTGCGGCGCATCATACCCAAGACTCCAGAGATGGCTCCCTTACCAGCTTACAGATTGGAACCTTAAGACAGACCGTTCACCTGTGAAGCACTGGATTATTTTGGCCCTTTGGAAGTTGCAGTAGGTCGAAGAAGAGAAAAGCGTTATGGAGCGTTATTTACATGTAAAATTACAAATACAAATTTAGCACACATATACTAATTTAAATATAAATAAATTTCTTTATTAATTTTTCAATTTAGGCAATTCCCTTTTGATATATTTATTACACTTTGTCCAAAGGCAAACCATATATACATGGTAAGTTGACAGCTTTTGTTGTTATTAAAATAAAATAAAATTTTATTGCAAGTAACATAAATTCAATCACGGGCGAAGCCAGGACAGTCAACAGCTAGTTTACTATAGGGATACTCTATATAAAAAGTTTTTTAAATACAAATTTTTGTACATAATCTAAATTTACATTCATAAAGGTCAATTACAGTTTGTTATTTAAAGAGACAAACATACACATTGATTGAGTCTAATGACAGTTTAGGCCGTATGTGCTTTGTATATTTACATATCACTAAGCAAAAGAGCAGTATTTGGTTGGTACTTACGGCCCTTTTGTTTAGCATAGGACCTCTTTAAAAAGCAGTAGTAAGAATTTTAATTTATGGTAAAATACAAACTTATTAATTCTTTAATGGAAAAATATAATTTTATGAATAATAATTATTAATAAAGCAAAAGAACTCTCATAACTATTACTATCCAAAAATTATGCAAGTTGAAACTTTGGCAAACTTTGGATGCGTTTTTCTCATTTCGAGGAAAATGCAGATACTGCCTTTATCCTTACCACGTATAAAGCCATTCTCCACAGTGCGGAAGAAGACATTAATGAAATGAGTATTAAATCATTATCCTCATAAGTAGACCAATTCGTAAATTGGAAGTTGAAATTGTGGTTCGGATCCCACGTTAAACTGTATGTCCCCCTAGATACCATTGACTGTTGGGCTATTAATTAACAGTCCTGCCTAAGGAGAATGTCGGCCTTAGTCAGTAACAATACTACAAGATCGCGCCACAATCATCCTACACTCATCTCTCATTCATATTGAGGTTAAAATACCCACTGTGTGAGGTCCCTGCGTCTCAAAATAGTGATATAGTGATATACTGACTTTGATACATGTAATATCAATAGTCAATGACTAAATACTTGATTATATAGTCGATCACACAGCCTCTTTGTGTCAGGCAGTGTTGGCAGCCTTGCACTATTTTGACGTATCTGGCAATTTGTTTTGGTTAGGTCCACTGCCCGTTTAGGACGGTTTTCTCTTTGAGGTTAATTTAAGAATTTCTTATTTAGAGGTTATCCTATAGTTATCTATAAAACTATACCTAAGAATAAGGATTTTGAGAGTCACTGTACGCAAAAAGAATCCCTATCAATATGAAATACTCATGAGCAACTATTACATTTACCAGTCTTCTAAAACCATTGCACTGTTTAGTCTCTTAAAGCATAATGAAATGACGTCGGACAAGACAGAACTGTCTCTTAAGAATTTTTATATCTACAATGACTCATATGGAAAAATTGAGGGTGAAGTAAGTACAAATATTTTTTTATTTCATAACTCTGATAAGTTTTGATATACAGGTTATATCAAATGAAATGACTTGGATAGCCTAATTTATAACATCGTCATGCCTACAACTTTCAGTTAGGCCTAAGCTTCACCAAGCATATCGGTCACACTCACCATTTGTCACATTCACTTTTAATTATTAACATTGAAGAACATATAAATTAAGGCGAAACTTCGTTATCCGTCTCCACCGTTATTATCGATGTGGAAATTTCAATATTGCGATTGAAATTGCTATCATATCGATGATACAATTACACAATACGATTATGATTTTATCACCTGATTTAGTTTCGTTCTTATATAATTAAACAAACCTTTTGATAATAAAACAAATATATTCAAACAGGTAACTGAAAATAACAACAACAAAAAGTTAAAATGTAACCTGTAACAAAGAACAACACAAAATTAACTAACCAAGTTTTAACTTAGCTGCATCTAAAATTGTATTGTGAGAAGAAGTAGACTTCGTTATAGATCTAAAATGGCGTCACACCACCACACAAATGCTGCCAAATACAAATCAGAAAGGTATTTTTTTCTATTTTATTGAGGGAATATGCGTTTTGAATGTTTTCCAAACACCATTGATTTTGTTGTTATAAACATTGCTGTCAATAAAAGTGACTGAGGTTTGATGTTTACGGTTAGGTTAGATTATTATTATGATACATTTCTTATCTCAGTATCATTGTTGATTCGGTTGTTTTCATCCCACAATTTCAATCGCTATATCGAAATTTCCACATCGATAATAACGGTGGAGACGGATAACGAAGTTTCGCCTAAATTAATTACAATTCTAAGCTTTTGTATCAAACTGCACAGCCCAGTTAAAAACCTCTCATTTAGGGCCTAATTGTATGTAGGCTATGTGAAACTGGCGTTAGATTAGCAATAGAATTTAACCAATGACGTCTCCAAAAACACCATAAATAACAATTTTGCTCTCTATGGCATTTGAAGCTACAGTTTTACAGAAATAGGCCTACAGATTTATACTATCTAGAAGAACTTTCTACATTTCACATTTAGCAAAAGATGTATACCTATAGGGTTACTTTACATCCTCTTTTCCCTGGACATGCCCTCTTTTTAGAGCATGAAAATACGTTGGGAGTTGGGTTACCCTACCGGATTTCCCCCTGAGATTACCGGATTGTAAGTGGATAAAATTTTTACACTGGGGAATTAAAAACATAAAACGGGAAATCTCCTCTCTTAGTGCTTTATTATAAACACTGCATTAAATATTAAGAATAGGGCAAAGTTTCAAATAATTTTTCAGGGCAGATAAATAAATATATTCACAGCTTTATCACGTTATAAAGCAAATTTTACTTGTAGGGAAATTTCTTTTTCCTGGCTGTACTCTTTGTTTTGGGGCATTCACAATACACAACTACCAAGATTTTTGACAATGGCCGAAGCAATCTGAATTTGACTGGTCCTATGAATAGTCTATCAACAGAACGATTGTTAGTTTTCATATATAGGCCCCGATTCGGCGTAGGCCATGAGCGAACGTGGTGATGATCAGCTGTTTTTCTGACTCTGTAATGTACGAGACTGTCTGAAATTAACGTGAACCTCATACAACAGTCTAGTTGTTTGTACAACTACACATGGTACACATTAGTGAGTAATAATTTTTTTAAATCCTAAGATTTCAATATTTAACAAATGTTTTTATATTTGTATAACAAATTGATGAAACTGCTATAGGCTCCACAAAAAAATTTGGTTAGTGGTACGACCAATCATTCCTTGGCCCCAGCATTAGTTTGATTGCCACAAAAAAATTTGACTTTTAAAACAGTGGTAATGACAGGATTTAAACTACTGTAGGTTTTGTTTCATTTAACATAGGCTAAGTTGTTCTTTTAAGATTTAAAGACTGTATTTAAAATTATCTAAAAAAAGTATTGTTCTAAAACAGAAAATATTTTTAATTATATTTTGCAGCAGTTAGGCCTTCTACATCATGCAAAGTAATAAACTAATACTTTGTTCAAAATCAATTGCCATTTCTTCCTCCTTTGTTTGAAAATATGTACACTTAATAAAGCAAACTGAACTTATTTATTAGTACATTATTCACACTCACGTGCTCAAAAAATGTTTTCAATGCATATTTAAAGGAAAAACATGTCCAACCCCCCCCCCCCCCCCTCCACCACTGGTTTAGTAACAACTAAGGAAATCTCCTTTTCCCCACCTAACGTATGGGAACTGGGAACCCTAGTCGGAGGACTCCATTTGTCCAATAAAGAAAATTTTATTTATTTAATATAAGCTCCTGTTGGCATACTTTTATTCATACAAACATTTTTCAGGAGGATCAAAAGATTATGTATTTTTTCCCACCCAAGGTAAACATTGATGAGAAAATGAAAAATGTTGGGCTAAGTGAAGCAATAATCAAGTTTACTGAGTAAGTATATAACTTATTGTTTTTAATAATTAGTCATTAGTAATAACCAAGACACTATTTTTTAGATATATTTTTTAGATATTTTATTTGAAACTCCGACGCATTCTGTGGTGCATATTTTAAGGTGAGTATGACTGAAGGGGTGAGTGTGATGATGGTAATGGATGAGATGAGGTGTAGCCTTGTTACTAACAAATATCAGCTGTTTAGGGTTGACCGGGGTAATTGTGAACGGGTTTTCGTGTTTTGACAAAAAACCCTTTTTTTAAGTACTTTTCATTACAAATATCATATTATAGTATATATATTTTTAATTCTACATTATTCAGGATACATTATACAAATTTTCAGGAAATTCCTCTGATAAACAAAATTGTTACAAGCCATTCACAATTACCCCGCACGGTATTGCAAATCTTATCAATTCTGGGGTAAATGTGAATGCCATCAGAAAAATTATTTAGAACACACCAAAAGTGAAATGGGGCAAATCAAAATAAAGCCCAACTAATTCTCTTCACATTTACCCCACTTTCAAAATTATAATCACACAAAAGCATTCACAATTCCCCCTTGTTTAATGCAAGTTCAAGATTTCTTAAAATTGCGAAAAAATGCAAGGTAAAAAAACATTAACCAAAACTGTATTAATAACATAAAAACGATATATTGCCATAACAACTTATAAAAAATATGAAAAGTGTCAAAATTTAGTTCATTTTCACTAAAAAAATTCAAGAGAGAACTTTGTAAATTAACGAAATGAAACCTTGCCTAACCTAGCAAAGTGAAACAGTATTACTGCTCACTGTCTCCCACAGCTCCATTGAATACATAAGTAATTTTGCAGTTTTTGTAAGTTGTTTTGGGATAGGGGAGTACAGCAACAATGTCAAAAATAGTAACAGTAAACAAATCGTTTTCCTTGCACACAAATTCAGTTTTTGCGTTATAGACACATCGGAAACCTTGCACTGTTATGTCACCATCATCAGAGTCAGTTAACTCTTTACAATTAACAAAATTTAACTCAGTTCCTGCAAAAAAAGTGCACTGCTTGTATTTTGTATTGAATGGGGGCAATTGTGAACAGCATTCACAATTACCCCTTTTTGTAATTCACAATTACCCCACAATTTAAAAATTATGGGGTAATTGTGAATTGGCAATAAATCCTAGAATTTTTATTGCAGTTGATGAAGAAACCTCTCAGGCTTTAGAGCACTTCTCTAGAAGTGCTTTAAAAAATTTCTAAAAAAAATAAATAATAAATTTATTTTTGAATTAATTATTTTTGTTGAGAGGCCGAGGTGATACACCAAAAAAATCTAAGGGTTTTTTCATGCTAATGGAAAAAAGACTAATTCTTTGAAAATTAATAACAACTTTTAATCGTGTATTAAGAAAAGACCAAAAAACATGTTTTAAGTTGGTTTTTAATAATATTAATGTTAGTTTCTAAGTTATAAGCGGCGTTCACAATTGCCCCAATTCACAATTACCCCGGTCAACCCTAATTTGTCAGGATCATTAATTAATAGCCCAATGACCAAAGGCAGCTGGGTCCAGTATCGAACCATCAAAAAGCACTAGGCCTAACTTTTCTCAGGATCGAACCGGCAACCTTCAGATTCAAAGGCGAGCTCTTTAACCACTCAGCTACCCAGCCAGTTATATAAGACACTAACTTATAGATAATACACTGCTTAGGCCTATCTTAGAAAGAGAGAAAGAGAACCAATCAGTAATGGCCATTCTGCTGGTGAGAGATAATACACCCTCTCCAGTAGACAGTGGTGCAGTGAACCGCGGAGTAGGGAAGGGGTTTGAGGGGGAGAGAAGAAAGGATTTATTGACAGTGCTGCCCTCTCATCTTGCATCTACTACTGTAGACACCAATATGGTCAGCCTAGATGTATCCTCTCATCCTTCCTTTCCTGTTGGATTTCAAATTAAATTACATCTCATGGTCATGGAATAGTAGTTGTGCAAAATTTGTGTTGTACATCACACTCATTTGTATCACAATGGATGGAAAATGGATTTTAGATCAACAATTAAGCACTAAAAGTAGGCTATTGAGTTACATATTCTACACAAAACTACTAATAATGTATTCGTTTTAGAACTTTCAACACAACAAAGCCATGTGAGAGTTTACATACAGAGAAAACGAGGCATTATTACTACACACCAGAGCCCAATTTCTACATTGTCATGGTGAGTAATTTTTAGATTTAATGTTTAGCCTTACTAATCCATAAGTTTTTGGTATTTACAACCCATTTAAAAGAGATGTTAATTTTGTTCTACAGTAGAGTCGATCCGACTCTACTCGAATGTCAATTGTCCGAACCTTGGAAGGGCATAATAATTCAGTATTAAAAAACTTAGTGTGAAAAGACAAACAGAGTGCAAGCATCCCCAAATACTAAGAAAGTATTTTTCATGATACAGTAGACTCCCGCAAACCTGGACCTCGATAACTTGGAATTCCGGATAACTCAGAGCAGTGAAGTGCAATGGGTTTCAAGGAGTTAAGCGGCATGGCATTGACTGCAGCCTACAGAACAGTTTTGGCTTTATTTAAATTTGTTTTAAAAGATGAGTTATTAGTTTTTGTATTACCAATACTGGTATGTGCATTATGCAATAAATAAATATTTTTATAGTAATAATGTACAGATGGCTCGATGTATCTGTGCTCATGGCTTTCGATGAATATTTTCCAAAATTGATTTAATCTTCGTTTTGTCTGAGATCAAATACAAGATTTTTGGATCGTGACATAATTACGACAGACCGATGTTTTTAGAAAAGTAACCCCGCCTTGTCCCTTGTCCATACTCTTTTCTCAAAAGCCATGAGCACAGATACACCGAGCCATCTTAACTATTTGTACTTTTTCTCATATTTAATACTTTCCTGATAATCCGGAATTTCCACAAACCCGAACACCATTCAGTCAACATTAGTCGGTGTTTGCAGAACTTTAATGTATACAGAACAGGTTTTTTTTGTGGTAGGTACAGAATATCAATATCCTACTTATATCCCCGCATCAGTTAGTTTTTCCAAGAACTGATAAGTGATTTTAAATGGTCAGCATTTTTGTTTCCAACAATTTGATTATCCAAACCACCCCCGATCCCAATTAGTTTGGATAATCAATTCTCTACCGAACTATTTGTAATAATTTGTAATGTATGTTTTACAGGTATTTTTAACAATTGAATCTATCCATGAAACATTGTATGACCATGACCATTCATGTTATAATGTTTTCGACTGAATGTTCAGACAGTGAACGTCCCAACAGAGACAACTGTCGAGGGGACAGTTTACCACGGAGAAGAGGTTCAAGACAGTGTTTGCTTGGCAGTCGTCAACCAAGCTTACCACATGTACAGGCTATTCCACAACACGCTAACCAGCACGTTGGAGTCCAGTGGAAATGATACTACACGGCTCAAACAAAAGCTGGAATTGTTTTTCAACTCTGTAAGTAAACACTTGATTTATAAATTGATGTAAATGCCATTTAGAAAAAGTTTTAATACTTGTTTTCCTACATTATGTGCTAAAAATAACATTGCAAGATATAAAACTATAGATAAATAATAATGTACAGGGAAATTAAGTTAATATTTTAAGTAAAGCACAAAAATAATGCACTGTCATATGAGTTGATTAAAAGATTATGAGTTTGTACAACCAATATTGTTTTACTTTTCTGATAACAGTTGCTTGTATTTTTCAGTACTTAGCCAGTGTGAAGCTACAAAACTGTGATATCATGGATATATTTCAAGGTGTGAAGTTCCTGCCCCTCGATAAACAGACATTCCTTCATATACAGTGTTTTGTAAATTTACTTGAAGCTACGTTTCCTGTGATAGAATTCACATCATTCTTGTATAATGATAGTATCATTTGGTAAGTTGCTTTATTGATATTCTCTCTATGTTTTCCTGGTAGTAATGTTACTAACCTGTTCTAAACAACCCTTGGGTACAAAAGACCACAAGCTCTATTTTTGCATTCCTTGAACTCTCTATTCCAATAGGCCTAATCAATTCAACTTTCAGACCAACCTACCTTTAGTCATTATGAGCCACGTAACTGCTAATCATAACTTTTTTGGCATTTAAAACAAATAACCTTTGCTTAATAATCATTCAGATTTGATGTGAAGATGAACTGAAACTCCCCATTTTATTAACCCATTAGCTAACAAGCCCGAGTATACTCGGGGCGGCCGTGAGTGGCCCGGACGTGCGAACCCGAGTATACTCGTGATTGCGTAATGATGTAAATAAAATATAGGTGCTCCATTATTATCGTGATTTGTTAAGACTAGAAGTGTTTATACACTTTATTAAACATAATATATAGTGTATCAACTAGTTTTAATCTTTTATTTACGTCTTGACATAATACAATACTGCATATCAAATCAGCTGATCAGCTGGCGATGTTTAACACAGCGCGCCATTACGTTGTTGTTTACATCAGTGTTTTGCCGTAACCTAAAACTTGTGATCGATGTATTTGTGTGTTGATATTTCGACTAAATGAGTAATTTTCAGGATCGTATCTCACTACTATTGTTTGAAAGTGATTCTGAGGTTGATTTAGATGATAATGAAAACTGCGACGACGAATTATGAATTATATAGTGGGTGTTTTCTTTTACTTTGGCGCAATTTTTCTTTGTATGCAAACTCGTTAAGTGAACCAAAAAAACATTCTTTACATATTTTTATTCCAATAAGAATTTAATTTGGAGGTATAATTGTTTTACTGTGTAATTTTGAGGAATTTTCTACCTAGGAATGCTCCGTCTACAAATATAGGTAAAACGCCAAAAAAGGATGATTTTGGAAAAAATTTTATAGGTATCCAAGTCAAATGTACATATATTGGAGTAATTTTTATTTTCACGTAAAAAAATAAATAATCAACTAATATATAATCATTTTTGGGCTGAAATATTTTTTTTTAGTTCTCTACATGCAATACGCTTTCAAAAATTATCTTTTTTTATATAGAACTATGTGTACATAGTAATATATATAAAGTACTTACCATGTATATACTATGACAAAAGTAATATTTTCTTAAAGATTAATAATTTCTAAAAAAATTAGTGAAAAAATCATGAAAATTGAGCAACAATTGTTGCTACAGTGATAGTTTTAATAAAAGTATTTATTTTTGTCTTGTTTCTATGGAAATTAAGGGGCTTATCAGGTGTCTAATGTCAAGGAAGCCAATGGGTTAAACGTAGTTATGGTCAATATCATAATTGTCTATAGACTCATATTGGACTGCCTACTCAAGATTTTTCCAATGAGTTTGTCAGCAGTTGTGGATTGTGAATAAATGAGATTAAAGATTTGATTCTCAATGTTACAAAAACTGCTGCAGTGGTCTATCTATGCTCAGGTTTTAAGGGCACCTGTTTCCCCCCCCCTCCCCCACTCCCAGGAATTCCTCAGGGAATTCGTGTTTCTCATTAACTCATTTTCCCATTAGGTTGGCAGTATACGAGGGTCATCCACAAAGTAACCGCCGTTTAAGCGTGGTGCGATAAGTAGTGGGGGTAGCGCCACCATTCTTACATCGGCGTGCGCAGCCGTTCAGTACGCTTCTAGCTGTGCAAGAGAGAGCATCGTACGATCGCGCGTTCTTTTGTTATAACGTAAAAACATGAGCGCTGCAATAGAAAGTCCCGCCAAGTATGAAGTGGCGTAATAAGATCTCTGTGGTCAAAAAGTTAAAGAGCAGCTGAGATTCATTGTGAATTGAGTGCGGTGTATGGCTTAAACGTTGTGAGCAAAGAAGGTTGTCCGTCAATGGGTTCGTTTTTTGTACACAAAAACGAGCATCATGGTTTTCTGACATCTGGCGTTGTGTTCGTCCATGACTGTGTCAGGGCAGGCGTTGTCGTGAACAAACACTACGCCAGAAAACACGATGTCGAAAACAAACAAATCCATTGACGGACAACACCTTCGGTTATAATGTTTAAGCCATACCCCGCACTCAATTAACGATGAATTTCAGTGGCTGTTTAACTTTTTGACCACAGAAATCTTACTAGAAAATGCACTACGTACTTGGCGGGACTTTCTATTTCAGCGCTCATGTTTTTACGTTATAACAAAAGAACGCGCGATCGTACGATGCTCTCTCTTGCACAGCTAGAAGCGTACTGAACGGCTGCGCACGCCGATCCAAGAATGGCGGCGCTACCCCCACTAATTATCACGCCACGCTCAAACGGCGGTTACTTTGTGGACGACCCTTGTAGGTTGTAGGTTAATGCTGTTCTTAACTGTTTGGTGATAAACTCAATATTTAGTGCTATTAGTTTTAATTGTGACAAATTTTATATTCTGTCTACTGAAGAGAGGAATTGTACCGAAGTTGTGTAATAAACTATCAAGTTATTACAAGAGTAATCCCGTTAGAAGCTGTCTCTTAGAACAGGGTGTCTAATGATCACTGAAGTCACCGAAAGTCACGGATTTGAGTTAATAGTCACGGAAGTCACAAAACATCCACTTATTTTTACTTAAAATGTAAGAAAAGTCACAGATTTTTAGTATGAACTGAGAAAATTATACGATTGTGAGCAAAAGTTATGTGACTAACAATTTCCGATGAATTCCTACTTCACTGCACGATAAATTTTGGACCTTGCGAGACCTCAGGATAATACAGCAACAATGTGAAACGTATTCTTGTAGTTACCGCAATGGCCACTTGACTGCGCATGCTCTATCCCTTTAGCACCCTTTTAAATTAATGATCGTGACAAGTGAATCAGCTGCTATAGTGATGTAAAATAAACATCAATTTTAGTGATGTAAAATACACGGGTATTTAAAACTCGGGGTAGTTACCCAACATTCATAAATGAATGATCATCATCAGGAGTAAAATGCTAATGGGAAATGCTATTATGAAAAGTTTTAAAATGCATTTTATTATCATATTACTAAACTTACAGGGTTATAATTGCAAAAATACAACTCAGTTTTTTCTAAATTCAATAAAAATTATAAATATTCAGTTTGTGGGTATTTACCCATGCCTGGGATGAATATCCAATTAACCCACTGGATATTTACCCGGCCCACATCACTAGCTGCTATTTGTCAGTAACATAGCTATACCGCATCTGATCCATCACAATTATCACACTTAACTTTCATACTAATTTTAAAATACGCACCATAGAGTGTGTCGATTTTCCAAGGAAGTATCTAAAGTGTCTAAGTAAAGGACTAAGTAAGAGCTCTATCTCTCAGCTTATTTGCATACCATCAGAGATTGTTATATTTGATCCCACTCTTTCATTTTGTTGTGCAAAACATGTTCACATAAAATGAAGAAGTCAAGGCAATACGTTTTATGTATGCGGGTGTTGTTCATTGTATCTGATTTTGAATTAAGGCCTATATGAGAATTTTTTGATGATTTAAAAAGAACTCAATTTTAGGTTTTTTATAAATTTTTAAAAACTATTTGTCATTTGTTCCTAGGAGTGGATTAGAACCAGAGGATATGCAAGTAGTTTATCATTATCTAGTCTTCAACCTGCTAACGAAAACAACGGATTCAGAAGTTTATAATGGAGTTTTACAAAATACCCCTCTCAGCAGTTTTGGGAGGTTTGTTGACTCATTGTACTAAGCAGATAATTTAAGATTCAATATACGAATAAAGTGAAAGCTATAAGTAAAACTATGGTTTTTATGCATTGAATATTATGAGTCTAAATATAAAAAATACCAGCTTTAAGTGACATGAGTTACTTAAAACATGAGAACTGCACTTTTGTACAGTTTTGTGGATTAGGCTATTACTCTTTGAATTATACATTTATCTTTAATTTTTATACTTAACATTTTACTTTATAAAAAAAGTACAAAAAATACAGTGGAACCTTGATACACGAAACCTCAATATATCAAATTCCTTGGTGTAGCAAAGTTTTCCTATCCCCCTTGAACCTGCCTATCAATATCATGTTACAGTACACTCTCGTTCATCGTAACTAATGTGGCGGACGGCCGGTTCGGATGACAAAAAATTCCGATGAAGCGGAGTCCGTCATGAGTCATCATTTCCGCCCGTACGGTGACCTATCGTGATTGTATTCACTCTTGTTTTTAAGATAATACAAGAGATTTTATGAAAATAAGGCACTCAAACTTTGAACATGGTAACAATGAACCTATAGGAATAAAAACAATGCAGGAAATAAATATCCAAAATTTTTATTTTCATATTCCATATTCATATTCCACTCATATTCCAGCAGACAACTGACTTCCACGTAACACAGGTGCAGTCGCGACGCGAGACAGACTGAATGACAGTTTGGGAAGCGGTCGAACCGGATGTTCACTTCCTGCTCCCTACCTCATTCTATTTTTGTGTGAATACTCCACGGCCTCGTAAATCACATCGATTTGTACAGATTATGGAAAACGCCTAATGACGTTTGATGCAAAATGTGATACTTCACTGTTGTGCGGATAGAACGAATGGAAATTGAAGGCGCTAAAACAGAAAAATTATTTATTTCGTAAGAAAAAAAAATTAATAAAATCCAGATTTTCAGTTCCGATGAAGCGGAGTTCCGATGTCGCCGAGTCCGATGAACGAGAGTGTACTGTATTTCTACTTCAGTATATCGAAGAATTAGCCAGGATAACCTCATTATTGTGAACTTTGGTTGCCCCAAAGCGTGACCTAAGGACCTCTACATATCAAAGTTTTGATTGCAAAACCTCAACGTGAATCGTTATGTAATTACTGGAAATACAAATGGGGAATGACAGAAGACCAGTCATGCGGCTGTGGAGCGAAGTTCCATACTATGACTCACATGGTCAATGAGTGCCCTTTGAGTGCTTTCCCAAAAGGGCTGAAGGGCCTTCATTGTGCAAGTGAAGCTGGGCTGCAATGGCTTAAGTTTAGCGCCCTGGATTTAGCTTTATAGAGAGATCATTAATGTTTATTTTAGTTTTATTATAAATGTATTGACGCAATTGATTTGCACTGCAGAACATCTTTTATTTATTTTATTAGCGAATATATGTATCCCTAGACACGGTAACTCTCGTAAAAATGGTCCGATCGACACCAAATTTGGTAGAGATGTGTAATCCTACGTTTATTTGGATGAGTTCGAAAACCAGACATATCGACCTACCGGAAGAAGTAGTTTTGGGGGGTTTTGTACCCCAAAAATGGTTTTTTTTTGCATTTTTCATATGTAAATTTTAAAAATTTTAAATTTTTATTCTAACCATTAGATTTAGCTCAAAAAAAACACACAATTTAGTATTTTGAAGCTTTGCTCTATCTCGATTGGTTACAGAGATATTACAAAGTCTAAAGACAGTACATTGTCTTTTGGGGCTCCAATGTTAATCTTATGGAGAATAAGGATGTGTTAATATTTCACTTATTAACCAATATTTTTAGATGAAACTTGGTATTTAGCTTCATTTGGTTGAGATTCATCCATTTAAGGTAAAAAATCTTGGTTTTTGTACTTATCATGGCAGCAAACCTGCAAACTCTTTTCCCATGTTAATCATATGGAGAATAGGCAAACTCTTTTATTTATGGACAGATATTAATGAAATTTACTATATGGCTTTATATGGTCCAAATAAATTTTTTCTATGCTAAAAACCTACTTTTAGTGTCCCCCATGGCAGCATACTTGCATACTCTTTCCCTATATTTATCTTAAGGAGAATAGACATTTATTTCCCTATTTATGAGCACGTGATGAAATTTTGTTTACAAGTTTAGCTGGTCACAGTTAATATTACTAATTTGGAAATTCGCTGAGTACGCAGGTCTGCTGCTACGGGGGGTATTATTATTATTTTTAAGATGGTAGCTGGTTATGACAGCCATATGATGTATATATATAATGTGAATCGTTGAACTCAGCCATTTTCTTTGTGTTGCAACCTGTCGCTCAACAGACGTCGCATAGTCCTGTGTATAGTGTGTTCGTTCTGTTCTTGTTTCCCTTGTACAAACCTCAAAGATGCAGTATATGTCAAGTTATTTATAGTAAGAAGTTTTCACATTCCCCTTCGAACAGGTTTGATATATCAAGGTTCCTCTGTGATGGATATTATTCTAGTAGACAAATTTTTTCTCTATCCCAGTTGGCAATTTTTATACTATAAAATTAGAATTTGTTTGAATTAAAATGGTTCACAACAAAACATACCAACACACAAAATAAAAAGAAATTTCAATTTTATGTTTTTTGTGTGTTTTGTTTGCTTTTAACCAATACTTTTCCCTTAGGTTCATAACAGGGCCGGAGAATGTACATAGTAACACAAACAGTGTGGGGAAAGTACCAAAAGTGTTTCTTGGTCAGGCTAAACCTTTATCAGGGATGTTTCATCTTGTGGTGTACAAGCTTGGCAGTTGTATCGTCTGCGCGTTTATACCAGGTGAGTCAAACCAACTTGCATGATTCATTATATTCTTCAATGCTACATGAATGGTGTTTATGTGTGTACAGACATTCTTTTTCTATCATCTACCACTGAATCATTAACCATATACATTGACATGTGTAGACATCAAATTAGATGCATATTTTTAGAATTAAAATTCAAAATGGGGGCCTGTATCATGCCAGGGTCAGCTGGTCGACCAGAATTGTTTTCAACAAAACAACTCAAGTAGGCTCTAGCAGGCCCAATTCATGGCAATAATTGGTACTCCGACTATCCGTGATTAGTCCATTTTGCAGTTAATCTTAAGCCTTTAATAAACTAAATACAGTAAAATATTAATGCTTTTTGAAAATATCAATCGCATATAATAGCTAGAGAAAGCAAATCACTAAACGAGAATTTAAAAATTGCAGTGTTTCTGATAATCAACCACACATTTAATCCAGTTGCTGATAATAAGTAATCTGTGGTATTGGACAGTGGAACCTTGATATATCGAAACTCAATATATCTAAATCCGCGATGAAACGAAGTTTTCTCATTCCCCTTAAACCTGCCTATGAATCTAATGTTATTTATACTGCTATATATCGACGGACTAGCGAGGCTAACCTCAATATAACAAACTTATTGAGTGCCGATGCACGGCCTAATCACCTCTACATATCGGAGTTTTGACTGCAAAACCTCAACATATCGAAGTTAAAAAAAGAGTAACAATTTGAATAATTGAACTTATACATTTTCTTTTGTGTTGCAACCTGTCGCTCTACAGATGTTGCCTTTTGCTGTGTCTTTTTGTGTTTGTTGCGCTGTTCTTGTTTCCCGCGTTTACATTTATCTTATTGTGTTAGTGTTGTTCCATTCATTGCCCTAAGTGTCCGTTAACCGGCCGTTAGCATTTTGTTTAAATGCATTTTACATCATTCTCGTCAGTACTAATTTAATTTTACAACCCCATGTTTACTGCATGTATTAGAGTACAAAGGTCTATTCTTAACCCTCGAGAGGTCGCGCAAAATATATCACTTTAGAGGTCGCGCACGGTGGATTCCACCGGGTTTATAAATAAATGCTAATGTTGTACACATTTCCATTTTATTGATTACAATTCAAAATATTACATAGAATATTAACTAATAAAACACTATATGAACTATAACACTATACTATGAACATATAGTAGGCCTATAAAAATTATACTATATGAAAACAAGTTAGCTACCTGTGGTTTCCACCGTGCGCGACATCATATGTTATACAATGATGTCGCGCACGGTGGAAACCACAGGTAGCTAACTTGTTGCAATACAGCAGCCGACTGGCTTGTTGGAGGGGGTGAGGGAATGCGCGATAGCGTAGCAGACGGTTAACCTAGCAGACGAGTCCATTTGAAGGTACAGGAGGGGGGGTAGCACTAAGCTTCCACGCTGAGAAGTAAAAAAAAATTACCTATCGCCCGGTGGAAAAGACAGCGGCGCGACCCCTCGAGGGTTAAGAGTCTGTAGTATCTCCGCCATCTTGATTTTTAGTTCTATAGGATTCACATGAAACTTGAATATGTTCACAATAATGGTATGGCGGTTCATGTGACGTGGATAATTATTTAATAAATCTAAAAATGGCTTAACATGGTTTAAAAATGGTGATAATATAAATTTTTTTTTATTCATTATTCAAGTGGATAAATTTTTAAATTAATTTTTAATCACGTCAAATGAAAGACACTATGGTAACATAAAAAAAATGACATCAAGTTTGTAATTTTCAGATGAAAAACAAACTCACAGTAATGTTTCAAATTTAACATTGTTCTTATGGAACAAAATGCCGAAATTGCGTAGGTACTGCAGACTCTTAAATTCACTTAAAAAAAAAAAATGTTGATATCTTTTGCAAATGATTGTTCAAGTTTACAAGGATAACTGAATTGTTGGAGAATGTCTGTGAATCTAACGTTGCTTTTCAGAGTCGGAGCAGCTGACGATGGAAATGTTCCGCAAGTGGGACACATTTTTAGGCCCGCGGCTGACTAAGCTAGCGCCGGAGGTGTCGGGGTTCACCAGTTCGCAAGCCACGTCATCGACCGGCTCCGTGGAAATGGTCAACCGGTTCGTCTACTTCAACCGGATGAACCTGGCCTCCAAGAGCACCATTCACAGCAACAGCCGGCGGGGGTCGAGCGTGGCAGTCAGTCCGCAGGTGTTGAGGATACTGGCGGACATCAACTCTCAGCATGCAAGGTTGGTTCTCACCGCTACCGCTTAACTTGCTAGTAGGGCATGAAATGGAACAATAAATGTCTTCCGAGATGCTAAAATTACCACAAACAAGTGTGACTTATAGTTAATCCTCACTAAAATTTTGTTTTTGTGACCATATAACTAAAACTTATTCCTTACTAAGCTAATAAAGAAATTGGAATATACATTTTCCTTGCTTTCTTTCTATCTGCTTTTTAGGTACATACTAAATTGTTTTAAGTTTAAAATCATATATATTCCCCATAAACACCATGGGGGTGAGTCGTCATATAGGTGTTGTAAGCATTTATAAGTTTAACCCAGCTTAGTGAATGTACATACAAATTTTATCAAATTATGGCAATAAATAAGAGAGATACATTTTTGTGTTGATTTCCCATAAGAATAAAATGGGAAATGTATGCTTGATTTTTTTCTGTAGTTAATTAGTTAGGGGCAAAATGCCAAAAATTCATTTTGACAATTTCGAAACCCCATTGAAACCTTTTCCTACAATCCAATGATGCTGGTTAATTCATTTTCATTGTTAAATTTAAAAATTTATTTTAAATTTCATGATTAGGCCTATATGCATTTACAGAGTTATATCTTTTTTTTTTGTTCATGTAATTGCTCTTCCTGATTAGTAAATTGAATATTTTGTAAGTGATATATCTAACTTACTTTTTTTTTACAGGTGGTGTGAAAGCGGAAGTACATCTGTTGAAACAATAGTGAAAACAACAACAGACTACTGGGTTGTGGGGAAACTTTCAAATGCTAGAGAATTTTATGTGGTAATTCAACAGAAAAATGCCAACCTCATTGAAATCAGTGGTAAGTTGTGTTTCAAATTGATGGAAGGACTTTCATTTACAATATAAATGAACTAATTTTCCTATTATACACAAGTTTCTGTGCATTATTTAATTTTCTAATGTTAGCTGTATTTTGCTTATTTAATATTACTAGAGCCTCCTGATCGAAATTCGATCAAAATTTCAGTTGATCTGTACCCAAGAAGTTTTAAAACATTTTATAATTCAAACATCTATTCTTCCTGTTTTTCTAGCAGTTATTTTTATAACAGCTGTCTAATGATTCAATCAATTCCCCTTCCTCCATAAGATTAACATTGAAACTTTGAAAGCCTATGGGGAGTAGCCCTGGTGTCCGATGTGAATTAAAATGTGATTCTGCTCATCTACAAGACTATACCTTTCTAACGGTATGGGCGGATTTCTCCTACGATGTACACGAGCTGAGAAAAAAGGAGGAAATGAAACATGCTTGCATATTAATATATAGATGAATTAAAATGTTTTGGGTGATACCAAGTTCCAGTTTTGTTAAAAAATAATATTATATTACTCAAAGGTTCCATTATTCAGAAATTCCAGGTGTCAACCATGCCAGCAAAGATGTGGGCTCCATCAGAGCAAGAATTCTACAGAGCAAGAAGATTCTAGCTGGCTACTTGCTACTTTCTTTCCCTCATTGCACGTTACATGTATGAGTTTGCAGGACTTTACTTCTCGGCGTCTTTGTCAATAGTACATAAATTGTATCACTATATTAGTTATCTATATATTAAAAGGCAAGCATGATTCTTTTTCTTCTGTTTCCTCAGCTTCTATGCATCGTAGGAGAAAAATCCGCACATGCCATTAGAATGGTAGTGTACTGTAGATGAGCAAAATCCCATTACATTTCAGATCTGAAATGTAATAGGATTTTGCTCATCTACAGAACACTACCATTACTCGATTACCATTACCATTACCCGATCGGCCATCAGGGCTACGACCTACAGGTTTAAAAATTTCAGTGTTAAGCATATGGAAGAAGGGTGATTGAATCATAAGGTGTAATAAAAATGCAGCAAATCAGGAAGAGCAGTGATCAGTCATGAAATTTTTTTCAAAGCGAATTGGATCCAGATCAACTGAAGTTTTGGTCAAATTTTGATCAGTGTGCAGTTCCTAGTGTAAATAATTACAGTGTAACCTATTTAAATTGCCATTCTTGGTCTGGGATATGATGTTTGAGTAAATAAACAGACAACAGAAATGTTATTATCAACTTATATACTAACCCTTCACAAGTGAATAATAAAACATCATTATATGAACTAATATGAATGTTCATTGACATTGCATTCATCACATTTCA
This sequence comes from Neoaliturus tenellus, assembly GCA_030545055.2. Classification (NCBI taxonomy): domain Eukaryota; kingdom Metazoa; phylum Arthropoda; class Insecta; order Hemiptera; family Cicadellidae; genus Neoaliturus; species Neoaliturus tenellus. The sequence goes on along the minus strand of CM061534.1, from coordinate 5,793,873 downwards.
CATTCACTGTTTTGGCACAGTGTTTTACTTACAACACATTAATATTAGCAAAATGTCCATTTGTGAAATGACAAATAAAGAGAGACAGTTAAAAGATTGGTGGTTGAAGGAGGTTGTACTGTATATCGGTTAAAAACAGTCAAAATTCTAGAAGTTATGATTTGCATCAATAATAAAAAGTTTGTTCGACATACCATTTGATCACATCAAATAGCTTTAAAAATAGAACAAACATCTAGCTAACAGAGTAACAACAATCAAAGTCAAGTGGGGCTAGGTTAGGAACCTTCTGTCTGGAACTTGTCCATCTACCGGCGGTAATAATAACGTGGGTTAGGCCAGTCGCACACCAAAACAGATGCAACAAGACATGATCCAACAATACATCTTACGACTTCGCGAGCGAAGGCAACAACATGTGTTTAAAGTGTGTGGGTATTCCATTTAATAATGTTACCTTCGTTTGCGAAGTCAAAATATGTTTTGTCGCGCCTTGTTACATCGCGTCGTCTTTGGTGTTCAGCTGGCCTTAGGAGCAGGGAAGAATTCTCCTCTCAACTCAATAAAATGCTACATAGATAAACAAAATGTTATTGAATTATCTATTGTTTATTGTACTTAAGCTGTGCCTTATCACTTTTGTTCTCTTAAGCTCCTCAGTAAAGTGAAACGCCACAATCCAGTAGTCTTAGTTTAGATAACAAAATTGTAAAATGGCGTTCGCCATGGATAAATAAATAAATAAATCTTGACTCAACGTGGACCCAGGCACATCAAGTTAGTAATATTTAAGTTTCCCGAAGCCAATATCATTCCCGCCTCAATTTGACCAATATTGCATCCCTATGACCATCAAACTGGTGAAAAGCAATTGCTTGCAATTGAACTGTGTTGAATAGCCTAAAACTCCGATCAAAACTCGAAATCTGCTTTATCCAAACTACTGATCTGGATTTTTCAACATAAGAAAAATTTTCTCGTTTTAGCCCCTTTAATACATTCTCTGTTATGTGCGCAGTACACATGTATTGGCGTTTTTTATCAGCACCCCTCGATATGATTGAATGTGATTCACACAAGAATAGAGCGGGAGACAGGAAGTAAACATTCGCTTCCTAGATAGCAGTTTCATGAATGCACCTGCACGATAATAGACCTTTCATTTTTGTATGAACATAGTAATGTAATTAATTGAACTAGATACCTCAAAATGGTTGAAATTCGACCAAAAACTCACTTGAGTCTATTCGATTTAAAATGTTCGTATTGTAACATCTGTTCTTCCTGATTTGCTGCATTTGGTATCAGCTGTATAATGATTTAATAAATTGTCCTTCTCCCATAAGAATAACATTGAAACTTTGAAAGCCTGTAGGGCGGAGCCCTGAAGACTGATCTGAATTTAAATAGGATTCTGCTCACCTACAGGGCATTACCTTTCTAAAAGTATGCGCAGATTTTTCCTACGTTGTGCACAAGCTGAGAAAAAAGGAGGAAACAAAACATGCTAGGATTTGATACTTAATTTTTTATTTTTGTTTTCCCATGTTACACATTACAAGTTTCCATATATTAAGTTCGAAGATCTCTTATTAGCTCCTCAATATTAGTTAATATAATCAAAATTGTTCACCACAACACCAAAAACTATGATTCAGGGCCGACTCTGCTTCATCCGAATTTTTTTCCGAAGTAAGCCACCTGCCACATTACTTTGGAAGAAGAAAGAGTGTACTGAATGCGCCACAGCTTGGGCCAAGCTAAGAAAGTCAGAGGCTGATAATTAAACTAAATATAACCTGCAAAAAGATTACAAATTTTCAAAATATCCGTTCCAAATGACGAAGTGATGTTGCAATAATGAATAATGAAAATTAGTTTAAATGTTGTCATTCTAGATGGTGTTTAGTTTTTATTTACTAATAAATTTTTTGCTTTGTTGCAGATGAAGTGAAAAGGATAAGTGAAAATGAACTGAAAAATATATTCTTCCACGTCTAGTCAATGTTAGATAGATTCTTAGACTTCTTTCACTTCTAGGGTCTATTTTTATTAATGCTGCATTATCTGTAAAAATTACCATACTCTTCCACTTTAAAAAGTCATAAATCCTAAATCACCAAGAAATACCACTTGTTTTAGGTAAATCATTTCTGACTATAAGGGTTGCCACTTAAAGTTGATGAATGGCCAGAAAAATCTGGGATTCGTGAGGGGTTGGAGAGGGGTAATTTTTTACAAACATTGTGCTTACATAATATGTTAAATATTCATGGAACAGCTGACAATCCAATACTTTAAAACTTAACCCTTCCCAGGCTATTGACGGATATATCCGTTAAACTTTATTTCTCTTCTGGGCTGAAAACGGATTAACGGATATATCTGTTTTAGAAATTTTCTTTTCCGGGACAAAGACGGATACATCCGTCCAAAAGTACGAAAAACATATGTTGTTTATATTACGATTATAAACATTATATTGACTTTTTGACTTGTAATTTAGTTTTTAAAGTTGGCAAGATTATGTCCCATGACTTTTTCACCTGTTTCATTCTAAAACAACACATATGTAGCTTGAAACTGTCAGTTTGCGCTGGGACCTTACAGTGAGTGTTTGTTTACGTTTTTGTAATTACGTACTATGAGTTTTTATTTCAAAATTATTATTCCTAATGACTCAAATTTTGCTGAAGGTGTTATAAAATGCTAAATAAGAAGTGCATCTGAAGAGGATTTCATATTTGGCAGTGAAAATAACTATAATATGAAAAATGGTTCTAGCGAAGAAAGCGATTAACCATGCGATTAACCATACGCACAATGCGTTGTAATTCTTGCATTTTTAGCTTTTGTTTTTTTTTCACAGTTTTTAAGAGGAACTGAATTTAATGTTATATTATGATAGTTAGTAAATAAAAAAACAAAATGAAATAAACGGATATATCTATCCTCTGCCTGCAAAAATACTCCAAATTATCAGCAGTTTTCATATTTCTCAATTGTCGTTCTGGGCGGTGGACGGATATACACGCTCACCCAAGTTTTCTTGCGGACGAAAGACGGATATATCCGTCTTCTAAAATTTTCTTTTCTTTATAACATGTGCAAAAAAATTATTTCAGCAGTGAAAACTTTTTTATAACATATGAATTATTTGGAACACATTAATAACAAAAAATTACAACATTATGTTTTGAACTTTTGCTTGAAATAGTTACGTCTCAGCCGGTGATTTAATGTAGCCCGGGAAGGGTTAACAGTAGTGAAAATTATTTTGTCAAGTTATGTTGTGTATGAGACTTATAGTTCTTGAGTAAGTGTAAATTTATCTAATTAAAATATACTTAATGTATGATTTATAATATTTCAGGTAGATGATGTTTTATAATAAAAAGACCGTGAAGCTTGGCAAATAACCTTTATAATGTTTATGTAAAACATTTTTTTCTTGTTCTCCTATTTAACTAATTGTGATATTTATTTATATGTACTGATATGTGTTAAATGGTTTATAATAAACCAACTAATCTTAACTCTCTCTTGACTGGAAGTTAGACCGTTCCCCATAATTATTTTGTAATTTACATACTACAGTACTCGAATTATAATTTAAATATTTAAAAGATAACAAACTACTATTCTCAACAGCATCACAAAATAAAGATAACTTGTTAATTTGTTCTCATATTAAAAAATTATATTTAAAATGTAGGTTTCATACTTATTAAAAAAGAATACTCATCATAATAAACTTAAGAAGTTTGTTTAAACGTGACTCAGCTATTGAAAACTAAGTTTGCAATTAAATAAATTCTTTCAAAAAAATTATGGCTGGTTTCGCTTTGTGGAAAGAAAGAATTTGCTGGTGCAGCATCAGCTCTGAGTTTTTACAATGTCATGTAACTGAATTAGCGGACCATCAGCTGATAGTTTTATTAGCCAGAACATGACGGATTACCTATTTGGAAACAAGCTCTTTGAGCTGTTGTGAATTTTACAACAGGTTTACATCTTTATTACTTTGTGAACTCTTTGTTTCTTGAAGTTGCCTATGTAAAAAAAAATATAGTTCATAACATGGACCATATAGAAGTTTGCGGTGAATGATACAGCTAATTTTTTAAGTCCTAGACAAAAAAGTTATATTTTGCGTATTATTAATATAAAACAAAAAACAGCTGGATTTGTTCAGAATGATAAAAAGATTTTTTTATAGATGTTGTCATTTGACTTGACGTCATCTGAAAAGCTTCCCGTAAGACTCTAGTGGGAAAACTACTATCTTGACCAAGTATAGTTATAATTGCTCTAAAATGTCAATATTTAATGTCTGGCCAACCAAACGAGCTACTTTCGCCTCTCATGGCAGATCTGGCAGCAAGCAAGTACGGTTTTCCCTCAACGTGTGGCCCTTCTATATTTTATATACTCAATACCCTTACTCACCATGTAAATCACTCAAAAATTAGTAAGAAAAAAGTAATTACTTGATTTAAAATAAAGTATATGACAATCGGTTGGTACTGGAATATAAAATTTATTAAAAATAAATAAACTATAGTATTATAAGAAAATACTTTTATTTATTTAACCAAGGAAGCCTTTAGGGCATATGTCAAATATCTTTATTTGTCCTAATAATTCTGTAACTGTGTTATCAGTCTTATGTTAGTTTTGGTAAGATAAGCCGCAACTGTAATGTACAGGTTGCAGCTTGTTTATTTTGTGAATAATTACATAATATGTATATAGTATGATCTTTTTCTTAGAAAATAATAGTAAGATTAATAATTTGTTAAAAATGTGGTAATATATTGTATGAAGTCCATTGTTATTATACGGTATGTATATTTTTCTTTTAAAATTGCACTGAGGATGTGAAATTTACCGTAGACTCCCATCTTGACCAATATGCCTTCCTCTATATCTTTAGCTATTAAATCCTTTGACCCCTTTATCACAACGATAGCTTGATCTTTAACACCATTGATTATGCGGTAACGTGAATAGATTTCTCATAGGTAGACGCATTTTAAACCGATTTACGGTGACACAATCTCTTGTAGCTCACTTACTTTCCAAAGAAAACAAAACAAAAAATAGTAAGTTATTTTCAGTATTGTATAATAAAGGAAATAAACATTGGAAAAATTTATAGAAATTTATATACAGGGTGTAAAAAAAGTCTGTCCCCCCTCTTCAATTTTTTATTTGTTAAGATAAACAAATATCGTTTGGAGGGGTTATAGTAACTTAACACAAAGTACCTTTTGACGTTATCAAACATTTTTAGTCGTGTTAGGGGGACGGCCCACCAGGAGTCAGATGAAAAGCTTAAATGTAAGCATAGGTTGATATGTAAATTAAATTAAAAGTCTCACTTGGCAGAGTAAAATGCTGCAAACTAGACTTAAAATGGATGACCCAGACGGAAATGGTAGGCATTCAGTTTCCATTAAAATAATCATATGGGTAAAACTTTAAAATGAAATAACTGTTTTAATTCTCAACCTTTTGACGTCGGGTTTGTGGCTAATTACTCCAAATTCAAAGACGTTTAAAATTATGTATGATGTGACAGAGGCTAAAGAAGTTTCAGTTTAAACATCCTCTATGGGACGTCCCCTAATAAAGTCTTACAGAAATATGCTTTGGCTTATGTCACATCATACATAATTTTCAACGTCTTTGCATTTAGAGTAATTAGCCAGAAACCTGACGTCAAAAGGTTGAGAATTAAGAAAGTTATTGCTTTTTTAAGTTTTACCCATATGATTTTTATGGAAACTTTGAATGCCTACCATTTCTGTCTGGGTCAACCATTTTAAGTCTAGTTTACAGCATTGTACTCTGCTAAGTAAGACCTTTAATTTGATGTACATATCAAGCTATGCTTACATTTAAAATTTTCATTTGACTCCTGCATAGTGGGCCGTCCCTCCTAACACGACTAAAAATTTTTGATAACGTCAAAAGGTACTTCGTGTTACTATCAACCCCCAAATAATATTTGTTTATCTTAACAAATAAAAAAATTAAAGAGGGGGGGACGGACTTTTTTTACACCCGGTATATTTATATAAAATAAAACTAAATTAAAAGGATACCATGGATTTTTTATTATTTTAATAATTAAATTTATACAAATATATTAAAGCTGTGAGTATCTATAAATACAATAAGTCCATAATTATCTAGACTTGTCTTTGAAAATGTTTTTACTGTAAAAATATAATACCCCAACGCCACAAATTGGGTTTTGTGGAATCCCTCCAAAATATTGGGACAAATTAATTACACAATGTATATTGAAATGTTCTCCAGTGAGGTGGGCCTAATGGCTAGGTTGTGTTTTGATAATTCTTTCCCAAAATAGCTTACCATATTTTTGGTATATGAAAAATAAATGCAAACAAAGGATTTTGCTACATATAAATAAATATAAACGAAGGTTTAAAAAGCTTGTCAGTGAGATGGGTAAAGACAACAGTTTGTAGTACAATAATCATAATGGATTATCTTTTAAAGTTGGCTAAATGTAACTGATTTCAGTTAAAATATTTAAAAAGTATGGTAAACAGGGATAAAATCTTCTTGAATGTAACAGTTATAATATTATTTAAAAAATTTTCTTCAAATGGCTGCATATGCGAAGTATGAGCATACTTTTACTTATTTTTTGTTTATAAAAATGGTAAACTAATGTATACCATTTTGATGTCTGTTGTTGGTTGCCCGTTGAGACAGCCCGCCAGACTTGTGCTAAATATGCGCAGGTTGGCTCTAACTCGTGCAATACTGTGTGGATTAATCATTTTAATGGTATACAGTAAAATCATTACTAAGGTCTTCATTTCACATTCAGGCTGTTAAACTGCCCATGTGCATCACAAATCCTGGCAGGGTTGGTCTCACGTCTCATGCAACCAACTGTACATTCTCTGTAGTTGATATACTTTGAAAATCTTGACCGTAATGTGATTTGTTTCAAATGTTCAGAGGATAAAAAGTGGAGTATAAAATGTTAATCATTTTCACTTGTTCATTTCAAAATTACTGTAGATGTCATGTTGTTAAATTTTATTGTTAGTTTATTCTTGTAAGTTAAGAACTTTTGATTTATTAAGTCAAATACTTGGGATATACTTTATGGTAAAATAAAAATAAACTAAGCAGGGGATTTGCTACCCAGAGGGGTAGACTTTTTTGTTACTGGTAAAAACGTCTTGCACCATGTTTTTCTAGTGCAGAACATGCTTTAAAAAATACAAAAATACAATAAATAACATTTTTAAGTTTTAATATGGTAAAAAAGGTTTTTAGGTGTTGTTTTAGAGTCATTTTCTAAGCAATATAACTCCAAAAGTTTTTGTAGGATTTCAATGATTCTTACATTACTTTAAAAGGCGTATAAACTCAAAATACAAGTAGAATCAAGTTGATTTAATTCTCAAAACAAATTTATCAAAGTCTAAAATTAAAACTAAAATGTTCTGGTTTTTTATATTATTTTCTTTTTTGACCCATGAAAGTTACATACATGTACCTAGCGTCTTAGCTACGCATGTCAAGAGTAAGTGGTAAAATTGGCAATAAAATCCAACCATTAGGGTCCGAGATTTGATATCATCAGTTAAAGCACCAAAAACGAAACTTACGGAAAGTGGCAGGCATTTAAATGGAAAATGAAGTAAAATCATGCAAAGTTTTTCTAAAAAAATAAGACTAAATTTCTAGTTTGTTTTTTACAAGTCACTATGTAGGTTGATTATACATGTATTTACACAGCATTATAGCATAAAACTGTTGGTCTTTACAACGGTAAACAATATATATATATAACGGAAAACTCCGTTTTCACAAAAAAATTGTAACAAATATTTTGACACTAATATATTTTTTTTATAGTAAGACCTAAGGCTGGTTCCTACGTGAGCGACAGATGCGACACGACGAGAGCGACTGGAGCGACATGCTTGCATCGCCATAATGTTATACATTGTAAATTGTTGTCGCTCTTGTCGCCCACTAAGGATGCTCCAATGCCTATACATTTGTTTGAAATTTTGTAGCTCTCGTCGTGTCGCATCTGTCGCCCACGTAGAAACCGGCCTAAGGGGCAAAAATATTTCAAACAAAATTAAATTTTGCAATTTTTGGTCTTTTTGGATAGCAAATCCCCTAAAGAATTTTCAATTGATGAGATTATTTTAGTTATTTGTTTATCTGTTTATGAGAAACAATGATGTGGGATGGTATTTTCCAAAACCTTATTGAAATACGGAGTTCATAATGGTTATATTTTGTTATTATTTTACTATTAAATTACTATTTATTGATTTATACTGAAACTTATTTTTATCTGTCATGTTTATATGTAAGTAACGAATTACTTATCTGCCATTTTCACTCCTCCTCATGTAAATGTTATACATTAGTTGTGCATATTGTTTAACAATGGATTGAAGTAAAATTATTTTTTGTCAAACGTATTGTGTTAAGATCATTTCCCCAAAATCAAGGAGAACAGTTAGTGTACATTAATATTACTTTGTGAATGTTAGTTTGCCATTTGCAGTTAAATACTATAGGATCCTCCTTTCCCTATTTTGAAACATATAATATGCTCTGTATTGTTTAGTTATTATAATGTACATCAGTTAGATATGCATCTAAAAGTGCCATTAGACCAAAGCCTCTCTCATCCTGATATAGCTCAAACTTGATCTGTGTTCACTGGATCCAACACCAAGTGGTGACGCTTTAAAAACAGATTCATCTTTGAATCATATTTGATGACAAATCCAATACATTTTTTTATAATATTCATACTTTATACAGTAAACATAGTATCAAAAATAGGTTTACTCTATTTTTAGGCCTGCCACCAATTGAATGTTACTTCATCTGTCAAGAATGTAAAATAACCTTTTGGAGTGTTAGAACTTTTGTCATTAAATCCAGCTTAAATTGTTTTTACATTTTTTATACATCAAAATGTGCATATTCTTATTGCACATTAAAAAATAACCATTCTTTTATCCACTTTGCAGTCTCATTTGACATTTCATTAAACATTTTACATGTAAACAGTGTTAAATAAATTAATCTTTATCAATATAATGAGATGATCATTTATTAAAGTAGTCTGGCTCCTGTCAATTAGGAAACTGTTAGGTACAGTATACCAAAGTATAATAAAACAATATTATCTTAAGTTTGGCTACAATAGTCCGATGAGAGTTGATGCAGTGTTGCCAAATCTAACCAGAAATATATTTTTATTCTATAGGTCCGCGGTTTGTATGTGACGCTATGGGCCCGAGAAATATTTGCCCCACCCCCTTGATAGAAATCACCAAATAAAAATACCCTAATGCCATAAGCACTAAACTATTTGACACACATATTCACAAAATAACAATAACATAGGTAAGTAATTGCATTGTTTTCACTTTCTTAGATTGTTATTAAGTTTTACTTACATTCAGGAATAATCTTTAAATGGTAAAATGAGATTTGTTTTCATGTTACAAACCTAAAATCTCTTGGGCCCCGGCCTGGCAAGCCCATTTACAATATCGGCCCAGGAGGGTGTGAGGGCTGTCACAGGTTTTAAAATTTCATTGGACTATTTTCGGGAACCACTATTTGGTCTATTTTCAATGGACTATATTACCATTGACTATGTACACTAACGTGAGTAGACTTCTCATAGCATAGGCGTGCGGAAACCTATTGACGGTGGTGCGATCTCTTGCGGCAAACACCGTACAACGTAACATATGATAGATAAATCAGTATTACCACTCAATTAAGGATGATACATTAAATAACTGAAAGTTATGTTTATTTTTTGGTAAAGTGTTTTTGCAGCACTGTAAATTCAGCTGAACAACATCGATGGCAGCGACTCTAGTGCCGTGTACACTGAACTTCCAAATTTTTGCCTCAAACTAAATGCATTGGATATATGCACGTTATGCATTAGGTCTATTCACGTTATTGTACATAGTCAATGATATTACTATAGTCAATACAATCGGCAGCTGAAGATCAAGCTAAGTAAATGAAATTAACATGCTGCTAAATGAGAAAAATAATCAGTTGATTTATTTAAAGACTTGGCTTTGACCCGCTTGTTCCATTGCCGCAAGCTATAAAACAATGTTTATGGTGATGAATAATAATTTTAACTTTGTATAAATAAAAATTATATAAATATAGCCATTTTTAACAATATAAATTTTGAATACAGCTTTCTTTTATTAAGTTTTTAACTGAATAAAAATAAAACTTAATTAGTTTATGCTCAAAATCGAGCAGCTTAATTTAGACTCTTTGCAAAAAATGGTACTGTACTGTACTTTAATTCATAGCTTGATTATACTCCCGTCCAATCCAATATTGTGCCTATACACAAAACTACATTTACAGCTGTACATTAACAGATAATTTAAAATAGGAAAATTTCAAATTTCAATTATGGATAGCATTTTTATTTTAAATCTGATTTTCACCAATTTTTGGCAGAAACAACTAAGCTCTATCCAATGACAACTTGAACTTCAAATCGGTTAAAAACTTGAAAATTGGTTAAAAATTGTATGAGGAGTTCTCAACACGAAAAACCCTTAGCGTTTTAAATAAGTATATAGATTTTATTTATTAAGAATTTTAGATTTTTAATTCGAAAGATATTTCCCACAGCATTGAGACATTGTATATGCCTACACATTTTAAAAACCAGAAATAAGGTTATTTTGAAAGTTTGAGTAAAGTTGTTTGAGCCTTTTTGGAGCTTAGGGTCAATAATTATTTATACATACGTGTATACCTTATCGTAATATTATAGAACTCTTTGTTTTCGGCCTTATTTCGCACCGTAGGCGTCGTGTATGACGTTGTAACATAATTTGAATTATTCTTGTTAGTGAGAAGAATTGGATTTTAAAGTAATTAAAAGTCTCTTGAAGTTAAAGTTCATTTATTCCCATAACAAACTGTCTATCATTTCTTAATAAGTTCAAGAATAAAAGAAACTTAAAATAACGCATTTCGCATAAAACTGAACATAAGTTACGGCTACATTAATTAGGGACACTTTTTTCCCAGACATTACTTGAGCCCTGTAACAAAAGATTCCCTTTCCTTGCTTAGCTGCTAAAAAAAATTAGTACATAAATAAAACTAAATCACAAAATTAAAAATCCTTCAATTCCTTCTTTGAATTACAACTTTGTTTTCTTTAAATAATAAACTCTTAACATTCTGAAATCAAGTCAACTTTCATTTACTCAAGTCAAATAATTTTAATCATATTTTACTTTAAATTTGTACAAGTTCAAAAATTATAAACTACACAAATTACAATCTTTATTTGACAATTTCTTTGGAAAGGGGTTCATTTATTGTTAATTTATTCATGGTCTTTTTTATTAATAAAACCTTTTGAAAACATGAGAAAACATGATAAAATCAATAGTAAAATTACTTACTACTTTTAAAGTAGGCACCTGCTTCTTCATGACTAACTGCACTCTACAACTCACTAACATTGAAAAAGGCAGAGTGTAGGCAGCAGGCTCCTTATATAAGTTTTGAGAGGCTGGTTCTAGAAGATTCTGTCTCAACCCCTACCCCTACAGCATGTGTTGACAAGGAACAGTCTAGAAATGACCGGATTTAACCAGTTCAAATGGCCTACTGTTACTTTGTATTTCTTTAAGTGAATTAATTATTCTTATTTCTTTTTTTTACATTTAAATAAAAAATTATAATTTTTAAAAAATAGTTAAAATATCAAATTTCTGTTTTCTTTTAAACTACGTTACAACGTTTGGTGTGGCGCGGCGTCGCGGCGGTCGTGGGAACTGCTTGTCAGCTGGATACCGGAAGTTCCGGTGGACCCCTGGGCAGACGGGGCCATGACCGCCGCGCCGCCACCGGCACCGCTAGTCCATGGTGGCTGGGGAGGAGATACAATGGTGGGCCTACTACCGCTGTGTCGCTCCGGCCCGGGTCCCGCTACTGGTGGCCGGCGAAACAGAAAAGTGTCTGCAAGGAGGACCTGATTTGAAGAATTATTAGTCTATGTCAGAAAGTTAGCAAAGTGGTTAAAGAATTAGTTTCTTCTAAATTTGAAGTTCTCAACAGTCGGTTCTCAACTATGTGTATCCCGTAATCAATTAGGGCCTACTATTTCCCTTAGATATAGGCCTATTATTTAATCATTTCAACAGCAGGTCGACGTTATATATAACAATAAAACTTATGGGTTGAGTCTGGATCCATCCCTATCCAGACACCAGCGCGGCGCCGTCTAATGTTAACAAATAGTAACATTGGGTACCGCTGGAAACTAGGTTTACCTTGGACCACGCTGTCGGCTGTCCCTATAGATTCCTTAGGTCACCAGTATCAAACTATGTTTGTGCTAATAAAAATAGTAGTGTAGTAAAATTAGTCGGGAAAATGAAATAATTTTAGGAAAGCTAATTAATTTTGAAATGTGTTCTATGACATCCTCTGACCTTCCTCCGAAAAGTCCTCAGAAGTCCCATATGGGAATCAAGCTTAAAAATGAGGGGTTGGCCCATAAGGAGTTACATTAAAATTTGATATTAGCATACTAAATTTAAATACGTTCCAGAAGGTTTGTAATGTTTGTATATATCAAATTAAAGGTCTTGAAGTTTAGAATACAATGTCCTAAACCCGACCTCAATAAGACTGTCGGTGGTAAAATGGCAGGCGTTCAAAGTTTAGAATAAAATAATATTATCAAAACTTTGAAATGCAATAACTTCCGTCATATTTGACCTTTTGAGGTCTTGTTTTCGGCTATGTACTCTACTTACTAAGACCTTTAAAATTATGTATAGCATGGCTATGGACCAAGAAAAAATTTTTTTAACAACCTCTTTGGGACGTGGATTCGTGGATATAGAGGATGGCTCAAGGGTTATATGCCCATCTTTTTTAGGCATGTTGCCCACTGGGGATTTCAGGGGACTTTTCTGAGGGAGGTCAGGGGATGGCATAGAACACATTTCAGCAAAAATTCGCTGACCAAATTTTTTTTCATTTTCCAGCCATATTTTGGCTTAATTTTACTACACTATAGCCTAAGCTTTGCATCTCAAGAGATGAGTATTCTGATTGCAACAATTTTGCATATTGTTCCATCATAGAGTGTTTATATAATCATGGTATTTTCATGATTCGCCCATAACCTTGACTGCCCCTTGAGGATGTCAAGGTTATGGTTGACAGTTTCGCCACCAGGCAGCGCTCACGTCACGGGTGTATGTGGACACCCGAGAGGCTGCGGTCGGGCTGTGAGATAAACAACACTTTGGGGCTTCCGTGCGATACTCGGTTACGCCCTGGAAAGTAAACCCCGGTGTTTTGCACCAAGCGAATAAACCGGTATTATACAGGGCAGTAAACTTCCCGTCACGGGTGGTCTAGCTTAGCTTGGGACAAACAAGTTCTATTCGACCAAGAGACGATGGCCTGGTAGATTAATGTTCGTCTTTCAATCCAAAAGTTGACATTTTGATCGTGACAGAAATTATTGGTTTTTGAAGGTTCGAAATTTAATCCAGCTGCCTTTTGTTCATTCGTTAATTTGATAATTATTCTGGTAGCTCAATCAGCTGGTCCTTGTCAGTATCAAAGCTACAACTCTTCCCTCCTTCATGCCACCCTTCACACTCACCCTTCAGTAGATCCACCTTGGAATACGCACCAAATTCTGTCGTTACTTAGGTAAAAGTATCTAAAGTACCAAAGTTCATCTTGGAATACTGGCAAAATCAACTCGCTTCATTGGATTGATCTTAAGATTTCTTAATAGAGCAAAAAGAAGAAGAATTCTTGTACTGTTAGGATACCATCGTTACTGTTTGTAAAGGCGTCCATGGGAATAAAGGTTGGACATATTCTTAATAATTTTTATCTATTATTGATTTTAGCTTGTCATTTTAATAGCCTCAAAATACGTTCAGAAGTTTTAATCACAAGGCATGATCAACGAACCAGCTTAGTGATTCCCACATTGTTTACTGGCAAAATAATATGAAAAAATATAGTAGCATATTGATTTAATCTGAAATTTGCTTTGTTTGAATCAATTTCAAAATTTAAAATTTTTATCTCATAGTTAACACATAAACAACATGTTATACCCAAAGATTTCTAGTTCAAGGTCCCTGCTTAGCAAGTTGGTTGGACACAAAATCGCTTTATTCATCAACAATTTAAACAGGTTTGTATCCTCATTTCAAGCAAGTTTATAATTATTAGCTTTCGATACAAAATCAGGGAAAGCGGCTTTCTACTCACATCCTGTCTTTTATTATTTTTGTCTTGAGAATCAAATCCAGATTATTCGCAAATATGATAAGTGTTCAATTAACATAATGCAGTATTTTACTAAATTACTCCAAAGATGCCAGCCAACTTATGCTTCAAAATCCGGAAGCCAAACTGTTCAAGAGTTGATTATTTAGGGAGGTGAAATGAGTGGAGTGAGAAGCCTAATAACGCGCATGTGAGAGGAGAAAGTGCAACGGGTGCAGCGAATTGACCGATAGAAACTGGACGATGTGAATTAGCCCGTAATTTGTTTATAATTATGTCATCTTCGTGGGGGAAGGAAGTCTTTCTATGGCTGCAATTCAGGTGCAAACTATACGAGCTCTCTTTTTCTTATGCGGAATGCATAAAATAAACTGTGACGTGACGCTGTAATATTAATGATCAAATTTACGTAATAATAGCTGTTTAGAAACATAGGGTAGCTTATAAAGCGGTACGGAATGTGCTTTAACTATTTTATTAAATAGCCAATACGCCCCTCCTGCTATCTGAAATATATTTTTATTTGGTAAGTTTAATGCCTGCATCTCTGCATGGTGCAGTTTGGTGTGATTGCATCTATTTCAAACAATTTAGACATTTAATACAAATATACAATTGTATCGAACGGTTTAAGAAAACCACTTAATCGTTTCTAGGAATAAATTATTTAGGATTTAAAAATGCCTTTTTAATAGGTCTATTCTTCACAACAGGGAAGAATCGTGTGTATATAACCTTGATTGTGTGTAAGACTTGAACATCTTTCTTCACCCGTTGTAAGTACTTGTACTTTGGCGTAATTTCAACGTTTTGATTAGGGAGAGGGGGGTACAAGAAGTTTGTGTGGCTATTACTGTTATCTTGCCGTGTATGCCTACCTGTCTGTGTGACTGTGAGATTCGTTTTCCTCATTATTAGGGTAGAGCAACTGTCGCCTTTTACCTTTAGCACTCAGATTTCCCTTTCAACAACCACAACCAAACAACCATCTTGGCACCCCGCTGAACACAGTCAACTCGGTATGTCTCGGTCGCGCCACTATTGTTGTTCCCGCCAATACTTATATCAGCATTGGAGGCGCGGCGCGGCGTTGTCACTGTAGGCATACTGATGTCATCGCATCACCGGTACGGTACGGGCTTCCTTTCTGGTAACCCGGGTAACTGTTCACACATCACTGACCGGTTGTTGAACTGTTACAACGTCCATTCATTTGATGGCTTTGATGTTCTACTTTTTCTATCTCTATCGGATGTGGCTTAAGATAGGTTCGAACTTTGTTGCTGTTGGAAGTATTTTTGAGTTTATTTATTTGCTGAAATGATTTAATTGTTAGAAATCGGAGTCAACAATTTCTTTTTACGAAATGTAGCCCATTATTTAGTAGTCCCATTTAGAAATACAGATTAAAGAGATTGCTTGTCCATGATAAGATCATCAAGGTTAGGCCTACGTGCTTACTTGTTTAGACTTATCACAGGAAATACTTACTTGAATTGGGCTGAACAAACTGCGACATCTAAAGTAAGTGATAACCGTAAGGACAGAGTTGCTGAGTTTAGTAATTGAGTTTAGTTCGACAAATCCACAACTCTTATAAAATCCCCCACGAAAGTTTTTGTTGCCATACGAAGGCGTTATTTCGTACTGGAAGTCGTGACTTAGAATATTTATTACAGCCATATGCATTGAATATTGAATGAGAAATGTACATTCTCATTAATTGAGTCTTGAGCTCATTATCAATGATAAGACAATCTTATAGAACTTATGTATTTAATAATCTAAATATAGGTCTAATCATAATGTCCACTTTTAACTTGTGTTATCCTGTCAGTGACTTTATAACAGTGAAAAAAAACCAGTGAGTCTAAAACAGTGAAATAACCCAAAACTACCTGCTAAATAACTAGGCTAAAGTGTAAATACTAAGCCTAGTTTCTTTCGTAAACAAAAAAGTGGGTTCAGCATGAAATGTTACGTAGGACCTAAAGGCTCATAAGAAAATCATCAAAGTTAAAGACGGCATTTAAATAAAATAACATACATAGAAGTAGGGTTTATAGTCTAGTTGGTTTAGTCCTAAACATCATATCACCCAATAAACCATTAACATCGATCTCGTCTGGACGATATCACTCATTCCAGTCTTTTAAGTAATATGTTTGCGGCCCAAAAACGTCAGTTTAATTAAATAGAACCGAGCAGGTCTATATTCAGCGTCTACTTGAGTCTCGCGTAACAAGCCGGTGGAAGGTGTTCCGAGTCTGTTCTGTAGTTGGTGGTTTGTAGGCCACCACGTGTCTGCCGGCTGGCAGATGTTAGGTTCTAATAGGCCGGAATTGATCATCAGGCCTCCAGTTTGCCACACATGGCGAATGTATTTGAATAATCCCTCCACGAGATCTTTACTAATTTAATAAAGTTTTACTTAGACTTTATGATCAAATCATTTAGCAAACCCGTTTTTAATCTATTTGGTACACTTTCAGAAAGCTTTCCCAGAACTACTCAGATTTTAGTATTTTACAAAGGGTGAGCAAATTAATGAGTACAAGCGTACGTTTTGCTTGAAATCGAGCAATTAAATCTGACCATCCCATGTAATTCTGCTAAAACTCTTAAATTTAGTTATAAGACAGCAGCAAAATGACATAACTAGGATTCACCAGGATTTATCACGTAACCACTGGCATTTTGTTACGAGAAGAAAAATCTGAATCCCGGTTGCGGTGGATGATCGTGAACGAGCCCAATGTTATTCAAATGGGAAAATTTCAAATTTTAACTATGGGTAGTGCCTTTATTTTCAGTCCGATTCTAATCGGTTTTTGGCGGAAACAAAAACAGAAGCCCACCAGATCAAACGACACCAAAAACTTAAAAATCGGTTGGAAATTGTTGGGGGAGTTCTCTTAAGGCGTATTAAATAAATATAGATAACTAGATTTAAAGTCAAACTGCAGCAAATTCCCTTTTTTTAATTATTGAAAGATATCTTAGCCTATATAAAATTGATAGATTTAATGTCTATAGATTCCCAAAGAGTAACCCATCTCGGTTGGAGTATAGAGTATAGGGTATTAAATGGTCCCAGATGTCCTGTTCTTTCATTACAAAAAGAATTTTTGTTTTCAAATATAGTCAGTCAATTTATTGTAAGTTGTTCGGTCTCCTAAATGATGTTTTATGTTTTTAGCGAATTTCCCTATAGGGAATACGCTATTACGGTAGTAGTCACGGTAAGACCTAAGCCCGGGACCATGATACTTTTTCGTTTTGAGGTCCCTAGAAGCCAAAATCACCGTTCGTTCAAATTGATATATATGAATATATATATATATATATATATATATATATATATATATATATATATATATATATATATATATATATATATATATATATGTGTCCGTGAACACGATAACTTTTGAACGGAACCTCCGATTTTGATGAAATTTGGTATAGGGGTGTAAGCCAGCGTCTACTAGGTTGAGTTCGCGAACCAGAATGATCGGACCATGGGAACGGGGTTTTATGGGGTTTCAAAAGGGTAAAAAATGGGTTTTTGGCTTTTTTTACTTTTATTTATAAAATTCAACAATTTTAAATTAAACCATTTAAAATAGCTTAAAAAAACAAACAATCTAGTATTTTGAACTTTTTACCTAGCTTAAATGGTTATGGAGAAAATCCAAAAACTATGTTTTGCATGTTATTCTTATGGGAAATTAACAAAACATTCTATCTTGCTTATTTATTGACATATCTTGATAAAATTTGGTAAGTACATTCATTCTGAAGCGTTTAACTTATATTTGCTTAGATAACCCATATGGCGGCAAACCTACGTAAACCCTATGGGGTTTATGGGGAAAATAAAAAGAACTCCATAACCAGATAAAATTTGGTATGTACATTCACTAGGTAGGGTTTAACTTATATTTACCAACAAAACCCATATGGCGGCAAACCTACATACTCTCATCCCCATGGATTTTATGGGGAAATAGAAAATATACCAGCATTACATTGGAAATTCGCTGAGTACGCAGGTCTGCTGCGACGGGGGGTATTATTATGTTTCAAAATTTACACTGAGATAAATCCCACAGTGTATCTTTCCTTTCTAAGTACTGCAGGACTGAAGGCCTACATGTATTTGTTGACGAAGACGAGACTGATTAAACTTAACACGTTTTGTGGAAATTTCCTAGTTTTGCTTTTGTTCGTCCTGGAATATTTGGAGCTTTGTGAGCAATATGGGAACGTGACTCTAAACATAGCAACGTGATTATTTTGTGAGCCAAGTTCAACGCCGTAGGATGCGGACAGAAGCGGAAAACTATAAATAATGTTCAGGTTGTTTGTGGCTTCACATAGAACAGGTATAACAAAATGTTTTGGTGACATAAAATGGTATAGGTAACCATTGATTGTGTAGAGTGACTTACTAAGTATTTGAAACAACAAGACTATTTTAAATTTATGACATACATGACATACATTTAGGCCTACACGTGCATTTCCTACTCTCATTCTAAAATACTGTGAATAAGAGCTCTACATTCTATAAGTTAATACATACGTATATTTTTTTAAATCAAGTATGATAGGTAGACCTTATATCTCTATAAGATTATTATCATGTAATCTTTGAAAGTTTCCTTATATAACAAATTATATAACTTTTATGGCTATTTTTATGAAAACAACTTCTTATAGAACAATATCCAACATCAGTAAAACGATTGAAATTGACTACACTGTTGGAGGAAGACAAGTAAAACACAACGCGTAAAATTGCATTTAAATAATTTGAAATTCCAAGCAACGTGTTATGTCACAAAATAACATAATCTAATAGATAAGGTTTGGTCCTGTATAAGTTAATATAAACAAAGCTATCGCATTGATGTTTTTTCAAGGTTGTCGTTTTATGTTTCCATTCTTAGTCAATACATTCACAGATTTTATCCCTGCTAAGACTATGGATGCTTTCGGTCATTCTGTTGATTGTTCTGCAGGGGCGGACTGGGGACTCCATTAGGGCGTAAACCTTGACTAGCCTGAAGGCGCACACCGGGGGGTCCCGGAAAAAATGTGGAAAATGGCATCCTATATACGATTTGATGCTATTCTGACAATAAGTATCCAAAGACAATAAAAATGATTGTATTAGGTTCTTATTTTGCATTATATTTGAATATTTTCACTCTTTTCCCTTGGGATACATTTCTTTTTGCAAAAAACATAGGTTAATGTGCTTGGAATCGGAAAATTTCTACATAGATCGAAAGATAACATTAGGCCTTCTATTTATTTTATTTTAATCATCAAAATTCTTTATGTGTGAATGCATAAAAGGTAGGCTATTTAGGGCCAGGGCCAATAATTAGCACTATCTAAGCTTTACCATAACTTAAAGAAAATATTTGGCCTAACTTAAAAGTTTTTAATTTTTATCTTCAAAACACAGCTTAATGTTCAGGTTATTTGCAACAGTAAAATAGGCCTACCTAACATACTTCTACAAATGAAAAGGAAATTATAGCCTAGATAGAACTGTGAAGATATTTTTGGCTGGATAAGTGTACCAAAATATAGGCCTAACAATTTGATCCAATTAGTAACATATACAGTATAAGTTAAGCCTTAGCCACAAATAAAAGTACTGTTTAACTTACTTAAATGCAATGATCTAAAAAACGCAAAATATAATTTTGATTGATTTAAGGCCTAAGTAATGAAATCTCATAAGATATGTTTAAAGGAAAGTAATCTTGGCTTGATTACTTAACCTATTTTTACAAACGGGAATGAAATTATAGCCTAGATAGAACTACGTTGTTACTTTGGACTGGCTATCTGTACCTAAAAATAAACAATTTGACCCAATTAATGGTATAGCGAGCCTATTTAAATAACTAATTAATAGGGGTCAGCTTAGCCACATATAAAAATACTGTGATAAAGGTTAAAATATACCTCAACGTTTCAATCCAACTAGTTTAACGGTTTGAGGTATTGTAACCTTTAAAATTATTATAGTCTGAAATCAATCAAGGAATCAAGTAATTATGAATTAAAAATAAAAATCCAGTTTATTCTCATTATTTTATTTTAAGTTTTCAGGTATTTTTCTTTATTTATTCTCACCACAATAACTTTTACTATGTAAAGGCAAAGTCTACAAATGACCACATATAAAATCTAATGTAAATTTTGTAAAAATAGTGAGTCTACAATACTGTTTATGTCACTGTATCCTGTGTGATGAGTTATCAAAATAAGTTGAAGAGTTTATTGACTAAAATCAGTTAAAAAAATAACATATTAATTGACAGTTAGTCCAGTCAATGAATGGTCAAATATAGGGAGTAGACGACATGGATGGAGGTATGGATTTTTATTTGATAAATGTATTAGGAGTGTTTATAGGATGTACATACTAAAAATCCCCGCATTTTCGCGTGGAGCTTCAGCGGCAGGAGGGTCGGAAAGGTACAATTTTATATATTTTACCCGATATCTCAAAAACTAAAAATCACCGCAAAAATATGTAAATTACAAAAAGAATCCTCATAAAATTTCCTACAAGTTTGTCATTTACTATTTTTCCCTATCTATTCTAGTTTCTGATATATAATTTCATAAATAGTCAAAATTAATTTATAAAAAAGGTTATATTTTTAGTTTTTTGTAAATATCTCAAAAACCATATATTATAGAAGAAAAATGTAAATTACAAAAAGAAAGCTAATCAAATTTCCTACATTTTTGCAATTTATCATTAGTTTCTTACTCTTTTACTTTTTGAGATACATACGTATGAATATACGGTATCTTTTGCAAGAAATTTATATTGTCATAGTTTTTTCTCAATAACTTGAAAACCATACACCGCAGCAGAAAAGTGTAAATAACTAATTGAAAGGCAATAAAATGTTCTACAAATTGTACTTTAATCCGTGTTTTTATCATTTATATTCATTTATAAATTTGCTTCCAAATATGCCGGGTGTCCCAGACCACCCGCACAACCATTTTAAGATCTACACAATTGCATAGCACACAAAGCAAACTGTGACATAGTAGGCAAACCGGTTGCGTTCTATTCATTGATGATAATTTCAATGTCCAGGGTGTTCTATAAGTAACCTATCCAGACTGGAAGTCATTAATTTAAAATGCAAACACCCACTTTTTTGGTGTTTTTGGGTTCTAGACATAGTTCTAAGACTACTCTACAATTTAACGTGTGCTCGTAATCCTAACGGTTTGGGAGATAATGGCGGTGGAAATTTGGTTTTCCCCCATAAGAATAACATGGAGTCAATGTTCATATTCATTAATACGAAACTTGCACCTTTACTATAACTGTCCAAGCAAAACACTATCTTAGAATCTTATTTTAAATAATAGTTCATCGTAAAATAACGATTATCACGTAATTAATTTTTGTTTTTCACAAATTTCAAATAATATCATGGCATATATTACTTGAAATTTGTGGAAAAATAAAATAACTTATGACAAAACTAATAATTAATGATGCTAAGTATTTAAGAGAAGAAGCTAGGGCATTTTTATGCTAGGTCTTTTTACTTTAACGAGAAATTTACAGAGATAATGGATGTTAAATTTTGCCTCATTTTATTCTTATGGGGAAAAATCGAACTTCCACCGCCATTATCATTCGAATACATATTCCAATACAGTTTCCTCTACAACTTCCTCTAGAGGGCGTCTCCCGTATTGTGCCCATTCTGGAAATGTGGCAACAGCGGTTTTTTACATCTACTAAATGTCCTCAACAATAATCAAGTCAAATTTTGTTAGACTTTCAGTGCATGCTCAACCTGTTCAGAGCCTGGACTAGTTACATTTTTAACTTGTATCCATAATCCTAACGGTCTAGGATATAATGATGGTTGAAATTAAGATTTTTCCCATAAGGATAACATGGACAATTTTTCAAATGTATCATCACTGATCCTTTTTCTAATGAACATGAATGTTCCAGCACAAAGTGTCTTAGACCCTATTTTTAAATATTTTTTCATAATTCATTATTAGTTTTGTCATGGATTTATTTATTTTTCCATAAAATTTTCAACATGGTGAAGATTTTTAAAAATGTATAGGGACAAAAGTAACAAAACAACGTGATAATATACATTTCATGATGAAATATCATTTAAACTATGTTCTAAGTCATTGTCATGCTTGGACACTGGATAGTTCTGTTTAACTTAAAATGTTCAGCGATAATGTATATGAAATTCTTCCCATGATATTCTTATAGGTAAAAAGTTATATTTTACCCGCTATTATCTCCTAAACCATCAGGGTTAAGGGTACAAACAAATTGTAAAATTATCTTAAATTACGTGTAGAATCCAAAATTCCTTGAAAAATTAAGTAAGTTATTTAGATAACATTTAATTAATTACCGTAGTTTGTATTTAAAATTATCATCTTCCGTTCAAGGTAGGTTACTTCTGGTACACCCTGTATATTGAAATTCGTGTCAATCGATAGAGCGTAACCGGTTTACCTATAATGGAACAATTTGTGTGAAAAATTTATTTAAATATTGATGGGGGTGTGTGGTATAACTGATGCAATATTTCTATCAGTTTGGTAAACATAACAATACTTTCCTCAACCTAATTCATAGTATAATTGAGTTCAGAACGTTTGTAATTGATTTCTCACGTACAATTTTAGGAATAAGAATGTTTTATGAACAATTATTAATAAGACCAAGAATTATTCATTGGTTACACGTTCTGAGAATATGTGAGATTAAAATATGTGCGTTCCTTACAATCTTATATATTTGGAAGCAAATTTATAAATGAATATAAATGATAAAAACACGGATTAAAGTACAATTTGTAGAAATTTTTATTGCCTTTCAATTAGTTATTTACACTTTTCTGCTGCGGTGTATGGTTTTCAAGTTATTAAGAAAAAACTATGACAATATAAATTTCTTGCAAAAGATACCGTATATTCATACGTATGTATCTCAAAAAGTAAAAGAGTAAGAAACTAATGATAAATTGCAAAAATGTAGGAAATTTGATTAGCTTTCTTTTTGTAATTTACATTTTTCTTCTATAATATATCGTTTTTGAGATATTTACAAAAAACTAAAAATATAACCTTTTTTATAAATTAATTTTTACTGTTTATGAAATTATATCTCAGAAACTAAAATAGATAGGGAAAAATAGTAAATGACAAACTTGTAGGAAATTTTATGAGGATTCTTTTTGTAATTTACATATTTTTGTTGTGATTATTAGTTTTTGAGATATCGGGTAAAATATATAAAATTGTACCTTTCCGACCCTCCTGCCGCTGAAGCTCCACGCGAAAATGCGGGGACTTTTAGTATGTACATTCTATAAACACCCCAAATACATTTATCAAATAAAAATCCATACCTCCTGCCATGTCGTCTACAAACTCTTTATTGACTGGACTAAGTATACTCTTTGCAAGTTTAATGTTTGCTTGACTATATATAGTTTATCACAGACGACACCGATGTAGTGCAGTTTTATTCGGGTTCATTATAAAATGACGTGGGAACACAAGGTCTGTAGAGGAAAAAACATAACTGCTTCCAAGATATGCTGAATAGCTATTTTGTTGTGTTCCGGATATGAAGCGTCAAAACTAAAACGTAAGTCAAGTTACATTATAATATTTACCATTACACAGCTGATTGAAAAAGAGACTGAAGCGGTCTTGCCACGGATACGCTATTTACTGCAACGACACCATATTACTCTACTTTACATTTGGATTATTAGAAACCATTAGGTAATTACCAAATTAACAATTATCAATCAAGGTAAATATAAAAACATAAATTCTACCATATTTTGCTTTGAAATTCCTTATTTTAGTAATAGTTGAGATTGTTGTTTTCTGCAGCGTTGGCAACACTTGCAGGTATAACAAAGAGTAAAATGTTGGTTCACTAACCAACAAAAACTCTGTGGCGACATTCACAGATGTCACAGAAACTGACACCATTGCTCTTAAGGGACCTGTGGCACTACAGTTATCTTGGTGGGAACGATATGAACAAACAAGAACTTTTATAACATGTTTAGATCTGTGCGCGGGAAGCGCACAGCTGTTTTGAGCCGCTTAGACCACACAGTAAAGTGCCTTCTACTCGGTTGGTACTCGGTAGTAGGCCTACAGGTGCGAGAGAGAAGAATTGCTTTGCTCTCTTTTGTCGACAGTGTCAGTGTCAATTTCAGCTATCACACCCGACTTTATGTTTTGCTATTCCCTGCTGAAATTCTCACTCTGAGTTTTCCTTTTGTTTCTAGAAAGGTGTCACGACTCATTGTTTGAATTTTAACGAATATTTTTTTGAACGAGGGCGCAAACATTAAATGGAATATTGAGAAGGCGTATCGGCCCGGCGGCCGGTGGGCCGGCGGGCCAGTCCGCCCCTGTTGTTCTGTACACTAAAGTACGAAAAGTTAGAAGTTTCTTAAAGTTGTAAAAGAATGGGTGTCGTCACTACCTAACTCCAGCTCATCTAAATTGCAAATGATAATAAAAGACTCGTAGAAGGCAGGAGCGGCTGACGTGTGTGGGTATGATCACCATATGGGTGGAGGTCCGTCGCTGAGGTCGCGATATGGTGAGATCAGGACCAGCCACTTGCCACTCCTGTGCTAAAGGTCTTCAACAAGTGGCTCTATAATCAATCCTTCATTCTGATCGATGACTTTTGCCAGTCATAACACTCTTTATCGGCAAGGCGGTGTATGGTAATTAATTTTAAAATGTTTGTTAATGAATGTGTGGTGGGATGATCGGTCCTTTGTAATAGGACCTGAATAATTATACAGTATAAAACATAATATAGACATGAAGCTAATTTGGGCTCGTACCTTATTGCCGTCAAATTTAACATTTAACGCTCGACTTGTAAAAATATCTTCTATATTGTTTGAAGTTCTATATGTTGAAGTTTTTTCTATATGTTTGGTTTTGCAATTTTGTTTTAAATATTAGACTATATATTTCTGTTCTATGGCAAATGCAGTGCCAATCTAGGCCTAAAGTTTAAAACTATTTCATTGTGGAATAACCTCCGAATCACTTAATATTATTCCAATAGTTTAAATTTCCAGGATATCCGTCGTCGAGTGATCATGTGATTTATTGTCGAATAATAAATCTAATCTAGCCAATGTCCAGCCAAGTGCTGGACATCCGCACTTGGCTGATATCCAGGTAAAAACTATTTAAAGTAAAACCGAAGAACACGTGTTAAAAGCAATATATGCAATTCAAATATACACAATTTTTAACAAAATTTATTTATGCCACGCATTTTGCTGCACAAGTACCCCTAGTTAATTATTTATTCTCTTTTCAACTAAAATGTTCATCAGCCCAAAAGTTTTTACATTAAAATTATTCTAAGCGGTAGTTCAATTTAAAAACCCCCAATTATCCACAATTTAATTGGTATTTTGAGTACACCCTCTCTATCTCTATTAAGACTTAGTCACACTTTTCAAATACCTTTATTGCTATATTATTATATTTATTTATGTGTTTAAGCAATAGCATTTGAATACGTAGATCAAACAGGTGATTGCACCACTTGGTAGAAGTTCAAGTTACTTTTTAAAGTGGAACGACTTCTTGAGTAACATTTCAAACTGTTTAAAATTCGAGACTCGACTGGACATATAGTTTGGCACTGTCACCTCAGAACGCAAGTCGTTGTTTTCTCCGGTTGGCAGGGGAGCGTGGTGGTGTTGACTATTTCTGCGACGTTTGTTGCAGTGTTGCAAGTTCCGCACGGCCATTAAGTGTGGTCAAACTTAAATTTGTTTACCGCAAAGTCACGAGTAATTCGTCTCGCCCAAGACAAAAGATTTCATGCGAAATTTCAACATTTCCTCTGGAAAATTTTCCCGGCGAAGACATTAAAGATTAGGCTGGACCCCCGTTTAAAATTTCTTTGGCAAACTCTTTTAAGATAGCGTGAGGCTTTTTTACATCGAATCACGCTATTTTGGAGCAAAAATTTCACTTAGGTGTATTACAGTTTCTGTTGTATAGCACACCAATGATGTAAGTTCTGTTAAGCCATTTAATAGTAGTTTAAGGATAGTTAAACGTTGCTATTTATTTCTAAGTCGTTAATGACAACATATTGCATGTGATATGTAAAAATTGCATTAGGGAGGTTTTCCTGGTAAAAACTATAAAGATTCACAGATTCATCCACACAAAAATCATAATAATCATCTAAATCTAAATTTTACAACTTCATACTAATTAATACGCTTATTTTTAATAAAAGTTAATAATTTTAGAATTATTTCAGAGCATTCAATTTTGCATTACTTTACACAATTTTCACTCATTATCGAGAAATAATTACGGTATTGGTGTCGGGTGTCTGACTCTTGAATCAGTAACATAGAAAGCAAAATAAATTGTTTTACGTAGGTAACTGACAGCAGGAAAGAAACCTGCATGGTCAAATTATCGAGTAAACTAAACGTTACTTTTAACAACATTTAGCGCAATTACATCGCCAGCAGTAATGAGGATCATTGTTTGAGTACAAAATCAACAAAGATTCTCAACAGCAGTTCCATTCGATCAGAAATGTGCAAGATCATTGTCCTTGATACAGATATTAGTACGGCACAAATATCTTCTAGGAATAGGCGAGTTGGTTGCGCAATTCTAGACAATCTGGCGGTCTAGTTTAGCGGGTCAGGGGAGAGGGACAGAGATAGAGGGATACAGAACTGGCGGGAATGTGGGGCAAAACAAAAACAGCTGAGAAGAGATGAAACAAGCCAACTAAACATCCGGGAATTCCGCAATGAGCACGCGCTTGCCTGCACTGGCGGAACAAAACAAACCTGGATGGGTACATGAGTGGACGTATTACTGTAAATTGTGACCACTTGTGAGAGAGTTGCCTGGTGCAGGATCTCGTCGTCATAGTTCCTCCAAAATTGATGGTTTTGTAAAACACGAGGATGTAGTGAAAGCGTGCCTGTAATTTCAAACCATAGCAGCTCTAAGCTGCTATCCGAGGTTTTATGATTCCTAAGATATAGCAACCTCAAAGATGTTCAGTGGCGAAGTTTATTGTGACTTAATTGCGTTTATATTCTTTTTATGGATACAAAATCATGGAATATAGTTTTGTACTTCGTTAAAAATATTTGTATGGTCTCCAATAACACAGTTTGTATAATAACAAATAACACATGCCCATAGTGTTGATGTTACTTCCTAGCAAAGAAATAAATTTAGTCATTACAATGCTTCAAAGTAACATTTGGGGTTGAATGGCTGAATTTACTATTTACTTTCTGGATCATAACCCAATCACATACAGTATACCACAGTAATATAAACAAGAATTTCGAAGTGTATAAATTTTTGGTAGTTTTATTCAGGTAACTTGACGGACTGTAGGAAACCCAGTAAATCAGAAAATAGTACGACGTTGTGGCGGGAAATGAATAATTAAGAAGAAAGTCAAGGTTAAAATTTACACTCAAGCGTTAAATACTGCCATTTTAGCGGTGCATAGACAAAGTTCAATACACTTTGATTGAAATTGAATTATGTTTTTTCTGTAACGTAGTATACAAATTTGGGGATTCAAAGTCAGGACTTTTATCGTAATGACCAATGATGGTTGAAACTCTACCATCACCGTAAGAACACTAGGCTATGTGGTTTTACTTATTTGCTATCCATAGTTTCCCCCCTTAAAAACCAAATCGACCCTGGCCACATTCGCTTTATTTACTTGAAGGATGAGATGCTAATCGGATAGGCCGATTGCCGGGAATCTTTTGGGAGTTCCTTCGGTAATTGGCGGTGGATGGCTAAAGCTCCATTATGTAGCCTATCGGCGGTGGATGGGCGCGGGTCGCAGTCCACTTAGCAAGTGGGCGATATCGAGCATGTGACTCAGCGAATGTGTAATGGGGCTTGATTGATCTGAGTTGAGCATCGGGACCGCGGCCACGCGAGTGACGAGAGGGGGAGGGGGTCGCACCTCAATTTCTGTACTGTACACTTGTTAGAACTTCAGCAACACAATAATTTTATAATTAATCAAAATAAATAAAAATCTAACCTCCTTTAACGAAATGTGCAAATCCATTGTCCCTCCTAATTATTGTTGCTAGGTATATCTTTAAACATAAATACTTTAGTGTCAGGAAATTTAGATGAAGGTGATAATATTCGACTGAATCGAAACTGTAGTCGAATTACATATTTAACTAGATACAAACTAACAAAACAGTAAATCTTTGTTTCTATATCTTCCCAAAAACTGCATAACTTTCTCTACCAAACTCAGTCTTAGGCCTACTTGAACTTTATAAATTTTCTGTACAACTTAGTTGTTACAAGTTTCATACTTTAGTCCTTTGACACTTCTGTTAAGTATTCATTGCGCATTCACTCTATATAAAATTATGTTGTCTTCCAAAAAATTATCAAGACCCATGAAAATAATATTTAACATGAATTCAACTAATACTGTAGTGATATGAAACATTTACTTCGTTTTTGTACAGATGGTGAATGAAACACCCTCTACAGCGAAGTAGACAACAAAAGCACCCTGTTGTAAACAATAACACTGTGGTCCCAACGTGAAATTCCCTACATACACGACGGAGGGAATTTATCGCTACCACCGCAGTGTTGGCAGCCCTGGTTCGCGTATTGTTGCCGCCGAGTTTCCCGCCGCGGCGCCGCGGTTCAGTTGTCGGCGGGATGTGGAAGTGCGTGTTGCTGTTGCTGGCGGTCTCCTCCGCTAGGAGCGCCATGGAGCCTTTCCGCGTAGTGTACGAGTGGTACAAAGTAGATTACAACTGGAAGAACGACCAGCACAGATTGGAGGCGTACACGCATAAGATGTACGACTCCAAAAATAATGTGATCGAAAACATCAAAGTGTGGGAGGACGTCGCGTTCCTGACTCTGCCGCGGTCCAAGAGCGGCGTACCGGCGACGCTGGTGACGGTCCCCACGGCACCCAGCGGCAGCAGCGCGTCCCCCCGGCTCCAACCCTTCCCCGACTGGGAGTTCCAGGAGGTCGGCCGCTGCGACCGCCTCCAGAACGTGCGAGCGCTGGAGGTGGACAAGGACGGCCACCTGTGGGTCGCCGACTCGGGGGTGGTCGGCGAGTTCCGGGAGTACTCCGAGCCCGATAACAAGTGTCCCCCGAAATTAGTGATTTTCGATATAAAAACTCGCACTCGAGTCTTTCAATACGAGTTTTCTCGCGATCAAATCCCCAACTCCGCAGTGTTGAGCGACATAGTTCTGGACCCTAGAGACAGCAAAACTGCTTACATCAGTGTTCTAACCGAGACCGAAGCTTTCGTCGTTGTGTACAACAACAAAACAAAGTCCACGGTTAAAGTGAAACTCAGTGGATTCCCCGAGGTCAAAATGACTTCAGTCAAAGTAAACGGCACCGAAGTACCAATGAGATTAAACAAAGTTTCTTTAGCGCTTTCGTTGCGGAGCGATACTCTGTTTCTGAACCCTTCCTGGGAGGAGAGGTTGTATTCCGCCAACTTGCCAGACCTGGAGAGTTCGACTTCCATCAACACCCGCGACGTCGGCGACCTCCCCGGGCTGTCGTACGCCGTCGCGATGGACTGCAACGACACCCTGTACTTCACCCTGCTGGAGAGCGATGCTGTGGGCAGATGGAACACCAGTGTCAAGTTCGACCCTCGCCACGCCGTCGCCGCCCGAGACCGCGCACTCCTCCAGTTCCCGACTTCCTTCTCCTTCGACCAGACCGGCTACCTCTGGGTCGTATCCAACCGTCTGCAGACGTACTTCAACAACGACGTCAACCTGGAGGTCCCTAACTTCAGGGTGCTCAAGGCTTACACCGGGTGTAGATCGTACATGTACGCTTCCTCGAAAAACTCCAGTGCTAAAGTTTTAGTGTCTTGGGCTCTCATTATGGTGATATCTTGCTTTTTTATTTTAAGGTAAGCTGGCATACTCGTTGATTACAATGTAAAGTGTTGTTTTGTTTGATGGATTTACTGGAAAGTAATCGTTACCACTTAACACCTTAGAATCTCATGTAAAACCTTAATGTAATGTCATAAAACATTTATACTACATCAAGTTTTTATGAAAGTAGTTTAGTATGATTTTAGGCCAAAGCAGATATGTATTGTGTTCAAAAAAATTTAAAGGTGATTTAAAAATTAAACGTAAAACTATTTCATTTCTCATTGATGGTAGTTTTTCATTTAGGCCTACTCTGCAATTAACAGTCTATTGCTGATAATGGAAAATAGAAACGTTCCAAAAATAGAAATAACTAGCTGAGTACCCGTTCTTCGCACGGGGTGTGTGTACAGTTTATTAAACGAATGATATTAATGATTTCACAAATTCATAACCTTCAGTTGGTTCATTCTAACGTATCTAGATATCAAGTTTTATGCTTAATAGCTACCAGGCAAATTTGTCAAAATCTTGTTAAATCCATTTCTCATTTAGTCTAGAAGTTATTTCTATTAATGGTTTTGTTGCAGTTTGATTAAACATTTATATTCGTATGGTGATTTACTTTATAGTTCTATGAGTTTAAACTTATAGAAGATTTAAGAAAACTCAGACTTGTAAAAAATATTATAGATTCTTATGAAATCTAATATTGAATCCTTGATTGGGTGTGACGATAGCTATATGTCAAATCCAATGTATTGAACCCCTGCATCTTGTTCTACCCATGAAAGATATGTACAGACATGTACAATATTAAATCTAAATTCAAAATTAGTTAACATTTTAATTCCCAAACCAAGTAAAACCACGCAACATCTGTCAGTAACGTATAGCCACCGCACCGCAGTGTAGATATTAGGTTTACTTAATTCAATTTTTTTGTCTTTAGACTTTACCTATTTACCTAAAACCTCATGTGTTGCCAATGTATACAAAACCGAATAAATAGTGACATCCCATGTTAAAAAGTTATGTCGAAAAACGGAGAAAAATTAAGCATTGATGGTGGGATTACTTTTCCTTATTGCCACGGGAAGCGTTCTTTTTACCTTCTAAATGTCAAAATAAGTATATTTGTTTGTTTACACAAAATAAAAAACAATAACAAACTTCTGCAAATATGTTCTTAAACCATCTGATTCCATTCAACCAATCAGCATGATCCTTGAATGAAAATTACAGTGGTACTATGAGTGTTTTTTGAGCGACTTTCTCACTTCTTCATAAGAACCTACTCATTAAGCTTTTACACATTAATATTGCCCCGTCTATACCCGAACTACTTGAAAAATTGAGCAATTTATAAACCTCATTGGTTTTAACTACATGTTGTGTTTGATAAAATACACCTCTTTTTGTCAGAAAGTGCAATGAAAGCTAAATTGGGAACTAAAATTAGTTTGTAATGATAATAAGAAACATTTTAAGATTTAAGGGTCAAAACTCGTTTTGTAATAATTTCCATAAATTATTTTAATAGTACCAGGTTAACCGAGCCTTGCTCGTTGGTTTTTATTCACTTTTGTTATAGTGTCAAGGTAAAAAAGCAATTAAATTTCCACCAACAACCAACTATACCTCTTCACAGTTAACAGCTGTTTCAAAAAGTCTGCTTATCATTAATGTTTCTTTCTTTTTGTTTACATTTCATTGTTATTTCGTTACCAAAATAGCAACCCATAAGACTAATGTTAAAAATTACAATTTTAAAACTTAATTTTAGACCAAATTCGATTTTTCCTGGGGTTGAGGCTGTTTCTAAACTTATTTTCGGGCCAAAACACTCTTTAATGCAAACTTTAAGCAAAATCTAACAGCTAGATTTCGAGATCGTGGAACACACATCCCTTCAGACATTCCTCGTATTATAGTATAGGATTCATATTTAGAACCAAGAATTAGTTGACTTTATTCACTGTATTTAGGCCAGTGAAAAGTCAAAGGGTTAGATATGAAAGAGTCTGTATTTAAAATTTTAA
The DNA here is from genome assembly GCA_030545055.2 of Neoaliturus tenellus. NCBI lineage: Eukaryota > Metazoa > Arthropoda > Insecta > Hemiptera > Cicadellidae > Neoaliturus > Neoaliturus tenellus. The sequence goes on along the minus strand of CM061534.1, from coordinate 5,761,429 downwards.
GTGTTGCCATCTGTGGTGAAAATGACAAACTGTCTAATCCAGCTGATTAAAGAGCATAGATAAAAAGGTAGAATTAAATATTCCCATAAGATTAACATTGAATATTTCTTTTACTATGAGGGAGAGCCTTTTTGACGAACGATGCTTTAGAGCAGCTAAAATCGTTCTAATTTCAACATTTAACAATAATAAAAATTTTCATATCATTTACTAAAGCCCTTGTCGTGTGAAAAGAGATTAAAGATTGGTATTTTAGCACAACTTGGCTACTTTGACATACTATGGGGCAAAGCCCTAAGGTCGCTAAGTCAATTAAAGTTGTAATGAACCTTCACACCACTCTAGTCTATGACATGAAAAAAATTTAGACCCCTAGGTAAAGTCGTTATCCAGTGAAAAGAGGACAAAATAGGACCCATGAGCGTTACAGACAGAATGACAGAGAGAGAGAGAGACAGACAGACAGAGGGAAAGAAATTTAGATGACACCGATTTTGGATTCTGTTATGCATAAAAAGTAAAAATAACCAAAAATTTCAAAATTCTAAGCAACGTACAGACAAAACTCTAATTTTATTAATATAGATTGGTACATAGAATAAATAAACAATAGTTAAACTATATCCTTAATCGTCATATTATTATGATATTATTTCAGTTTTGTATATAGTTTTTTGAATTGTAAGCGTACGTACAATTTTTAATCTCTTTTCTATAAATGAAAACAAATATTTAAGACACAATTTGTTACTAGGCTTAAATAAATGCTTGTCTCATCATATTTTTAATCTGGCTTTGTTATTAACAAGCATTAATTTTAATATTAACTACTGATTTTTTTAAAATTTGAAAATAACATTAGGCCTACTTAATTTTACTCATACAATTTTTGTTGAGATAAATTACTTTGAAATATAATCCAGGGTAACTTATAACATCAGTTGCTCATCAGTTGAAAAATTTTAGTGTACTAAAGAATATTAGTGTATTTTGTTTTAAAAAGTTTAAAAATAATTTAAGAATTATTTATAAATTAATTGCTTAAATGCACCACTCCCCCACTCGTCAAGAACTGTGCTCGTTTAAGAGGAACAAAGTATTTTATTAAACAAAACTAATAAATTCAGAAAAACTTTTTTTCTATTTAATTAGTAGTTCCAAAATATTAAATGTAAAAAATGTCTGTCTTAGTAATAAGTTATATTAATGTATATATTTATATATATATTGTAGCTTTATATAGTGATAATAGTGCACTAAATGTATATGTATGTAAATTGTTTTAATTTGTACAGAAATAAATGTGTAACTTTTATTATATTTTTAATGCCTTCCCTACTATTTATTTTTAGTTAAATAAACTTCTTATGGTTTAAACGTGGTAACAACAAAATTTGTTGTAATTAATAATAAACATAATATTTGAGTGAATAAATAAGTGATTCATATTTTTTTAAATAAACACACTTTAATAGATATATTTTTTGATACATTTACTTGTTAAGTGTATTTTTGATGGGCGTTATCGAATGTAAATTATATAAAATTATAAACATTATATTTGAAATAAAGACATGTAAATTTTTAATTTTACTAATTTTGAGTGTTTTCATATTTTAATCGTAAATAACATTAAATTGGATATATTATATAAATATGTCGAATTATTCAATGATACAAAACGTTAGCATTTTAAATATTTTTTTTCGTTGCATAGTTACATATTACTTGAAATACAGTCAAGTAAAATTACAAAGTAATAGAGTCATTTTAGGGTAATGCGTTTTAAATAAAAAAAAATATGGTTATGATTTTGTTCTTGATGAAATCGTTTGTATTCTTGCTCTTATTCATCAATATAATGTAAAACAATAAGGTAAAAAACACCTTTTTGGACAGTTCGTCTGAGACTTCTACTGGACCGATTTACAAGGGAGTTGTACCAAACAAATGTTTTGGCCCTATATTAGCAAGTTTTATTTGTATTATTTAAAAAATACGTTAAATTTGTCAAAAATAAAAGTAAACTTCTCTTTTCAATCCTATGGACAGTTCGTCTGAGACTTCCACTAGACCGATTTACATTCAGTTTGTACCAAACAAAAGCTAAACATTTCTTTAGTAACAGGTTTTACTTATTTTAATATTTTCTTACTTTTTTCGCTTCTTTCTTATATTACCAAAATAGAAATTAAAAAAAAAACCCTTGCAATGAATTTATTTTACAGTCTTTCAATCAGCTGATTGTAAACAGACGAGGTATTTATACAGTAGAAGAGCAAACACTCAAGAATAAGGATTTGGTTTATTATGTCCTGCACCTAAAACATAAGTGGATTATAAAGCGTTTTGATTGTAAAATTGTTTATTGTTGGTTACTTAATTATTTAAAGCAGCTGATTAATTGGAAGGCAATAGCAATTAATTTCAAAACAAGTTCATTTTGTACATGTTTCATACCATCGCTCTTGCGCTCTAGCGGTCCACTCACCATGACTGGAGTTGCAGCCATCGAGTACCTTAAAAAATCAAGTACCCTTATTTGTACCCTAAAAAATAAATACTTATATATTTTTAAAAGTGAATATCTCCGTATCCATAAGTCCTAGATAGACAAATTATATATGTAAATTGTAGGAAATTTAATTGTCTACAACATTTACATTAGACTGTCTTCTATATGAAATGCAACCCCAACGATGATGTAACAAAAAATCTGAAGAAAGTACAGATTTCGTATTTTTTTCAATATGGCGGCGGGCGCGGAGGGGGGAAAATGGTGCATTTTGCATTTTAAACAACTACTAACCATCCTAGAAAACATACAACAAAATTAGAACTACCGGACCGTTTGTAAGCACACATTCCTATATTCACTTTCCTAATTGATCCCGTGCCGACGTAGATATCCTGGCCAAGGACGCCTACGCATTACAACTCAGCTATCACGACCGACAGCATAGACACGAAAATTAGGGGTTTGAACAGTGCGCGCTCCTATAGCGAGAAAAGTTGTAGGCTGTTAGGTTAGGAAGTAAGTTCGCTACGAGATTAAAGTATATAATTCAAGTCTTAAAGGGTTAAAACTGTTTACAGTACCATAGAGCCCACAACACCCTATAAAAGGTGTTCTCTGAAGCCGGGTACAAACACTTTAATTTTTCATAAAAGTAGCTTCTTTTAAATGTAATTATTGAGAAAAGAATAAATTTTTGTTTCACCAATGTTTGTGTTAACATAATCAGGGAGGCCTTTTTGTTAAGTAATGTTTCTCCATGGTAACATCTAAATTTATATTTTTTTAGGTTAGGTTAGGTCAAGATTAGTTACCGCGGAGAAGGAGATATACCTGTGAGACGGGTCCCGCAGGTACCGGCAACTGCCTGCTAGAAGATTTACTTGCCAGAAGAGATCCCATAATAGATCGGGATCAGTCCCCCAGTATAGGAACCACAGTACAGTAGCGCATGACCCGGATACTGCAGTTAATTGACCTCACAGTTTGACAAATTACACCGCATCTGTGCCACTAGTGCCACTGGTGGCCGTCTGTAGCAGAACGGCATTCCTGGACTGTCAGCGTAGTTTCCTGGTGTGACTTCTGAACTTTGATGTTATCACCACTGTTTGAGACGGGCTCCACTTATGAGGACTTCGTGTCTACCTGAATCAACATATTAAATCCCTGTTCCTAACCCAAGGCTTGTCTGTAACTATCTCTGATGTTCAATTACAATTTGATTATTGTAATTTAAAATTTATAAAAAGTAAGTGTTCAGTATTTTAAATATGAGAACTCGCCGAAACTAGATAACTCTAGTGGTCGGTGACAACTACAGCTGATGCCAAGGTAAAATCACCAAGTCAACATCCTCTAGTAGCAAGGAATCTTATACTCTATAACAAGCTCCGTTTGTCCGGGCAAAGTTTTTTTTCGCTCCAAGGATTTTTATTTTTTTATTGAATATGGGGGTTTTGGCCACCAGAAATCGATTGGAGCTGGTACCATAGCTGAGAAAAATCCATTTTTCGCACTAGAGCTTTTTAAAGATCCCATGTTATCCTTATAGAGATTTTTAAATTGAACAAAATCAGCTGATAATTGTAGATATAAACCATTGTAATCAATGTGTTACATCTTTAATCTGTAGTTTAGGAAAATTATATCAAAGTGTAGCACCCTCTGGCCTGGCGAGTGAGCGAAGCGAACAAGCTCCTCTTAAAAAGGAATAGGGCGAGTGAGCGGAGCGAACGAGCTTTGTGTGAGAACGAAAGTAATAATTTTACCGAGCTTAAGCTCGGTCCCCCTGGTACTCTAAAATAAAATAAAGAGAAGGTAGGAGTCAAGACATGCAACACCCTCATAGCACCAGGTGTTCATTTGCACCTATGACGTCACCATTTATTTACTAATACTGATAATGATAATGATGAAGTCATATGTGCAAAAGAACATCTGGTGCGTAGAGGGCGTTGAATGTTTTGACCCCTACCTACCTGGTCTTGATATATTTTAGATTCCTTGCTCTAGTATAAGTCTCGCCATATAAGTTGACGAATGGCCAAAAACAGCTGGGATGGGCGAGGGGGGAGAGGGGGTACTTTTGCAAAAACATCGAGCTTAGGTTACATGCAAATTTTCATAGAACAGCTGATTAACCAATAATTTTAACTGAATAGTAGTGCAAATTCATTCGTCAAGAAGTTATGTGGCGAGGGTTATAGCATCAGCAAGTGTTTCCCAAGTATAATTGCTTTGAGTACGCCCATCTATGACAGTAGCTATCAGCTGAACCACCAAAAACGTCACTGATTTTTATGGCACATACCTTATTTTAGATAATTTATATATCTCTAATAGCCCGATAGACACTTGAATAGAGGAGACGCCAGAAATAAAGTAGACTATGGTGATTTTCATTGCGTTTTCCCGGAAGTTGTGTTTCCCTCATAAAATGCTCTTTTCCTTTTAAACCACACGAGATATATCATTCAGTTTGTTTAAAATCAATCAATAATCTTCTATATTATCTTCAATATGAACAAAGGAAAAAAACTAAATTTGCTTAGAAATAATTATGACATTATGATAAAAGTGTAAAAACATTTTCTATACACAAAAAAGTACGGTACTTAAAGTGTTTGTATAACATTTTAGCGAATTTCCCTATAGGGAATACGCTATTACGGTAGTAGCCATGGTAAGACCTAAGCCCGGGACCACTTTACTTTTTCATTTTGAGGTCCCCAGAAGCCAAAAACACCATTCGTTCATTTTCATATATATGTATATATATATCTATATATATATATATATATATATATATATATATATATATATATATATATATATATATATATATATATATATATATATATATATATATATATATATATCTAAATATCTATGTGTCCGTGGTACTGATAACTTTTGACAAAGACCTCCGATTTTGATGAAATTTGGTATGGAGGTGTCTTTTTTCATGAGTTCGCGAACCAGCATTGTCGGGTTACGGGAAAGGGGTTTTATGGGGTTTCAAAGGGGTCAAAAATGGGTTTTTGGCATTTTTGGACCTTAATTTTTAAAATTCATCAATTTTAACTGAAACCATTTAAAAGAGCTTAAAAAAACAAACAATTTGGTATTTTGAATTTTTATCATAGCATAACTGGTTACGGGGAAAATCCAAAAATGTGTTTTCCATGTTATTCTTATGGGAAATCTAGAAAACCCTATATCTTGCTTATTTATTGACATAACTTTATCGAATTTGGTATGTACATTATCTTTATAAGGTTTAACTTATACTTGCTTACAAAACCCATATGGCGGCAAACCTACATACTCACCCTCATGGAGTTTATGGGGAAAATAAAAAATTGCCAGAGTTTGATACAATTTTGTGTTTACATTCAGCAATTATTGATTAACTTAGATTTTCTAATAACACCCAATGGCAGCAAACCTACATACTCGATCCTATGGTGTTTTTATGGGGAAAGTAAATAATCTTAAATTCCATTGGAAATTCGCTGAGTACGCAGGTCTGCTGCGACGGGGGTATTTAAGGGTGTTATAAAGAACTGTGTTGCTAATATAAAATACCCCCGTCGCAGCAGACCTGCGTACTCAGCGAATTTCCAAAGAATCTTGAGATTTTGTATTTTCCCCATAAACACCATAGCAATGAGTAAGTAGGTTTGCTGCCATGGGATGTTGTTAGAAAATGTTAGTTTTGTTAGGAAATGTAATAGTTAGGTAAGGCAAATATCAAATTTTATCAATATTCGGCACTTTTTAATTTTCCCCATAAACCCCATGGGGGGGGGGTGAGTATGTAGGTTTGCCGCCATATGGGTGTTGTAAGCAAATGTCCGTTAAACCCTACCTAGTGAATATACATGCCAAATGTTATCAAGTTATTCCAATAAAGAAGCGTGATATAGGGTTTTGTTGATTTCCCATAAGATTAACATGGGAAACCTATTTTTGACTTTTCTCCGTAACCTGTTAAGCGAAGTTAAAAATTCAAAACACTAAATTGTTTGTTTTTTTAAGCTCTTTTAAATGGTTTTAGTTAAAATTGTTGAATTTTGAAAATTAAGGTCCAAAAATGCCAAAAACCCATTTTTGACCCCTTTGAAACCCCATAAAACCCCGTTCCCATAACCCGATCATGCTGGTTTGCGAACTCATGATAATAGACCTGGTCTTACACCTTCATACCAAATTTCATCAAATTCGGAGGTTCCTGTCAAAAGTTATCGAGACCACGGACACACACACACACACACATATATATATATATATATATATATATATATATATATATATATATATATATATATATAGATATATACATATTGAACGAATGGTGTTTTTGGCTTCTGGGGACCTCAAAACGAAAAAGTATTATGGTCCCGGACCTAGGTTTCACCATGACTACTACCGTAATAGCGTATTCCCTATAGGGAAATTCGCTCAAAGAGCGCTTATAAGGAATGCAAAAAAAAAATAAATAAAACCATTTTACTAATGTTTTGTGGGTATTGACAAAAGGCACGGTACCTTAAAATGTACAAAATTAACATGGGTGAAATAGGGACATCTGACTCCTTTCAGAAAATTAAAACTTAAAAGTGATTCTCCAACTTGTAGTATTGCTGGTTAGATGCACACGAGCAAAAAGAAAAGGCAATACTTATTTAGGAGAACGAAGCTCGAAGAGAAGGGCATACTTGCGAGAGTGAGTGTGGTTGTCGGCAGCTGTTTGTTGATTATAGTAGTGTCTCATCAATCTACATCCCATGTTCGTGTCGCAAGCACATGCCATTGTCTTTGTCAGGAATATGTACCAAGGTCATTGGGATTTTATGCTGCAAGGAAGTTATAAAATGACCAACTCTGACAAGAATGACAATAGATAGTTTAAAAATAGTACATTTTGGAAAAATTCCAATCACTTGATTCGCAGGGAGTGTGACTACAGGTGATTGTGATTGTATACACGTTTGGGCCAACCATAGGCTAGATGAAAGATGCAGAATCAAAAAAAAAAAAAAAAAAAAAAAAAAAAAAAACTAATAACAATTTCATACTGAACTGGTAGTCGTTTATCGTTTATCGGATTCTCTTATTTACTAAAAAGGTACTCCACATAAGCATTCCACTAAAAGAGTTACCTACTGTTTCAAGTCGAGTTACATAGATTTATAGTTTCGTTTCTAATTGACACTCCCATTTGGTTGTCCTATTATATTGAACGAGAAACGTTTGTAGTTGGATCTGTTGGAAGTTATTTCCCAAAGTACAAGCGGAACCCGTTCTGGGGGGTGAATTCTTATGGGTACAAAAAAGGCAGTTTAATTCATCAAAACTTTCAAAACACTCAGATTATTTCGTAAAATCGTTAGTAAAAATAATTTTTCTGCATAAGAAAAGCGATTACATTGTTATGAAACTATCTTTTAAATAGTTTAAATAGGTCTCGTAGTTTATCATGTACCCAGTTTGTGCATTTAAACCGATAAAGGTTCGTACTTGTGTTTGTTGTTGGATACCCTTAAAAGCATGAGTGAAAAAGCGGCATTGAAGGTGAATACTTGGATATAAAATAACGGAGGTTTAATGCATAAAAAAAGTTCAAATTTCGGATTGTTTCGTAACATCGTAAATACAAATATGTTTTCTCAGATGAAGATAAAAAATTTATATTGCATTAGTTTAACTACAATTTTTGACCATGTATATGATGAAAGGATAGGCTGGCATGGTAAAATGAGATAAAAAATACATTTAATTTTTTTATAAGTAGCTTTGAGTGATTGGAAGAAAATAATTCATTCCATATCAACAGCTGTTATAAAAACTTATTGAAGCTGTGAAAATTTACCGTATATCCTGCTTCATGTCTATATATCTGCACTCACCGTTCGCACATGTCTAGGCTACATGTCGTCTATTTGGTTGGGCGGGACTCGGAGACGTGACATGGTCGTGCCACTGGGTAAAGTGTCAATATTAAGTAAAAATACCTGAAAGAATCGAGCTGTTGCTTGCTGAAATTACTAAAAAAACTATCACTTTCCTTTTCAAGATAAAGCTTGTTCGTTCATCACTTGCATCGATTGTGAGATCTTTCGCTTCGCTCACTTGTCCACTCGTACACAAGATTGGTATAATCTGTTTTTACCACATGTTGAAAAGTTAATTTTTGGTTTATATATACGGTATTACTTGATTTTGGTTAAAAAGTTCAGTAACTACAAAAATCTCCATTGAATATCATTAATAGACTTCTAAGGTCTGAGAACCTAAGATTATTCTTATTGTCTTGTCATCGACAATAAACTCCTCTTTGCAAAAAATCTCATATAAAAACATAACATCACAAATCTGAAAAATAATTTCACATTCCACCTAAATGGGCGACAAATTGTGTGGTGTATTGATATTGCATGTATTAAATCACCCATCTAAAAATAATTATAATAATAAAAGACAATACACTGGAGCTTCTTGAACCACCCTCCTCTACTAACGAATTCATGTCTGTCAGTCTGTCCTTGAAACACATTTGTTGATGTCAAAACTCAAACTGGAAAGAAGCGTGTAAAATTCCTATAAGTAAATATCATCATGACCAAATAAACGATTGCTATTTTTCTTGAAAAAAAACATCTAATATTTAGGTTAAGGAAATTTTATAGGCCTAATGATAAATAAGAAGGATGAGTTTATATTATTGGTGGGAACATGACGTTATATGTAAACTGACAAGACTCTATCAAAGGCCTACAATATCATAACTATTCCGTTCAAAATATTTGGAAACCTTACTTTTAATTTTATGTTTTAGTGCCCTTATGACCAATTGTATTGTTAGTTTCATGAACTCTGTTATCCGCCACAGGGTGGTCCATTATGGTCGTGTAAGAGAGTTCCTACTGTAGTTAACATCGAATACTGAGCAGCCCAGGATTAAAAAGTACACAGCTGGATCTTGAATACTGTAATATGTGTATAATAAATGAAGATAAATTTTACTGATATCATCATATCCTATATGTTGAGGTATACTTGATTTGTTTTAATAAAACTATATTTACCTCGAAACTGTGCCGTTTTCTTAAATAGTCTGAAGTATCGGCCACCTAGGATTTTTATTCCCATAAGATCAATGTTAAATTTGGGAGATCCACTACACCTTTAATATTTGTCGAAAAAGATTCATATGTATGTAATTTTACAGAAATTTTTAATATCCGGGAAACTGAGAAATAAAACTCACGATTTAAGATTAATTATTTACGACATTAAACTACTGATATAAAACACGTTCATTTTCAAACAAAAAATGTTGAACACTTTGTTGTTTATTATACAAACAATCAAAAATATAAAACTTCACATGGACCTAGATCTTCACATGGAAATATGGATTTCACATGGACTAGGCTAGGCATTAAAATTTCCTTTAAAATTACAAAAAGATATTTTTTCGAACAACATTAAAAGCGTAGAGCACTTTTGAAATTTAAAATTAATCTTATAGGAATAAAAATTCCAAGATGACAGGTAGTGCAGACTTTTAACAAATCCACTCATTAGATTTTTGAGCCTATTGCAGTTTAAAAATATGAGTAGAATAAATAATAAAAATTAATGAATTTATTAATTTTTACATTTTTTATTATAGATTTGTCAGAGCTGAGGGAGATGGAGTATTGGATAATATAACTAAAAATACATCTGAATAATTTTAAAAGATTTATTTATATATATAACAAGCATTATTACAAACATAACGAATACATTATCATTTGGGTACTTAACTGAGTTCAATCAACTTTACTTTAGCTGTATTTTTACCATTAGAATTATGCTGTTGTCTTTCACGAAGCCCCTCGTTGCATCGTGGAGTGTATGCCAGCCACAGAATGATGGAATACCCCAGTTCAAACTGGATGGAGAAAATGTGTATGATAACTTGTCGATTTCATTAGCTTTTCCTGTTTGATTAATAAGACTTATCTCATAATCAGCCGAGCAGCTCCAATTTGAAGTTTGTCCGTCACATCCCAAAAACACACCTAAAGACTCCTTTTCTCCTTGTTTTACTCTTTTTACCAGCACATGCCAAAAATATTCTCTCCAAAATTATGTGTAAGGTTACCAACAGAACTGACTGAGCAGCATATTAAGGCATACTGTGGGTTCTCCATGAAACTAGAGATAAAATTTTCATTCTTAACACTCCTATCATATCGATTATGTCTAAAATTGCACAAGTTTTGTAAGCTACATGGTTTACCTGACACAAAAGACCTACAAATGTCATTTACTTCTTCTTCAAGAAGAACTTCACATAGAAATTCCAACATAAATGTACGCAGTATTCTTCCATCTTGAGAATCTGCTTTGCTTTTGGCCCATCGCAAAACTGTTTGCCAAATTTCAACTTCTTTCACTCTGAAGCAATTTTGTTGCAGGATCCAAGCTATTGAAGTGTTACTCAAATCTAAAAATTGTTTACTATTTGCTATGGTTTTAAAGTTGAACTCAAGAATTTCCAATATTTGATTGTTTAAGCTGGTTTCTTGATAACAGTGAGGGTATGAAAGAGCAACTAGGATGTTCTCAGCTGACAGTGTGCTTGTCATGTGTTTTGATAATTCGGTTTTAAAATCATTTACCAAGTATTTGTCAGCGATATAAAGCAGTTTTGCACATTCTTCAAAAGTAAATTTGGGTAGCAATAAATTACTTGCCCCATAAACACATTTTAAGAAATTCCTAAAAGTATCTGGCTCCACATCAGTTACACGAATGTCTCCTTTCTCGGCCAACTCACTGTTTTGCAACATGGCTCTAAAAGGCTCACTGTCTCCCATTAGTAAGGGTTTTATAGCTCCAATTCTCTCCGTTGGTCCACCTTCTGGGCCAACAACAAAAAAGCAGTCATGTTCAGCTTCTGTTAACCAGTACTTAACACGATTTGGTAGAGTATCTTCCATTTTAAAATTATGTAATGATTATTGGAATCCAAAATAAATAAAAATTGGACTAAATTTCAATCTGGGCTGTTGGTACGTTTGTTTTCAAATTGACCTCCACTTAGGCTTTTTTCTAACAAGATATTATGATTATGTTACCTTCAATAGTTATTAATAAAATCTTCAAAATTTTTTCACACTGAATCAACACAACACTACAAAAGCATGTAGCCTATATCACCTCGTGCGTTACTTGCAACAAACTATTATTGTTATTTTAGTAAAGAAATAACAACGAAAGATATACAAAAATAAAGGAACATCAGTGTATTTTTGAAACAGCTGTTAACTGTGAAGAGATATAGTTGATTGTTGGTGTAAATTTAATAGCTTTATAACCATGATACTATAACAAAAGCGACGAATTAAAACCAATGATCAAGGCTCGGTTAACCTGGAACTTGTTGCTAAAAGTACACAGGATTTGGCAATAAATGGGAAATACCATTGTAAATTTATGGCAGGCCAGCTTTGAAGGAAAACTAATTTATGCAACTATTTGTAAAATAAGGAATAATTCAATGCCTTATTAATTTTCAAAACTCAATTGGAACAAAGAATCGCATCCTCCTGCACGAAACAGTTTCTAAACAAAAACAAAGTCACGTGACTCGAAAGGCAAGTTATCAGCATATTGATGGCCAGTGTTGCACACCGCACAGCACACACCTGGTTGATGCTGTACATAGAGGCTGGATTACGAAGTGATTTTCAAATAAAGATTATGAACTACCTTCAACCTAATCAGTGAGTGTAGAAAGGGTTTAAGAATTGTACATGGAAATTAGAAAACACTATCAGAACTGTATCGTACATTTCCATCCTGAATATTCTTTGTGTAATCTTTTTAAAAATATTCAAATGATAACAAATTAAGCGTTGGAAAATAAGATCAAAGCCATTGAAACCAGTGAACGATTCCGTATCCCCAGCGCCGAGGGCAAATTTGTATCCTCAGCGCCGCGACCATAAATTACCAAAGGGTCTGCTCAGTGATGCAGAAGTGACAAGGGTCTATCTTCTCTTCTAAATGCCTGGCTTATTGAAAGTAGTCGGAGGTCAGTTTAAATATTGTATCAATAGCAACAAGTTAATATTTCATAGTTCATGATAAAAATGAGTTTAAAAGTAAAATTAGGTGTGTGTTGCCAGGAATTCCCAACTGTGAACAACAGGGGCCGCCGAGTCGGAATGTAACGGAACCCCTTTACGCTCTTTGTTATTCGCTTTCCTAAAACTCTTCTACTAATAGGTGGTTCAAACAAGTAAAACTATTTTTCAATAATTCAAAACCAGAGGTGTGGGTGTCAGGAATTCCCAATGGTGAACAGAGGCTGTCGGGTTAAATACTGAATGTAGTGAAGTCACCAGGAGACTTTTAAAATGTAATTTGTGATTTGTATCGTGCGATGTAGAGTTTAATTTTTATTTCCCACCTTTGGGAAAAATTACACATTAATTCCAAGATAGCAAAAATTGCTGTTTTTGAAAAAGTAATAGTTTTACAAATAATATTTTCAAAATATTTTATATTTTAAAATATTTTATTATTTTAAAACAGTCTTAGTTGTACATTGAAAAATTAGCTTCGGGGAGGTGTGTTTTCTGTGCATAATCACAATTTCTGTTAAATAATCATAGAATGCTTTCTTATGTTGATCAACTGTACCATGCTCAGTTAGGAACAAATCATTACCACGGTTCTGCTTTTGTGAATTCCAATCCGGCTGTAAAAACTGTCAGATTAGGCAGGTAGCCCGCGCGGCGCTGGGGATACACCACGGCTCAGAACTACTAATTTGTATGTCCTTGGCGGTCGTTCAGCTGACAAAGGGTATTAATGGGCTAACTACCTTACTTCAATAATTTACAACTCTGCTTTCGAGCTGCTTACAATTTATAAATTGCTAATACATTCTGTCGAGTCGAGCCTTAACCGATCTTACAAGTCTTTCAAGGAGAAAATATTAAATTGAAACAAATTGAGCCCTTTAGTGTCTTGTGTTTGGAATTACGGAACATTAATTTTTAATAAATATTGCAAGCCTACACCAAGCAGGGCCGCCGAGAGAATTTTTGTGGCCGGGGGCAGAGTTCCGGTAAGAGGCCCCCCTCCCCCGCGCGGTGCATCCCTGCCTGTCGCCGTCTGTGTTCAAACCAAATGCAATATAGGCTACATTTTTAATTTTATTTCTTTGGATATTTATTTTGTATCTATGCACACAATTTGCTCGCTTTTCTTGAGTAATTCATAAATATTTTATTTGTATTATTTTAAGATATAGATAGGACAAATGTACTTAGGTTTACTGTAGGCCTACATAAAATAATTTGATCAAACTTGCACATTGGCTGGGTTCGAGAGTGCTTATTGGAGAGCTACCAAGTGGTTTTAGGCCTAACTTAAGTATTTTGAAATGCCTAAACCTCCAGGAAAAAGTTTAAAAATGCATTTTATTAAAAAATTTATTTAATTACATTTTTTTTTTGTTTTACTAAACGCTTTTGAACTTATAATTAGTTTCTTTTGCTTTATAATTAATTTATAAAATAGAAAGAATTACACAAGGTCCTATTTACTCGATACTAACCCTCAACTTCACTCCTAAGCCATTAGATAATTCAGTGTTGGTTCTTAAGCAAAAACTAAGTACCGTTCACAAAAACTAACCAACTCGCAAACGTTTCTTTCTTGCCTTCAATATGGCAAATTCATTTATGACGTTATTAAAAGACACTTTTATCTTACATATCTCTTTTATCTTATATACTTGGACCAACAAACGCAGACACGACAATATTAGTCGAAGCCGTGAAGGATCTGTTGCAAAATGTTGGCAAATACCGGCACAGCACGAGGCGGCGGGCGCGAGCCCGCGGTGTCTGTTCACCGACACAGAGCTTAAAACCACGGAGACTCATAATACAGGGCCTGATATATAAGGCCATACAGGTCATTTGACAGGCCTGTATACAAGGTCATAGGCTATACTTTGTTACGGTTTGAAGATTTTTTTAGGTCTTCAAAAACACCTATGCAGAGATTAAATTTTGCTACCATAGATAGAAAAAAAAACGCCTGAAGATGAGGCCCTCTGTCTCTTGAGGCCCGGGGCAAACTGCCCCCCCTGCCCCCCCCTCTCGGCGGCCCTGACACCAAGATATAATTTCCTCTCACGTAGGCCTTCTATTTTTTTCTAGAGGCCAACCAATAAAACTAAAACACTTTTATATGATGTATGCCAGATGGTGTAGGTATCCATTGCGGGTTTCTTAATCGAGCACAGGAAAGAGGAAGTGCGATTGCATGTGAGTATACTGTTGATGATAACATTAATATGCATTTTCCACAGACAAAATAATACTCCCCGTCGCAGCAGACCTGCGTACTCAGCGAATTTCCAAATTAGTAATATTAATTTTGACCAGCTAAACTTGTAAACAAAATGTCATCACGTGCTCATAAAATAGGGAAATAAATGTCTATTCTCCTTAAGATAAATATAGGGAAAGAGTATGCAGGTATGCTGCCATGGGGGGACACTAAAAGTAGGTTTTTAGCATAGAAAAAATTTATTTCGACCATATAAAGACATATAGTAAGTTTCATCAATATCTGTCCATAAATAAAAGAGTTTGCCTATTCTCCTTATGATTAACATGGAAAAGAGTATGCAGGTTTGCTGCCATGATAAGTACAAAAACCAAGATTTTTTACCTTAAATGGATGAATCTAAAAAAAATGAAGCTAAATACCAAGTTTCATCCAAAAATATTGGTTAATAAGTGAAATATTAACACATCCTTATTCTCCATAAGATTTACATTGGAGCCCTAAAAGACAATGTACTGTCTTTAGACTTTGTAATATCTCGGTAACCAATGGAGATAGAGCAAAGCTTCAAAATACTAAATTGTGTGTTTTTTTGAGCTAAATCCAATGGTCAAAATAAAAATTTAAAATATTTAAAATTTACATATGAAAAATGCAAAAAACCCATTTTTGGGGTACAAAACCCCCCAAAACTAAACCTTCCGGTAGGTCGATATGTCTGGTTTTCGAACTCATCCGAATAAACGTAGGATTACACATCTCTACCAAATTTGGTGTCGATTGGACCATGTTTTACGAGAGTTATCGTGTCTAGGGACACATACATATTATATATATATATATATATACATATATATATACATATATACATATATATATATATATAAAATTTTTAATGACTATTATTTTTGGTCTCTGGGCACCTAAAAACGAAAAAGTAACATGGTCCCGGGCTTAGGTCTTACCATGAGACCTACGGTAATAGCTTATTCCCTATGGGAAATTCGCTAAAAATTTATCATATCTATGAGAAACAATAAAACTATAGTTAAACCAGCCGCATTAATCTGCACTGTTTTAAACTAGGCTAAATAAAATTAAAGAAATTTCTTATTTATTTTTTTCTTGTAATACAGCCAAACGAGTAAACCTAGTAAATGACGTTACACAAAATATTTGAAACCATCACATACAAATGAAAGCTGTTCTGTCAGATCAATGAGAAAACATTGCACTCCGCTGAGTTCTGAGTTACAGAACTAATTAGCTTTGGGATTCTCACAGGCAGTGCAACATCAAGGGACCCATATCTGAATCTGGATACTTGTGATACTGAACTGACAAGGCTGCAAAACGAGGTAACGAGAGAAAACATACACCGCTGCGGCTGCCCTGCACTTGCAACATTGTGGATAACCGATAGTTTGGTTTGGTTTCTTCCTTCTTTGCAGGTCGACAGACTCTCGTCTTGAAAAATCGATCCGTTCAGTTAAATTGCCCGGAATATCAACACATATCACCAATAAGTCACGCACACGTAACGACTATCTAACCTGCCACAGTTTGGAAAATAGTTTGCAAATTATAAGTAAATGGAAGATTTACATGTTCATGTTATGTATCGGTCTACATCATGGATATTATGCAGAGCTGTTATTATTGACTGTAAAGCATCGAGTTTCTCGAAGCCATGACAGACTTAATACCCCCCGTCGCAGCAGATCTGCGTACTCAGCGAATTTCCAAGTTAGTAATATTAATTTTGGCCAGATAAACCTGTAAACCAAATATCATCAAATGCCCATAAATAGGGAAATAAATGTCTATTCTCCTTATGATAAATATAGGGAAAGAGTATGCAGGTGTGCTGCCATGGGGAACACTAAAAATAGGTTTTTAGCATAGAAAAAAAAATAAATTCGACCATATGAAGCCATATACTAAGTTCCATCAATATCTGTCCATTGCTAAAGGAGTTTGCCTATTCTCCATATGATTAACATGGGAAAAGAGTATGCAGGTTTGCTGCCATGATAAGCACAAAAACCAAGATTTTTTTTAGCATAAATGGATGGATCTCAACCAAATGAAGCTGAATACCAAGTTTCATCCAAAAATATTGCTTAACAAGTGAAATATCAACACATCCTTATTCTCCATAAGATTAACATTGGACCCACAAAATACAATGTACTGTCCTTAGACTTTTTAATATCTCGATAACCAATGAAGATAGAGCAAAGCTTCAAAATACTAAATTGTGTGTTTTTTTGAGCTAAATCCAATGGCCAAAATAAAAATTTAAAATTTAAAAAAATTACATATGAAAAATGCAAAAAATCCATTTTTGGGGTACAAAACCCCCCCAAAACTACCCCTTCCGGTAGGTCGATATGTCTGGTTTACGAACTCATCCGAATAAACGTAGGATTACACATCTCTACCAAATTTGGTGTTGATCGGACCATTTTTATGAGAGTTATCATGTCTAGGGACATATATATATATATATATATATATATATATATATATTATATATATATATATATGAAAATCAATGTTTATCTGTATATATATATATACATACATATATATATGTATATATATATATATATACATACATATATATATATATAAATTTTAATGACTATTATTTTTGGTCTCTGGGCACCTAAAAACAAAAAAGTAACATGGTCCCGGGCTTAGGTCTTACCATGAGACCTACGGTAATAGCTTATTCCCTATAAGAAATTCGCTAAAATTAGACAAAGTTCAAACTAAATTAATACTGGTGTTACGGTACCGTACTATAAATAATCAACATAAAATATATTTGAGTTTAGCCCACTTTATGTGAACACTATAATCCAGATAATGATCTGTAGGGATGAAATCTGGAACCGAGTGTGGCACACTTGGTCGAGGTCCCTGACGACGAAGATTGATCTCGATCATCTTCACTGATAGCGATGGAGTGGTCCGACCATATAACTCTATACTGTACATACATACACCTATGGGTCCAACCGGTGGTGTATATCCTTGATCGCTTCAGGGCAATCCTCGGAGATGAGGACGCGGGTTTTTAGTCCGTAGGTGAGAGTCCCGCACTCCACACTACCGGTAGATTGTAGATGCCAATATGTAACAAATGTAACAAATTCCTCCTCCTCCTAAAAAAACCTAAACTATCAACAAGTAAATTTTAAAATTTAAAATAGATACCGTAGTTAATTTATAAGTTCTGTTGAAACAAAGATAGACGTTTGAGGAAAGATAATTTTAGAGTATACATTGACAAAAATGTAATGACTGACTGTAAGTCCAGATTATTGTGAGAACCACATCTCATAGAATAACGTCTCTGAAAAACAAAAACTTATAATGTGACACATGACTAGTACTTAGTAAATTAGCTTCGGGGGAGGTGTGTTTTCTGTGCATAATCACAATTTCTGTTAAATAATCATAGAATGCTTTCTTATGTTGATCAACTGTACCATGCTCAGTTAGGAACAAATCATTACCACGGTTCTGCTTTTGTGAATTCCAATCCGGCTGTAAAAACTGTCAGATTAGGCAGGTAGCCCGCGCGGCGCTGGGGATACACCACGGCTCAGAACTACTAATTTGTATGTCCTTGGCGGTCGTTCAGCTGACAAAGGGTATTAATGGGCTAACTACCTTACTTCAATAATTTACAACTCTGCTTTCGAGCTGCTTACAATTTATAAATTGCTAATACATTCTGTCGAGTCGAGCCTTAACCGATCTTACAAGTCTTTCAAGGAGAAAATATTAAATTGAAACAAATTGAGCCCTTTAGTGTCTTGTGTTTGGAATTACGGAACATTAATTTTTAATAAATATTGCAAGCCTACACCAAGCAGGGCCGCCGAGAGAATTTTTGTGGCCGGGGGCAGAGTTCCGGTAAGAGGCCCCCCTCCCCCGCGCGGTGCATCCCTGCCTGTCGCCGTCTGTGTTCAAACCAAATGCAATATAGGCTACATTTTTAATTTTATTTCTTTGGATATTTATTTTGTATCTATGCACACAATTTGCTCGCTTTTCTTGAGTAATTCATAAATATTTTATTTGTATTATTTTAAGATATAGATAGGACAAATGTACTTAGGTTTACTGTAGGCCTACATAAAATAATTTGATCAAACTTGCACATTGGCTGGGTTCGAGAGTGCTTATTGGAGAGCTACCAAGTGGTTTTAGGCCTAACTTAAGTATTTTGAAATGCCTAAACCTCCAGGAAAAAGTTTAAAAATGCATTTTATTAAAAAATTTATTTAATTACATTTTTTTTTGTTTACTAAACGCTTTTTTGAACTTATAATTAGTTTCTTTTGCTTTATAATTAATTTATAAAATAGAAAGAATTACACAAGGTCCTATTTACTCGATACTAACCCTCAACTTCACTCCTAAAGCCATTAGATAATTCAGTGTTGGTTCTTAAGCAAAACTAAGTACCGTTCACAAAAACTAACCAACTCGCAAACGTTTCTTTCTTGCCTTCAATATGGCAAATTCATTTATGACGTTATTAAAAGACACTTTTATCTTACATATCTCTTTTATCTTATATACTTGGACCAACAAACGCAGACACGACAATATTAGTCGAAGCCGTGAAGGATCTGTTGCAAAATGTTGGCAAATACCGGCACAGCACGAGGCGGCGGGCGCGAGCCCGCGGTGTCTGTTCACCGACACAGAGCTTAAAACCACGGAGACTCATAATACAGGCCTGATATATAAGGCCATACAGGTCATTTGACAGGCCTGTATACAAGGTCATAGGCTATACTTTGTTACGGTTTGAAGATTTTTTTAGGTCTTCAAAAACACCTATGCAGAGATTAAATTTTGCTACCATAGATAGAAAAAAAAACGCCTGAAGATGAGGCCCTCTGTCTCTTGAGGCCCGGGGCAAACTGCCCCCCCCTGCCACCCCCCCTCTCTCGGCGGCCCTGACACCAAGATATAATTTCCTCTCACGTAGGCCTTCTAATTTTTTCTAGAGGCCAACCAATAAAACTAAAACACTTTTATATGATGTATGCCAGATGGTGTAGGTATCCATTGCGGGTTTCTTAATCGAGCACAGGAAAGAGGAAGTGCGATTGCATGTGAGTATACTGTTGATGATAACATTAATATGCATTTTCCACAGACAAAATAATACCCCCCGTCGCAGCAGACCTGCGTACTCAGCGAATTTCCAAATTAGTAATATTAATTTTGACCAGCTAAACTTGTAAACAAAATGTCATCACGTGCTCATAAATAGGGAAATAAATGTCTATTCTCCTTAAGATAAATATAGGGAAAGAGTATGCAGGTATGCTGCCATGGGGGACACTAAAAGTAGGTTTTTAGCATAGAAAAAATTTATTTCGACCATATAAAGACATATAGTAAGTTTCATCAATATCTGTCCATAAATAAAAGAGTTTGCCTATTCTCCATATGATTAACATGGGAAAAGAGTATGCAGGTTTGCTGCCATGATAAGTACAAAAACCAAGATTTTTTACCTTAAACGGATGAATCTAAAAAAAATGAAGCTAAATACCAAGTTTCATCCAAAAATATTGGTTAATAAGTGAAATATTAACACATCCTTATTCTCCATAAGATTTACATTGGAGCCCTAAAAGACAATGTACTGTCTTTAGACTTTGTAATATCTCGGTAACCAATGGAGATAGAGCAAAGCTTCAAAATACTAAATTGTGTGTTTTTTTGAGCTAAATCCAATGGTCAAAATAAAAATTTAAAATATTTAAAATTTACATATGAAAAATGCAAAAAACCCCATTTTTGGGGTACAAAACCCCCCAAAACTACCCCTTCCGGTAGGTCGATATGTCTGGTTTTCGAACTCATCCGAATAAACGTAGGATTACACATCTCTACCAAATTTGGTGTCGATTGGACCATTTTTACGAGAGTTATCGTGTCTAGGGACACATATATATATATATATATATATATATATATATATATATATATATAGTATACTATATATATATATATATATACATATATATATACATATATACATATATATATATATTTATAAAATTTTTAATGACTATTATTTTTGGTCTCTGGGCACCTAAAAACGAAAAAGTAACATGGTCCCGGGCTTAGGTCTTACCATGAGACCTACGGTAATAGCTTATTCCCTATGGGAAATTCGCTAAAAATTTATCATATCTATGAGAAACAATAAAACTATAGTTAAACCAGCCGCATTAATCTGCACTGTTTTAAACTAGGCTAAATAAAATTAAAGAACTTTCTTATTTATTTTTTTCTTGTAATACAGCCAAACGAGTAAACCTAGTAAATGACGTTACACAAAATATTTGAAACCATCACATACAAATGAAAGCTGTTCTGTCAGATCAATGAGAAACATTGCACTCCGCTGAGTTCTGAGTTACAGAACTAATTAGCTTTGGGATTCTCACAGGCAGTGCAACATCAAGGGACCCATATCTGAATCTGGATACTTGTGATACTGAACTGACAAGGGCTGCAAAACGAGGTAACGAGAGAAAACATACACCGCTGCGGCTGCCCTGCACTTGCAACATTGTGGATAACCGATAGTTTGGTTTGGTTTCTTCCTTCTTTGCAGGTCGACAGACTCTCGTCTTGAAAAATCGATCCGTTCAGTTAAATTGCCCGGAATATAAACACATATCACCAATAAGTCACGCACACGTAACGACTATCTAACCTGCCACAGTTTGGAAAATAGTTTGCAAATTATAAGTAAATGGAAGATTTACATGTTCATGTTATGTATCGGTCTACATCATGGATATTATGCAGAGCTGTTATTATTGACTGTAAAGCATCGAGTTTCTCGAAGCCATGACAGACTTAATACCCCCCGTCGCAGCAGATCTGCGTACTCAGCGAATTTCCAAGTTAGTAATATTAATTTTGGCCAGATAAACCTGTAAACCAAATATCATCAAATGCCCATAAATAGGGAAATAAATGTCTATTCTCCTTATGATAAATATAGGGAAAGAGTATGCAGGTTGTGCTGCCATGGGGAACACTAAAAATAGGTTTTTAGCATAGAAAAAAAAATAAATTCGACCATATGAAGCCATATACTAAGTTCCATCAATATCTGTCCATTGCTAAAGGAGTTTGCCTATTCTCCATATGATTAACATGGGAAAAGAGTATGCAGGTTTGCTGCCATGATAAGCACAAAAACCAAGATTTTTTAGCATAAATGGATGGATCTCAACCAAATGAAGCTGAATACCAAGTTTCATCCAAAAATATTGCTTAACAAGGTGAAATATCAACACATCCTTATTCTCCATAAGATTAACATTGGACCCACAAAATACAATGTACTGTCCTTAGACTTTTTTAATATCTCGATAACCAATGAAGATAGAGCAAAGCTTCAAAATACTAAATTGTGTGTTTTTTTTGAGCTAAATCCAATGGCCAAAATAAAAATTTAAAATTTAAAAAAATTACATATGAAAAATGCAAAAAATCCATTTTTGGGGTACAAAACCCCCCAAAACTACCCCTTCCGGTAGGTCGATATGTCTGGTTTACGAACTCATCCGAATAAACGTAGGATTACACATCTCTACCAAATTTGGTGTTGATCGGACCATTTTTATGAGAGTTATCATGTCTAGGGACACATATATATATATATATATATATATATATATATATATATATATATATATGAAAATCAATGTTTATCTGTATATATATATATACATACATATATATATATGTATATATATATATATATACATACATATATATATATATATAAATTTTTAATGACTATTATTTTTGGTCTCTGGGCACCTAAAAACAAAAAAGTAACATGGTCCCGGGCTTAGGTCTTACCATGAGACCTACGGTAATAGCTTATTCCCTATAAGAAATTCGCTAAAATTAGACAAAGTTCAAACTAAATTAATACTGGTGTTACGGTACCGTACTATAAATAATCAACATAAAATATATTTGAGTTTAGCCCACTTTATGTGAACACTATAATCCAGATAATGATCTGTAGGGATGAAATCTGGAACCGAGTGTGGCACACTTGGTCGAGGTCCCTGACGACGAAGATTGATCTCGATCATCTTCACTGATAGCGATGGAGTGGTCCGACCATATAACTCTATACTGTACATACATACACCTATGGGTCCAACCGGTGGTGTATATCCTTGATCGCTTCAGGGCAATCCTCGGAGATGAGGACGCGGGTTTTTAGTCCGTAGGTGAGAGTCCCGCACTCCACACTACCGGTAGATTGTAGATGCCAATATGTAACAAATGTAACAAATTCCTCCTCCTCCTAAAAAACCTAAAACTATCAACAAGTAAATTTTAAAATTTAAAATAGATACCGTAGTTAATTTATAAGTTCTGTTGAAACAAAGATAGACGTTTGAGGAAAGATAATTTTAGAGTATACATTGACAAAAATGTAATGACTGACTGTAAGTCCAGATTATTGTGAGAACCACATCTCATAGAATAACGTCTCTGAAAAACAAAAAATTATAATGTGACACATGACTATAATATTCTCCTAGAGTACAAAAGAATCGCTTCAGAAGATTCCAAACAATCAGCGGCTGATTATAAAAACAGGCACATGTTATAATTATGATTATAATTATAAGCCGTTACAGCATGATTATAATTAGGCTGATTATCAGCCTACAGGTCAGAGGATGCCATCATGCTTTTAAATAATTTCTGTTCAAAGGGATCACAACAAAAGTAAAACGAAAGCTGTGCAAGGATCGTGAGGCGTGGAAAATTGTTCTCTTTGGGCACCAATGACTTTCACATTCAATGGAAATCACTGCTTATCTCATAGTGTATCAAACTGTATAATTTAAATGAATGAATGAATGAGGAAGAAATCAATCGATCAATCAAGTGCTTTAGTATTACGATTATTACTGTTTACAAAATTACAATGGAAAATGCACAAAACCAATGTTTCTAGACCGTCGGTTTTGGTTGGTGTTGGTAAAACTGTTTCTAGCATCACATCGAGAAAATAATAATACGCTGCGCATAAAAAATGAAGTAAATAAAAGGTTTTGTATAAGGACACCTACAGAAACTGGTTTTTACATTAACAAAGTCGATTAACTAAATAATTATTTCTTTTAAAAATAAATAAGCAAAAAAGAAAAACACTGAAAGGTTTGAGTATGAAGGAAATGGCCTATAAACAATAAAACCAAAAGGAAGAGGTTTGGGGGTTTACTAAGTATTATTGTTATGTAAATGGACCTGAGATTGGTTGGAGGTATTTTTTGTGACATCAAGTTTTCGTAGTAAAAAGTCTTTATATGCAAAAATCGCAACAGTCCATAATTATGTACAGAGTAGTCAATAAAGTAGCTTGTACAATAGTGCCAAGTTTCACATCAAGAGCGCAGTGTCCATACAGCAAACTTCATTACCTTTCTTATAGTTACAATTTTCTCCAACAGAGCGCAGCGTTAGTCAGTCCGCTCCCGCTGGTAGTTTCATCAGCAGGTCAGTAAAGTAGATTACAATACAGTATATGAATATTATTTACTGTACCTATAAATTGAAAGGTAATATATGATTCATATTACTAAACTGGGATGATTGTTTATGACATATATTGGCTGTATGTTTATGACTCTTTTAATTTATTGAGACCTATCTGTTTAGATATAAATTTTAGTTTTCTAATTAAAGATTTTAAGTCCTTTTTCTGATATTGTATTCATAATAAATGCAATCAGTTTCAAATGTACTAGATTTAACAAAATTTGACACACATAAAAAATTTAATTTAGTTATTTGCAGCATACTGAAATGTACTCAATGAACTAAAAATTCTTACATGTAATTTGATGTATGCAACGGAAGATCAAGGTAATAACTACCCAATCAGCACTGAATTGACCTAAAATTGTTTGGTATTGAATTCCTTTTATAATTGTATATGATCTGATCTACTCGTAATCTGAAAATAAAGCAGGTGATAAATATTTTTATAGTAAAAAAAAAAACATTAAATTTGACCATTTTAAATTAATTTAATTTTTGAGTTCTTTGTTTCTATATTTGCTTGTGTTCAAGAATAGTTTAAACTAAAAAAAATTCACATGCTTCAAACCTTCAAATTAAAAATTTTAAGTGGAAAGCGATGAGTAATCAAGAATCTATACTTATTTAATACGCTAAGGGTTTTTTTTGTCTTGAGAACTCCTCCCACAATTTTCAACCGATTTTCAAGTTTTTGGTGTCGTTGGATAGGGCTTGGTCTGTAGTTGTTTCCGCCAAAAATTTATGAGAATCGGACTGAAAATAAAGGCGCTATCCAACATTGAAATCTCAAATTTCCTATTTAAATAACATTGGGGACTGAATAAAGCATTTGAAACATTTGTTAATAATCAGCTGTGAATACGTGTAGTTATTGGCGATTAAAGATATTCACATTATTGGATTGGTCGGATGTCATTGATTTAGAGCTAAAGTAAATTTTGTACTGTATTTAAATAAATTGCTCGATTTCGTGCAACACGTATACTAGTACCTGTAAAAACTCTTAAAAAATATCAGTGTTACTATTTGTGAGTAAGTTTTCTATGGAAATGTATACAGTAGGACTTCCTAATCATGTATTTTAGTTGAGGGCGGCAATAATATTGACACTAAATTCGCAACTGGCTGTAATGAGATTGTTCCCAAAGATGAGTGATTTGAGAATCTATACATAGGTCTATTTAACATTTTAAGGTTTTTACGTGATTGGAACTTCTCCCTATCTCTAACCGAGATAAAGATTTTGGTTGTCATCATAGTCTGGTAAAAAGAAATACATTTTGGTATGCAAAAGGTGGGTAGTTTTGATTTTTGGATATGTTGTTAGTGTTGGGCCCATGACATAAAATCCAAGTTTTTCCTCCTCGGGGTGCCACTTGTTAGTAAATTATTGAAAATTTTACTATTTCTATGGGTTTTCACACAATCTCGCAAAAAGTTGGTTTTACATAAAATATTAATTTATTAAATTAAAAGAGGATAAATTTGTGACAGTTTGAGCCCAACACCAGGAATGTAGCGTAATTAATAGCCGAAATGCAGACATTAAAAATAAACCATTTTTCCAAAAATGTATGAAAATAGTGATTTTTTTTAATTTTCTACAATGTTGTTTAAGGCAAACGCCGCATAGATTGAGTGTGTATGTTAGTTTAGTTGCTTTAATAAAGAATTAAAGAAAGCATGAATAAAACTAAGAGAGTTAGAATATAAAGTGTTTTTGTAGGAGCTTTACAATAGATTACAACAATAACAATGAGTGTTTTGTGCATTTACAAATTTGGTTTGACTAGGAAACTGAGTTGTTAAAAATAACAGCTTTGGCATCTCATGAGATGGTCACAAGTGCCTATAGGGATATTTGAAACATTAGTATACACAAACCGTTGACGTATTTAGCACACTTATATAAAACTTCGCCAGGTCAGTCAACCTATAGCCCAACAGTATTGTTAATGCAATGAGGATGTAGGTTTGTAGCATCGGAAGAGGCGTTTTTCATGGATGTTTTAGCCATAATTGCAACATTGCAGCCATGTAAGTAAAACATATTTCAATTAATTCAAAAATCATTTCTATATACAGGGTTAGGCCAAAGTCTGGACACCCCCAGTTAACTTTTTAACGCATGTTTAAAACATAAAAAACGGCACTTTTTCATCAACTACACAACTTTGGCTCTGCCCCAAAATGGGGTATTGAGGGGTCAGCCCCAAATTTTCAAATGTAAACCCCTATTGAGTGACCCCTCAGTTTCAATGGTTTATCAAGAGAAATTAAATGGCGCGGAGGTTGATATCTCACCCCCTAACCAAAATGGCAGCCATTTCAAAATTTAAGATAGGCAAGCAAGTTTAAGTTTGGACACCTCCATTTAATCTTTTGACGCGTTGCAGTAGGAAAACCAAACCCGACACATTTTATCAACACAAAAATTGCAATTTTTCATCAAAGACACAACTTTGCCCCGGCCCCCAAAATGGGGTATTTTGGGGGCGGCCCCAAATTTTCAAATGTAAACCCCTTTTGATCGTACTTTTGTGTATTTCAAAGCTCATATGTACCAGGCCCGAAGTGACGATTCAGCTTGCAAGCAGCATATGTTAACACTTGTGTGTACTTCGCCTTAGATGTGATAGGCCTAATTTTTTTCTTTTTTCTTTTTTTTTATGTTCAAAGCAACCATGTTCTACGGCCTAAGTCAGTAATTAAAATTAGTGGTCAAAACTTTATAGTATGTTTTACTCGCTTATTATATAATTTTATGTAACACTTTTTTTTTCTAAAGGACAAAATATAAAACTGGGTTTATAAAATTGATTGTGATGAACTATATCACTGTATCACTTTAAGCTATATGTTAGGTTATATTTGACAAAAAAATTATACTACGGACTTTCAATTTCTATTATGATGCATAAATAAGTTATCTTTTAATTAATAAATGGTTATGAATTGATTAAACCACTTGTGTTATTGTAAGACTA
>CM061534.1:5561256-5733813 GCA_030545055.2 Neoaliturus tenellus | reverse complement strand
CAAAAAACTGCAGGCCCCTAATTGAAACAGAAATTGAACGTCAAACCAGTTTGAAAATATCGGGGATTATTGTAGATTATGCTGTATGGCTGTACGAAATATGAGACAGAATATACATTTAACAAACATACATACATACAAACATACAAACAGAATATCATTGTTCACTTCATTCACATCAGCATGCTGCGTGCCGAGCTTGTTTATATTATTGCGACAGTGTTTTGGCAGCATTGCTCGATTTCAACACAGCCTGGTACCGATGTCAGATGGTTATCAGCTGATATCCGACACACGATCAGCTGATGTGGTACAGAGCAGTCGACCGATGACGTATCACAGCCAAGGCTTCGGATATTGGGGTTACCGGTACAATCTTCGGGCACCAAAACTGTCTGCTGGTATCTATGGGGCAGACAAGGAGGCGGTACCACACTGTCTGTTTGGGCACTATTTAAAACCGTCATCTACGAAATGTGTTATAAAATAAACAGTCAAAATGTAATTAATGATTTAAATATGCTTAACAGGAGTTCGCTTTGGGATTCTGAGAATCTGATATTGAGGTTATAGGTTTCTTCATTTTTATTCACTCCATTCAATATACGTCCAACCACAACGGAATTCAGCCTGATTGGTAATTCAGCAGTAATTGGTTTCTCTAGATACAAAATATTGCATTTGTTGAGATTTATATATTAGTTTTATATTTTATTTTTATATAGTTTTTCTACTTAGAAAGTCAGAGTACTATTTATGTCCAATTGCATACTGAAAATTTTATTGGCAATATAGTAGACATCGGCGAGTAACATTTTCTAGCGTTGATCATTCAATTTGTTGTGAGATGCATCGTGTTTAATCTCAACGGAACCTCACCTCTTGAATCATTAGGAACTATCGTTTCTGGGCCAACGAGTTTCTCGATAGGCGTTGTTTGTTTTCATGTATTTCGTGTGGAAAGTCACGTAGGAAAATAGAAACCTTGTTCAGTGGACTTGTATTTTATATAATTTTTAAACTTCACGCTTATCGCAATTTACACTTGTTTACATTAAGTATTAAACCAACACTGGGTGCGATTTAGGAAGAACTTACGACACCTACTGCAAGAATATCATGTTCCAAGAAATTTCGCGTACCGATAAGACGGTTGAAGGAATTTTAATGAATTTTTGGAACTTTTTAATAGTGTATGCAGCGTATGTTCTGGGAGATAAATATTTAATGAGTGTTTAGAACATATTTAGCCTTCAGGGGGTCGGAAGTCGGAAGGAGAGGGGAGTAGCAGTTTTTTTTCTATCAATATACGTTGATGTATACAATAACTTTTATACAGTTTTAACCAAAATTAAATAGGTCGTGGTGGTACATAGGCCTACTAAGATCACGTTATTGGTGGGACATGTTGTTGTGATCTTTACAATCTACTTAATGTAAATTCGTCTAGTACACGAATTCAAGAGATTGTTGCAAATTTATTATTGTTTGTTTGATTTTTTTCAGTTCAAGACTACTTTTATTCAATATGTATTTTTTATTGACATTATTTTTACTTAGAGAAGTTTTACTCGAATAAATTACCATGGTTACTAACTAGTTAGAAAAAACTAAAAAATAAAACTATATATAAATCTCAAATCATGCAATATTTTGTATCTATAGAAACCATTGATCGAAGATTCACTTCAGGCTGAATTCCGTTGTGGTATGGACGTTTTCTTCCTAAACATAGAGCTGAGTTATGCAGTTTCAAGTGTTCTTTCAACGATATCTCATCTTTTCTTGATTTTGCTCTTTACTGTTGATGGTCCCAAATCAATGTTTAACTAACTTACGTTTTCAGGAAAGATAAATTGGAAAATTTCAAATCTTCAAGAAAAGCGTAAAGAGATTCTGGAGAAATGCTCTGATCGGGATTGTTTATGAAGGCTCACCCAACCTACATCAGAAGTAGTTGTAGGTGTCTATTACTTCTGATGAAGATCGCCCTTCTTTTTTATTTTTCAATGAAAAGAAACATTGTCGATATGGTATTTCATTTTTATATCGTCTGACTCTAGTTAAAAAATAACTTGACTTAACAAGTATCTTCTTCAGTATGAGAACTATGTCAGTGAACAATTCTAAAGTTGTTCAAATATTTATTCATTAATTAAGCTTTAGTTAAAAATTAATTATAAAATATGTGTCTGCCCTAAACCGCCGTAGTTATAGTTTATGGTTTTGTTATAGTAGTGTACTAATAGTAATTTCAATGTGTCATTATTATCAATGTAATTAGAAATTAATTTTTAGAAAATGGAAAAAATTAGAATTTTGTGGAATTTATGGACTAACAAGTTTTCTTTAACTTGGGATGCTCATGTAATATTATGAAATAAACATATTCTTATTATTTCCGAGACTCGAATAAGCATTGATCTACAAGTAGAATGATTCTAACGCATATTTTGTTGGAAACGTATACAACTATTTAATAAATTGTTTCTAATGTTTGCCATTTCTTTTCTTACTTTCATGGTTCTATGGTTATCTTTATGATTTTTTCAGGTGAGGTACCTTGGTTTGGAGCCGATATTATTTGTAAGTATTGTAGTATATAGTTGTATTGTTTATTGAAAAATATTTTGCAATATCTAAACGAACTATATGTTCATTTATATAGGGGAAGTGCGCCAATATTGTACCACCTAAGCATAAAGTCAATTTTCATAAAACCGGAAGTATTAAAAAAATCAAAATCAGGATGGTCTTGTAGTACTTAATGACATCTATGTTCTATAAAAGTTTTAAGTAATTTCGTTAAAAAATATAATAGGAAAAAATGTTTTTTTTGGTTTTTAAAAATTGCCATAATTGTACCATGTACCCCTAAATTGTACCACCTGTTTCCAATAATGGTACCAGTTTCCTTAATTGTACCTATTGTAAAATGAACCCTTATTTTGCGATAAAAACACAACATAATTATTGAAATTTTATTTATTGTCAAACAAATTATTATAGTATGTTATAAGTATTCTAAAACATGTTTATTTGTATAAAAAAATTATACATAGGGATAGTGTAATATAGTAAAATTATTCAGTATTAGAAAAACACTCGTATTTATCATACGATTTATATCATATATTAAAAGTTGTAAAATCGTTAAACATAGAATGTGAAAATTATATATAGGTTGTCAATGTTATATACAATTACATTATGTCATGAGACTAAATGCCGCAGGTAAAAACAAGGATAGCTCCTTTCAAATATTGAATGTTCTCTATGGAAAATAATAACTTTAAAACATGTTGTTACAACTGGTCTTCTAGTTCTTTTGGTAAATCTTGAGAGTGGCCAAGCTTTTTAGAGTCATAATTTGCATAGACTTTAGTTCCCTGTATGTGCCTTTTTAAGGTCGGCTTCGGAATTCCATAAGTTCGGCAAACTGCATTTAAACCACCGTTTTCATAGGCCGAAATAGCGTGGGACATGTCGTCTTCGGTCCATTTGTCATACTTTTTAATTTTCTGAGCCATTTGGAAACAAAATACAGTGTTAGCTAAAATTGTACCACTTAGAATGGTGGTACAATTATGGAAACACAGAGTGGTACAATTTAGGGTAACGCGCCATCTTGAACTCAACTTGCCATAACTACACTGAAAATACACCTAGGAAATTGGTTCTTACGTTGATTTATAGGCAATCAATCACTTAACCAATAACATATTATGAAGATTAATTTTCCCTGGATGGTTTCTTAGGAACTCCAATAAACTAAAGCATCAACACTATAAGAAACGAGACAAAATATTAAAACAATTTTTCACAAAATAACGAACACGACTCCATGCGTCCCAGTCAATGCTCTGGCTAATGAGGTTGACTAAGGGTCAGAAATAGCCGTAATGAGCGTTAGTGGCAGCTTAGTTTCCTCAAAACCATGGTGGTACGATTTTGGCGCTGGTACAAATTACGCGCACTTCCCCACTCTATTTATGATTCAAATCGTAGGCCTATTAGATTTTTAATGAATATAAACTTTTCTCTCGAGTACCACGCACATAAGCAAGTGTATTAATTTATATTTTTTACGACAGTAATTTTGAATAATAAGACTACGATTACAGTATTTTTTATGAAAAAATTCACATACTTGAAATAACAATAATTATACGAGCATTTTCTTAGTTTCTTCTTCTAGATTACGGTTATCTCAAAACAAAATACTAAACAAACATATTTGCGCTTTCGTGGTAGTTATTTTCTGTCTTTCAAAAAAGCATCCATGGTACGTGAAATTACTTCCTGTACACAATTTTTGCTCAGGATCGTTTGTCCATTGTCAAACTGTTTCATATAGAATAAACTACCAAATCATAATAGCGAGCCCACAATTTACCAATAGCTTTTAACTTCGCCGGTCTACCTCTCGGTTGGCGGTGATGCACTCCCTCGCTGGTCACGTGACCGAGCATGCCCGTGTGTGGGCGTGGCAGATGTCGCCGATAATCACCATCAATTATCCTCAATTACGCCGCCGAGCATAGCCGCTAATTGCCAATTATGCGCTTCAATTGACCCCTGTCGGGATAACTGACCTTAATCATTCATTTGACGCCAAAATCGCATTCCGGTGGCCCATTTGTTTTAATCACCTCAGGAAAAGTCATTTTAAAACGCCAAAAGACTCGTCTTGCTGCGTCGCAATTTCTTAGTTGAATACACTCCCTC
Organism: Neoaliturus tenellus; assembly: GCA_030545055.2. Classification (NCBI taxonomy): domain Eukaryota; kingdom Metazoa; phylum Arthropoda; class Insecta; order Hemiptera; family Cicadellidae; genus Neoaliturus; species Neoaliturus tenellus. The sequence continues at coordinate 5,729,085 of CM061534.1, read as the reverse complement.
TATTTATCTCACTGGTTGTATGCACAGTGCAGTGCTCAAGATCTTTATCTCTGCTAGACAGACTGCATAAGGAAGACTGCATCCATTGCATGAAGCGGATACCAATGTCTGGGTTGTTATGTGTATGTAGTTAGACGTGACTTGACAAATATTGCTCTCTTTTTTGCAACCACTTCTCATCGGGGGTTTTTATAATCTCGTTTACGAAGGGACCATTAATTTTTTCTAGGTTGTAGTAAAATTAAAGTAGTCATTAAAAAAATTTCGTTTAGTCATAATTTTACCAACCAAATGAAATGAAGTTACCTAAACATTAGTAAAATTAACTAATTTTTAAAATTATGTGTTTGGAAATTAGTTTTATATGATTGATAAATATTTGGTTCATACGAATATTTTTCTGGGTCCGCGGTAGGAATGCAATAAAAATCTATTTGCATTTCGAGTAGTTGGTACATAATAAATATTTTTGCTTAAATCCTTAAAATTCACATTCCGAAGAACTTGGTGGAAATTTTTTAAACATGAATCTTTATAAATTTCTACGTAAGTGTTCTGTCAAATGTGTCAATATTTTGGCTAAGTTTAATTAAATATTGACATATTCGACAACGTCACATGCCTATGCGTCATTTGTCATATTATCGCTATATGCGTCATACAATACCTAAACATAATAATATCGCGCAGGGACAGCGGAGGTGTTTATGTTCCATGTTGAACTAATATTGAACTACGTCAGTAAATGATTTGTTTCCAGATACCTCTAATGATACTGTTGAACATACTCGCGTCCGATATTTCCACAATATAGGTACTCGTTACTCATTCTTTGATGTTAATAGCTAATTTTATTAATGTTGTTTGATAGTTTTCGTAACAAAACTCAATATTACAACAATGGAAACAATAGAACAATAGATTGTTCTAAGAAAGAAATACGATTATTTTTGTCTAAATATAATTTTGATCGATTGAATTTATACTATTACTTATTTAGTAAGAAAGGAGGTAGCGCTTAAGTCAAGGCTGAGTGCATAGTGTTCTAAATTATTGATAACAAAACAGGAGATAGGCAAGGATATATTCACCTACCATACTGTAGCAAGAAACACTTATGGAGATTTGATCTATAAGGTCTAGTTGGTTTTGCGGTTTTAATCTTACCGTAGGCTATTGCAGACAATATGTGTATAAGTCAAAAGGCTGAATAGTACAGCACCGTTCACTTAATTTTTTATTCATTTTAAACTTCGTTTTACCTTCAATATTTGATGAACTATCCTTTCAATACCAATATTTTTTATAGTACCATCACTTTTACCTATTAGTAGACTATAACCAATTTTGAAAGTTATTTGATACAGAACCTGTATATATTATAAATAATTTAATAGTCTAGGCTGTGGTCTAGTCTTCAGACAAATGGTGGCTGAATAAACTTGTGTTAAAAGTAGATTCAGTTTACACTTAACAAAAATAACATAAGCAATGAAAAAATAAATAAATAAATGTAGACTTAGTAATAGTAAAATTTCTTTCCCTGCAACCTCAAGAAATATAAACTACAAATCATTATTCATCCATTTACAAGAATGCACTTCATCAACCTCCCGAAATCTGATAAAAGCTAGAAATATTTCGAAATAACGACCTTTCAAAACGGAATTTCGAAATGGAAAGTGATTAGTTAGTTTACCCTACAACTAATGAACACAGGCTAAACGAGGCTTTCAAAATGGAAAGTGGACGCTCCCACTATCAGCTCCAGCGGGGGTTTGACGTCAGCAGGGTTCAGGATTAGGATCAAACCAAGCCATTGACACGGGTTATGCAACAACACTTCCTGTTTTTGAACGTCTATTAAATGTTACTGAAAACACTTCTAAAACAGTAAGATTTGATCTTCAAGCAATACGTATACTTTCCATTGTAGTTAGAAAAATGGCTGTTCTCGTAGTTTTGTTAAAAATCAACTAATCAGCATTTATTGTAACATTTATTTTATTTCAGGGCTTGTAATTCTGTTATATATATTTTTTATACTAAACATTGTATTGTTTTATATATGCTAAGAGATGAGATAGTTGAAACGAACCGCATCGATCAGGATGTAAAGAGATGCTTGCTTTAAAAACTTAAATATTTTCTTAACAATAATCGAAAGATTATTGAAGTACCCGAAAACAATGCTTAAGTTCTCAAACAACAAAACATTTCTTTTTGAGAAAAAAAACACTTTTCGTGGAAATTTCAAAGATATCAGTTTTATATAGTAAATTTAACTAAAGAAACTCGGTTCAATCCTGTATTTAGCGTTCTGCCATTCTGTCAATTCAGAAGTGTTTGTGGTGCTTCAGTTTTTGTAATAGAAATGTGGATAAAGAGAAAATTGTAGAAGTTACAGAAGTACTCTTACAGGCATAAATATAGTCGTATTATCGGTTCTAAAAATTTTTACTTTCTTTAATAAAAGAATAAGTCCGTGTCATCAGGACTGTTAAAGAGGGGAGGGGAGAGATGGTCACCTGATGCCCTGCGACTGATAATAGATAATTCCTATGACGTCAAAGACACGAGCAAGCCCGACTCAACAAAGCGGTGTCGTCGTTACTTTACATATCTGGGCAAAATATCCTACACGACCGCTTGTACAAATAGGCCACGACGTTCTGTGAAAGATTTAGCTTCCTTAACTTTTTAATTTTTATAATCTAGCCCTTCGGTGTGGATTGCGAATCTAAATTTTACCCATAGAACTGTGGCTGCAGAAAATATGCGGTTGAAATAGTAATTGCTTGAACGTCATTCCAAGAGCATACCCTGTACCCTCAACTGAAAATGTATTCAAAATTTATTGTTAGATAATAAATCTTCATTTGAGTCACATCCTCTTTAAATTATCAATGATGACAATGTGTTCATCCATCGTTATATATTTTTTTTTTTTTATCAAATTATACAATTAATGTTTCAAAGTCCATTAATAACCCTAGGCCTACGTATTTATTATTTTTACAAGAAAATATAGTTTACTTGAATTTATCCAATCATATAAAAACAAGTCAAAGAACATTTCACAAAACTACGCAAACGACCAAATGAACTTTTGACGTCAATCTGAACAGAATTTCCAGAAAACTATTAACTCGACTTCAGGGATAACCGAGACACAATGATAGCCAGAGACCTTTCTCGAGCGCAGGGGTGTGTGCGTGTTTGCGTCACTGTGGGGTCTAATTTTATGGCAGCGAGGGGCGGGTGTGTCTACCCTACAGATAAATATCCTGAAAAACTTCGAATTACGTCAACTTGCTTACGCATTCGTCTGGGGAAGTCTATCAAGCTAAAACAATGGAATCCCTCCCTCTTCTGTGAGGCTGTTACTGTAGAAACTGAGCTAGAATATCGTGGACGTCATATGTTAAGTAGGTTTTAAACGTAAATGGCAAATTTTAGAACGCTTAATACCACTGTTATTTGTTGACATATTTGTATTGTATGTTGATGCTCATGGTGCAACAACTCATTTGTTTATATTTTAAATTTTCAATAAGTAATATACATTAGCCATAGATATAGCCTGAACAAAAATAATTTATACCCACCATTCATCATAAAATAAATAGACCTAATATATGCCATCTCAATTTTAAGTAAATCAACATAGCCTAAATGAATACTTAATATAGCATACATACCATAATGTAATAAAATTGCTTCATATTTAATAAAATCCATAATTATTTAATCATTCTAAATTAATCTCTATGACAATAATTTAATATAGTATAATAGTGAAGTGACAGCAAGATTAACAGCGATACAGTGTGCATTAACATATATGTGATACAATCAAGCAACAATGAACAATCCTTCTTCTCAATTTGAATGGCCTAGTGATTAGATGCATTTTTAAGGGTCTCATCCCAAGTTAATATAATAACCCCATAAAATAGTTATTGAACACCAAAAGTTCAATTTTTTTATATAGAAGAAGAGCTACAGGTAGTAGACACCCATTTTGAAGGCCAAGAAGATATTAAAACCTGTAGTGAAGAAATTTAAAATTGGTAATATCCCTCCATTTTATTCATCACCTACTGGATTACATTGAACTACAAATCAAAGGACTAAATAGTTTTTATAGCCAAGAAATTTCTTAATAGTTACTGAATCTTAAAGAAATCAACCTAAACTAACTTTTGAAGAGTATTTTGAACTTATTTAAACATTATAATTATATTCATTCAAGAAGAAACTTTGAGCCTAGATTGAACTTACAGCAAGCATTGTTGAGTGAACCTACTACTGATTCAATAATAGTTAATGTCATAGAGAATTTATCCAATTCCATCCAGAAATTATCTCTATATTCAATTCAAATTTTATGATTTTATTTTCCAATATAGTAATACTATTTCAACAAGAATTTATTCGACCCCGCACGACCACCCCAACCCTGAGAAAAGTTCCATGTTTGAGCAATAGCCAATATTAAACAGAGACATTTATTTATGAAGACAGTAATTAATTAGATAAAATCCCCATAGTTTTTAATATCCATTGTTAGTCCCTTTTCATATACCAGATAACTTATTGTTTAATTTAAAATAAACTCAATTTTGTTAATTGTATTTAAGTGTTTTAATATATCCAAAGACGCCATTAAGCCTAGATTAGTCCACCTTCCATCATATAGGTAACAGCTGTTAGAATAAGTAAGTAAAGTAAAAGGCCACAAGTGTAAGTGTACACATATACATAAGTGTAAAAAGAGAGCTGTGTGGCAATGGTAAGGTCAAGGATTCCTGCCTGATCGGAATGAAATAATATCTCTAGTTAATTATTAAGTGCCGCACAACGAGAAAGCACAAATAGCCAATAATACAGTATTTTGAATAAATATTGTAAATATTTTTAATTTTTTAAATGTTAAAATTAGAATTTTATGATTTTTAATTTGTAATTTTATTTCATTTCAAATTAGTTTTATTAACACTTTTGTTTTAAGCAACGTCTGCTCTGGCCGAACATATTCGCCGAACATCTATTTGTTTGTTGGTGTTTAGGTCTAATATAAATCATGTGGTAGGCGATTTTTCGTTAGAATGATTGTTGATTTTTGGTGTTCGCCAAACAAGTTCACCACAAATGTTCGGCCAGTGCAGACGCGGCTTTATAGGTGGCCTGGTCGAAAAGAATTGTGTACTAACTCTAAAATTGTACGTACATTTTATAATATATTATTTCGTATTTTTTGCTACGGGATTTTAATAAAAATCTTTTTACCGTTATAGGTTTAGTAAAATTTTTATCATTCTTTTTATATTGGCTACTCATCACTATCAGTACTACAAAAATTGGACTTATATTTTAAAATTCTGTATATTTCAACTTCTAATCAGAAGCCATCATCAGCAGATAACACTATCAACATAAACAAATTGATCAAATTAAATAAGTTATCATATGTAAAAATAACACATATGTTAATTTAGATATTATAAGCTTAGATGGTAGGTTTTTTTTACAATTTTTAAAAATTAATGTATATACTGTATATTAATGGTTTTCTTTCGTTTTTATCCACTGTGTATTTTCTTTGCATTTTGTAGGCTATCTTTAACTTCTTTTTGAATTAGTGGTATAAACATTGGAGGTATGTTGAAACTTGGTTGGGGTATGGAATTACGATCTGCTATCATACATTCCGCTTCTTTAATTAATCGACTTTTCCAATTCTTTTCTTTATTTTGTCTCAGACCTTTTCATCCTATGACCTTCGGTTAGTACATGTTCACTAAGTTTAGAGTAGCCTTCTAATTGCTTAGTTATACTGTTTTTGTGTTCTTTTAACCGCTTTTCCACTGGTCTCGATGCTTGGCCATAGTAATATAAAAAGAATGATTCATTAACCATCACACACACATACCGTAAGGAACTAAAATTTTTATTTCTACTACACATTTTTTCATAACGTAGTATGAAAACTGTCTAAACATTATACTAAGCCATCGCTATTGAGTACTTTTAAAAACCATTATTTTGATATGCTCGGTGGGTTTAATCTAAGCTCTGTGTCATTTTACCCGTTCCCGTTAGTGACGGGGTAAATTTTTTGTTTGTATTTTTATTCACGAAGTGAATTCGCTTCGAAACGAATCGCCACGAAAACGTAGATAATAAAGAAATTCAAATGTTAGTTAACAACTGTAATTTCCTATTTATTGCTTTTAATTGTTTCATTTATTTTTTATTGTGCTAAACAATATATTGGAGAAAATTTATGCACGTAAAATTAACCACTTTATATATGTTGACTGTTCTGATCGACGTCAACCGGTTTGAACTCAGTATCGCATGTCTGAAGCGTTTATCCCTCAACCCACCTTGGCATTGACGGGACAAGCTACTTGTTCGCATGCCAAAACAAGATATGAAACACCGCAATTGTTTATACAACCGCGTGTAACTATAATCATGTCAAATGTAACATATAGATGTACACACATCGACTTACATGTGCTCAGTAAAACAATGCCCTTTTAGTGAAACTCAAGGTAAGTTTGATATAAATCAGGCTTTCTTTTATTCTACAATCGTTTTTAGATAGACTTTCTTCATCACCTTTAATTAGCTATGCTAATCCACAGGTATCTTTAAAATTATAGTATTTAAATTTATTCCTAATTTTACAAGACTTTCTGATTTATTGCCTTCAATCAAATTCACAATGTTTACATTATTTAGTATTAATACTAGTGGCTCATAGGGGCAAAAGCCCCTAATCATAAAATTAAAATAGCATAAACCATAACGTATTAACATTTCTTCCTCAACGAAGGTTTCCAGAAAATTTAATTTTGATTTGAGGTATGTAGGCATAATATTTTAACAATACCGTTTGAACAGACCATTCCCCCCAAGTTCTCTTATCAATGCTGTACTATTATGTCACCCGTTTGTAAATTCTCTATTTTGTCTGTTGTTAAACTCATATCGATCTATGGAAAATAAGTTTTGAAAGAAATCGTAGTCCGTTAATTGAGCTGTGACAGCTTTTTAATATAACATAGAAAAGCGGCAATGAAAAAAACATTGATTTTTTAGCTCCTCTCAGTTTTTTATTTTTTATGTTTTAGTCAGAAAATTTAAACACAGCTCCTCAAAGTGCATCTTCACTTGCTGTGAATATTCATCCCTCCTAATCAAAACTCTTAATTTTGTGTAAACAAAGCAGATTTTTTTTTTTAAATCACTACATGGAGAATCTTTAAGGAGAACCTTTCTGAAAATAATCATTCTTATATATTTCCCATTTTGTTATAAAGTTTTTTACCTTCTGCATTTTCCTCTAGTATGTAGGACAAACGTCTTTGATTTTAACTCCTATAATCCTACAATCTATGAAATTACTGAAAGGTTTCTCGGAAAATTCAGCTAACAGAATACCAAAACTTCACTGACTGATACACTTTAAGTATCAATTAATGTGTCATCGTCATTCAATATGATCATTTGACACTTTTCGTCTTAAAATAAAACCAAAACAATGGAAATAATGTAGGTGTTTCTCAAACCACAATTCATCGCCCATTGCATCTCTATTAACAATCAGAAAGCATTTTTTGATTTGCATACACGCTCAGTTTTTTTACAATTTAAATTATAGTAACAACAGTAAAATCAGCAGTCAATTTGTAATAGTATGTAAGGTTAACTCTCCTAGTAGAATTTTTAGTAAAGCAACAAAACGTCTTATTATAGTATTACCACTCTAGGGTTAATTTTTGTCATTTGGCTATGAATAGTTCTTTACTCAATTGTATAACCTGTCTCTCGTTTTGAAATAAAACCAAAACATGTGTTTCAATGTACACAAAGAAGACATTTTTTGAATAACCATGCTATTCTTAAGGAGGACGTTTTACTATATTTCTCATTTCCTTGTAACTTTATGGATACGCTTTATGGGACCGAAACCTTTAATTTGAGACTCTTACCATCTTCCTGCGATTTGTAAAACGCTCACAATTTTGCCCAAGAAATTTCACTTACATAATTATTATATAGATTGCTTCTATTGGTGTGAATTATTTTGTGCACTCAATGTTATCATTTGTGTCTCATTTTGAAATTAAACCATAACACATGTTTTAATTTAAACAAAGCAGACGTTTTTTAAATCCCCATGCTATTCTTATGGAGGATTTACGTGATTTCTCATTTCCTGTTAACATTATGGACACGCCGATAGTTTTCCCTCGTGCATGGGACCGAGACCTTTGAGACCCCTCCCATCTTTCTGCGAACTGTATGACGCTCACAATTTTGCTCAAGAAATATCGCTTACAGAATTATATATATATAGATCGCTTATGGCTTTCTTACCCAGACAAGAAGTTTAAATTAACATTAACCCATTTATGCTCACTGCTCCTTTTTGGGACGGTTATAATCAAGACTATCTTATATGGCATTATTAGAACGAATTTTATTGACATTTTGGTTCGGAAATATGGTTATCTTTCACATTTCAAAGCCGTAATGGCACACACACAGTAAACAGTAGCAAAAAGTATAGAAAAATCAGTGTTGACCAAGGTGCAATTCTCAAATTATCAACGGATCCCGTCAACTTCCACGCAAGCCTGCCACCTTTTATTTTACGTGGGCCCTCCCATCAACGTTGCCACAGATCGGCTAACCCTTTTTAAAAGTTTTACCACCAGGTCAGGTTTGGTCTTGACGCGAATCGAACCCGCGTCATCGTGGACATTCTAACCAAGGTGCCTACGACTTAACCATCTGAGCTATCATGTCCAGATATTAAAGGACTTCTTGGCCCTGGGTATTAAAATTTCCTTTGATATGGCATAAAATTATCTTTTTCGAGTAATATTAAAGGCGTAGCGATTGTTTCAAATATAACAATAGTCTTAAGGGGATAAAACTCCAAGGCGGCTTTTACTGCAGACTTTTAAGTGGACTACGTGTGCTGAACTTTTTCATTCAAGTTTGAGGTTAGGTTGCAATTGCCAAACCAAGGTTTTGCTGCTTAATGTAGGGGTAGATACATGTGGATGTTTTCTGCGGTTTTTGTGTAGAGTAATTGTTTAAAATTGAAAATATTTTATTTAACTGACAAAGTCCACTCAAGAGGAAAATGTACTTTGGTATACAAAGGTCTGACTGATGATAGAGTTTCGACTATTAAACTAGGCCTCCATAAAAGACAACATTGGAATGGATCATAAGGTAAGCCTAGTATAATACAATGTTCAGAAATGATCCAGGGACTATAAACCCCCTATGATATTTTCAGTAAAAGTGGTTGCGGAAATTCTTTTTTGACCTGATGACCCAGTAGACATTATCACATCTATGGTGCTGTATGTAATTTTTATACCATATTTATTTGACATTAAATTAAGTAGCTACGGCCTCAGATAGTTTTTGGCTTAGTCGAATAATAATAAAAATGTTTATTTCTCCACAAGTAATACAAATATTACAAAGAAATACTTAAATTATATTGTACTTCTAAACAAAACCTTGCAGAAAAATAATTCGCACCCTTGAGAAGAGCTAGTCTTTCTGTGTTAGGGCGGGAGTCCCAGTTAAAATTATTTAAGTAATAGTAAATAAAAAAAATTCACCAGCAAATTGTTATTCTAAATTGACATTATGGTTTAACACATTATATAACTATATACATAAGATATACATAAAAAAATATTTTAAATTTACATTTGATGTAAATGAGATTCCGATGGTGGTATAGGGTCATAATGATGGCATGCATTGTTTTCAACTTTAATCACCTCCGAAACCCTGAAGCTCTTAAAGTGTCTTGTTCTTGAGCCTGCGAAAGCTGTCCTGTATATTTTGGTATTCTTAGGACAAATTCATCTCAATTTTGCAAACACGGTGTAGCTGGTTCCTCCACCTACAAGCAGACTGCATTTTAAAAAGTTAAGCCAAAGGTTACCTTTCGGAAGATGTTTCCTGGAGGCCGGTGCCAGGCGAGCATTCGTGAGGCTTCCTTGAGCCAGCCTTGTATTGTTGCCAGCCGATTGTCACTTCCCCGCACAGCCGTCGGGTGTCGCCCCTGCTGGTAACTAAACAATCTGACATGTGCCACTTCGCGTATAACAATGTTTTGCATGATCTGCATGTGGATTAAGCAGCCTAATAGCTTTCACTATATAATAATAATGGCGTCTTTCCTAGGAGAATGAATTGAATTTCTAAACCAGCACATTGTCCACCATGATATTTTGAATTTGCTGTCTTTGTAATTACAAAAATTTTACTACCCATCTAAACTTATGGAAAATATCTTAATGTTTACAGGAAAATAAATTTATTTAGTCTAAGTTGCTAACAGCAATTATTGTCAGTTAACATGCTAACCCGACTGTTAACATGCACAGGCGTTATTTAGTTATTGACATAGGTCTATAGTAATTCAGTTAACATTGATTGAGTCCATAAATAGAGATTTCATTAATCAAATCCATTTTACAGTTACAGATTTGGCACGAAATCTTCGATTATAATGAAAGACTTTTCCCTAAATGGATCAATATATCTCACGATACTTAATTGATGTCGAAAGCGACACACGACTTTTACAGTAGGCCTACTATACTCGTAGAACCGTGCAACAATAGACAGTTCTTATTATTGATTTCGTCCTCTCACAAATTCCACGTAATCGTCAACATATTTGTTGAAACACTAGATAAATGGTGTTCACAAATCGTATCAAAATTTCCAGATTCTTGCTTATAATCTTACAAGTTGGCTTCGGCGAGGATTACGAAGTCCTTGCGGAAGGATTCCCTGGAGACCTTGCAAGTGGATTAGTCCTAGTCGAAGCTTCCTGAGAGGCTTAGAGGTTGTTATCGAGGGCGTCAGTCGGAGTAAGTCGTCATAGGAGTGCGCCACCCAGAGTCGTCTTGTGTGGTTAGAGTCGTTCTCCATCCATGAAGAGAATCGGATGTTGGCCTTACACCACCTTCTTTTCCACTCTTCTGCCTACGCCCTATCCAAAATCTAGATGAAGCCCCCAACATTTGTGCAGTGTTAATATTAGTTTTGCAAATATTTTAGTCCAACTTTTCCTCAGTTGAGTTACATACCTAGATTTACGCGGAACTCTGTTGGACTCCACACAATCAAAGATTTGCCATACGTCAACCGCACCGTTCCATCGATAAATCCCCGTTTCGCGTCGGTTTTCGTGACGTGTTCACGCTTATTCTCCGCCCCGCTGACGTAGTGACCCCTTTCTCCATGACAACGCCTGCGCGTTTACCATGACAACGGTGCGACTCGGCGCCCCACTGACGTCACCGCACGTCACGTAGCAGATTGGTATCACCGTTGTCGTTCCGATGTAAACATGACGTGGTGGCGGGCTGGGGTTCAGTGACGTCACAGTTTCGGCGATTGTCGAATTTCAGAATGGTTTTCCTGCAAGGAAATATTGATAATAGATGGAGTGGGTGACGCCTCTGCGAGAAGGACGGGAGCTGTATGACTGATGTGACGTTTTATGACGTGTTGTTTACTAAAAAATTGCAATAGACGTAAACTGGTAAAAAAGTGTTACTGTTACAAACTATGAATGCATTTATAATGGTTTTCGTGCAAGCCAGGTAGTATGCATGTGCAGAATGAACCGTACCGACCCTTAATAAAACCTAGTACAAACCATTTGATATTGGTGCTAATATAAAGACTCTGTAAATGTGCGAAATTGGGGCACGGTCCAGCTCCGCCGATCCAGAACAGAACATTCCATGGCGAATTAACGTCGCAACTCGGAGACATGATGCACACAAGCAGAGAAAACGGACAAGTTTTGTGGTTGCCTACACCAACAATATGACAAACAAATGACATTATTGAATGACCCTGATTATCTCACTGCATTCTGTATTTTCCAATAGAGCCCGACAATTCTAGTTAGTCTTTTGCGAAGGCTTATACCAAAGTGCGCAAGAATTCTGTTACATTCCAAATGTACAGCACCTATAATTACGTTTTGAAATTCCTATGGACGCCCACACTTTTTATTTATTTGAACTATCTAAAGCTTACATTCATATATCACATCAATTATAATATTAATAAGTAGGCTTATGGGGCATAAAGTTAATGATCACATTTTACTTTTATATAACTTTTTTTCGGTGACTTATTGACGTGTTCCCGAAAATGGATAACTATATTTTGCGGCAGTTCGTTGAAGGTGAATTAAATTACTATTTACATCTTAACATAATTTTCAGTGTTCGTACATCCACTATAATTTCAAACTCCGTTTAAAAATCCGTTTTCGCCCACCACGCCGTAGCTGTGGTCGTTGCCGCCGCCGCCGCCGCGTGTACAGCGTCGCCGCATCAGCAGCGCTCCAGCTGCGCGGCTGCCCCATGCCGTGCTCTGACGCACGCCCCGGCCCGGGGTATCACGTCGCGACGCCGCCGCCGCGTGTACAGCGTCGCCGCATCAGCAGCGCTCCAGCTGCGCGGCTGCCCCATGCCGTGCTCTGACGCACGCCCCGGCCCGGGGTATCACGTCGCGACGCCGCCGCCGCGTGTACAGCGTCGCCGCATCAGCAGCGCTCCAGCTGCGCGGCTGCCCCATGCCGTGCTCTGACGCACGCCCCGGCCCGGGGTATCACGTCGCGACGCCGCCGCCGCGTGTACAGCGTCGCCGCATCAGCAGCGCTCCAGCTGCGCGGCTGCCCCATGCCGTGCTCTGACGCACGCCCCGGCCCGGGGTATCACGTCGCGACGCCGCGCCGCGTGTACAGCGTCGCCGCATCAGCAGCGCTCCAGCTGCGCGGCTGCCCCATGCCGTGCTCTGACGCACGCCCCGGCCCGGGGTATCACGTCGCGACGCCGCCGCCGCGTGTACAGCGTCGCCGCATCAGCAGCGCTCCAGCTGCGCGGCTGCCCCATGCCGTGCTCTGACGCACGCCCCGGCCCGGGGTATCACGTCGCGACGCCGCCGCCGCGTGTACAGCGTCGCCGCATCAGCAGCGCTCCAGCTGCGCGGCTGCCCCATGCCGTGCTCTGACGCACGCCCCGGCCCGGGGTATCACGTCGCGACGCCGCGCCGCGTGTACAGCGTCGCCGCATCAGCAGCGCTCCAGCTGCGCGGCTGCCCCATGCCGTGCTCTGACGCACGCCCCGGCCCGGGGTATCAGTTCACCACCGACCATGGACAAATACTCTCTCCGCTTCTATTTCCTTAAGGTCTGGCTTGTATTTATTTATTTTAGTTAATGGTTTATTTTTCTTCTAGTTTTTACGCATTGTAAGTTGATTTCTTGTTTACTTCCCATACAGTATAATTTGTAGATTGTTAATCTATGGTTTTATGTATTGGAGAGCAACTCCCGGTGAATAATATAAACGATTAAGAAACTTACTTTTTATTGGGAGAATGTTTGGGTCCAATGTTTCTACTTTGCAAAGTTTTACCAATTTTCAACAATTTTTGTTTTTTGCAGGTGAAGATTTCCTATAAAACCCTTTTAGTAGGCGTACTACCAGCGTGGTAGGACGCCTGTAACGTTGTTAGTCAAATAATTTATTTTTTTTAATTTTCATTTCCAAAACTACACTTTAATAGTAACAATTTTTACTTTCTCCCCCTATACCATAGTATATGGAGAAAGTATTGTTTTCGTAAAACACTTCACATTAGTTTGATGATGTATATATCCATTTTGGAGCCCCTTTTCCCTCTATAAATGTATATATTGAGAAAGTATTGGTTTCGTCAAAATTTTAAAATTTGAGTTGTTGGTAAATTTATCCGTTTTGGTGCCCTCTGAGTCCAAAAAAGTGGTTTTCGCGTGATGTCTGTGTGTGTGTGTGTCAGGATGTAAACAGAGCTAGAGGATGCCCTAATGGTCCGATTTCGGTGAAATTTGGTATGTAGGTCCAAACGCACGATAATTCCAGGCGTTTTTTTCATTTTTTTCAATTTTTGATTTTTAAGGGTATTTTACCCCCAAAAACCCTCAAAAATCGTGAAAAATCCAAATTTCTCAAAAACGGCTCTAACGATTTTGATTAAAATTTTGTGGTTTAGTAAGCGTAAAATGGTGAATAAAATGTCACCACCCGCATCTCCGAGAAAATGCTCGTTCAAAAGTTATGGCGTAATAAGTGTTTCAAAAATCAATTTTTTGGATTTTCAAAATAGCTGTTATTTTTAAATAAATTTTACTTATCACCATTAAATCAAGCTCAAAAAACTAAATAATCCAGTATTTAAAATTATTGCTCTATGTCAAGTGGTTGCGGAGAAAATTCAATTTTTCGTTTAGCGGTAAACGCAGTACGTTGTTAAAAGTCACAGACGCGCGTAGGGTCAAACTCCCGCTGCTCAGCTGGTAGCTATCCGACTGAGTCCTCAAGACATTTATGTTTGAAGCTTTTAACAGCTTTTTTTATATTGTTGGGAGAAAGTATGTGTCAGTTAACTGATACCGTTTATTTTATAAATCAATTTCGTAATTACTGCTGGCCGTGTTTCAACTGTCAATTTTGTAAACGCATTTAATTTAGATGTTATGCTAAACGTGGTTCCCTTTAAATATATACATTGGTTAATCATTCCTGAAAATTAACACCCTAACTGACTCTTTTGTTTAGTTACGTTCGTCGTATTTTAAAAGTGAAAGATAAACGTGAAACCTACTAAATAAAGAAGTAAAAATGGACTCAACAACATAAATCTGATAAAGTGTCAGATGGCTTACCCTCTGTGCAACATAATTTCGCTCTTCATTGTTGCAGATAGTCTAGCGATGCCCTGAAAATCTATGTATAAAGCGACTTTTTGCCTTAACCAAACATTTTTTCTAAAGGTTAAAACTTACATAATAATTGGCAAAGCAGGTCATCTATATGCAATTTAATTTACACAAAGTTATGTAAACAGAAGAATAAAAACACAAGAGTTTTTCGCGAATAAGAATCAACCAGTCAAAACCGTGTTTGTGTTTTGTAACCAACTGAAACGGGTAAGCAACATGGAGACAGATGGGGCGGGACACACGCTGACAAAGCGGCGAGCTCGAATCTCAATATCTCAGTTGACCTTCAAGTCAGAAGAGCGATACCCGTCGATGGTTTGTTGACCTTTTTATCAACGTCGGTCTATTTATACTCGGGTTTATTAACTATGTTTGCAAACTCTCCCTATCTTTCGCTGTGGGCAAATCTTGATATCTGCTGCTTAGAAAATGGATGCAGCGCTGATCATTAAATATGCAACTCATTAATGAGGAGCCTATTAATTAGGCAACGAAACTGTTAATTAATAGTAGGGCAGGTTTAGTTGCAGCACTCTTGGTTATAAATAATTTTGAGTTGAAATAAGGAAGTTAGAACAGCAGAGAATGAGGTACAAGAATGCAGTTTGGTTGATAACAAATTAAAGACAAATATGAGACAATGATTATATGAATTTGTTTAGTAGAATTTTAATTGTGCTTAAAACTTTGGTTTTCAGCGAAACATGATCTCCTAATTTCGCCAAGCTATGAATGTTAATTATTTAATTTACTGTAATTTTTGTAGTTTTGAGTAAAGAATCTTTTTCAGTTTTTCATATTACTTCGGGGGAAAGGGAGTCCCTTGTTTTAGGTCAGCGTTATTGAGCCCTTCCGACTCTAACAAGACAGGATTATTTCCTGGTCTTTTTATCATAGCTCTTTTGGAGGTGTCTGCTCGGCTTGTTAAGACTTCTCAAATTTCCTGCACGGTGATGATACTTTTTTTCTACCCTTAGCGTTATAAATTTTTCCGCCCTTAAACTTTTAATAGTTCTTGTGAGATATGGCGAAGCAAAAAATACTCCTTGCAGGTGGTCCAGAGTGTCCTCACTCCTCCGTAGACGCAACATCTGACGTACTTTCCCTTTTTTCCTCTTCGCCAAAAGGTTATCCTACTCTCTCCTTTTACGTTTATAGAATTGATTTCATCAATCAATTCTCAAACTGTTGCCCGGCCTTGACATATTTATCTTGACTTACTTATATTTTGCAAGCCACTTGCCCATCGACAGATTACAATACGAAATCAATTGAAAGACAATTACGTCTACTTTG
This sequence comes from Neoaliturus tenellus, assembly GCA_030545055.2. Classification (NCBI taxonomy): domain Eukaryota; kingdom Metazoa; phylum Arthropoda; class Insecta; order Hemiptera; family Cicadellidae; genus Neoaliturus; species Neoaliturus tenellus. Next base: position 5,712,941 of record CM061534.1, on the reverse strand, counting down.
TTAGATTCTGTAATATTGTTTCACGTTTTGTTTATTATTTTATGTACAGTATAGTTTTACAGAAAAGTTTTGGTCTTTTGATGTTAACTGAATACTGTATTGAAATACGTTTAGAATGTTGCTCTGTCTAGACCGAATGTGTCTCATTATCAAAATTTTTATACATTCAGTGATAGAACCTACATAGATAAAGTGATAGAACCTTTAAATCCCTTACACAATTAAATTATATCAGAAACTATTTAAATAAAATTAGAAATGAATAATAAACGTTGAAAGTGTCAAAGATTTGTGAAAATAAAAAATTTTGACCAGTATTAACATCACAAAATTATTTGACCTTACATTAAAAACTTTAAAGCACATTTTTACTAGACATTCCACAACAATCATCTGCAAAAAAAAATATTCTTGTAAAACATAAACGTTAAAGGCCAACTATTTTTATAATGTTAAACTTCAAGTCATTTAATTTATCCATAAATTACAAACGCGCTTCAGCGCTTCTGACTGCACCGCAATCTTCTCGACTTGATTGCCAGTTATATAGTTTTGTTTATACGTCTGTGATATACGGCCGTGTTGTTGTCTTTGGTCTGACGTCATTGCCACGTAACCCATGTGTCTGGGATCGTCTGTTTGTATGCCTTTTCCCTCTTTTTGGTCTTCGCTCCGCCCCATGCGGTTTGGATTTGTTATTGTTGTTACCTCCATTGACTACAACCCATTCATCTTCAGTGCTACCTTAACGGTTTTATGTATTCATTGGTTTTAGGCACACTAACCTTAAACTGCTTTTTAAAATTGAGTTTTTATTTAACAAGTTAAATGTTTTTTTTGAATTCGCAATAATATAAAGTTCGATTCTTTTTGGCAAGTTTCTCCTGAAGAGAATATAGGCCTACTACACAATTAGTACATACGGTAGATCCGCTCGTACTCGATCGGTGAAACCTTGGCCTTGGCCGAGGATTGTATGTTACTTTTTCGTTTTAAGGCCCTTAACACACTTTGTTCACATTCATAATTAACTGACACATCTCTACTATATATTTGTCAAATACCACTCACTCACGTATCAGAGTATCTCCTAAACTATAAGGTCTAGAGCGTTAAAACTTGGCATGTACCTTCATCTTTGCTAAAAAACGCTCACTAAGAAACGGTTTTGCGAAATTCCGTCAGGGCTCTGCCCCACACGACTTCAAAATTTCGTTACAATGTTATTCTTATGGGGGATTTTTAATACAAAACAAAGCAACAACGAATCTCCAAAAGTATAGAGCATGCAGGATTGAAATTTGGTATAGACGTTCCTTTCTACCCATTGATGCTCACTAAGAAACGGTTTTACGAAATTCCTGCAGGGCTCCGCCCCACACGACTTCAAAATTTCGTTACAATGTTATTCTTATGGAGCACTTAAAATACGAATCTAGGAAACAACGAATCTCCAAAAGTATAGGACCTACAGGGTTGAAATTTGGAATGGTAGTTCCTCTTTGCCTATAGGTGCTCACTAAGAAATGGTTTTGCGAAATTCCTTCAGGGCTACGCCCCACACGACTTCAAAGATTTTATGTAATTAGCTGTTGAATATTCAAAGCTATCAGCTGTTGGTGAAATAATACATTTTAAAGCATGACATAACCATATGACAATATTTTTATCTTTGTAAACAATTTAACTGGTGTCAAAATTTATTAGAGTTTAGGTTAGGTTGGTTAATCTACTTTGTCAAATACCACTCACTCGGTATCATCGAATCTTTATAACCATAGGGTATAGGGGGTTGAAATTTGCCATGGACGTTCCTTTGTGTTAAAAGATGCTCACTAAGAAACGGTTTTGATAATTCTTTCAGGTCTCTACCCCACAGGACTTCAAAAGTTCCATTTAATATTATTCTTATGGCCAATATTTTATACAAATCAAGGCAATAACGAATCTGAAAAGCTATAGAACCAACTATGTTAAAATTTGGCATGGGCGTTCTTCTTTGCTAATAGATGCTTACTATGAAACGGTTTTGCGAAATTCCATCAGGGCTCCGCCACATAGGACTTTAAAATTTCTATCTAATGTTATTCATAGCTAATTTTTAGTTCGAATCTAGGAAACAATCAATCTGAAAAACTATAGGATCTATGATGGTGAAATTTGACGTGGACGTTCCTCTTTGCTCATATGTACGTGCTCACTACGAAACTGTTTTGCAAAATTCTATCAGGGCTCAGCCACACACACGATTTCAATTTTTGTCTAATGTTATGCTTGCCAATTTTAAATATGAATCTAGGGAACAACGAATATGAAAAGCCAGATGACTTAAGAGGTTGAAATTTTAAATGGAAGATACACTTTGCCCATAGGTACTCACTAAGAATCGCTTTTGTAAAGCATCTTTAGGGCTTCGCCCCACAGGACTTCAAAATTACTTTTGGGGCATACATGATTGAATTTTGGCATGGACGTTCTTTGCTCATAGGTGCTCACTAAGAAACGCTTTCACAAAAATCCCTTCAGGGCTCCACCCCACATCCCACATGTCTTCAAAATTTCAATATAAGTTACAATATTGCCAATTACAATACGAATTAAAAGAAAGAACAAATCTATAAACTATAGGGCCTGCGGGATTGAAATTTGGAGTAGTCCCTTTGAAATTTGGAGTAGTCTCTTTGGTCATGGGTGCTCAATAAAAAGTGGTTTACACATTTCCTTCATTGCTCTGCTCCAAATAACCTCAAAATTACTATAGAGCATACAGGGTTAGTTTTGGCATAGATCTTTGCTCATAGGTATCAATGTGTAGGTATTCACTAAGATACTAGATACTGGAGGGGAACCAATAAAAATACTCGAAGGACCTGAGGTAAACTATTAAAAAGAACTTCAAAAGAACCTTCAAAAGAGAGATGAGATGGAGCTATATTCAAAACAAAAGTAAATAATGTTATAAACAATGACATGTTAGTTAAAATACAAATATTGAAATGATATGATAATGAAAGTAAATTATTAAACTAATGAAACGTGATTTGCTACATGTATTACTTTATATAAATTGAACAAATACAGTTTTGAAAATATAGTTTTTGAAGTCCTTTAGGGCTCAACCCCGCTGGTCTTAAAAATTACTCTATGGCCTACTGAGTTAAATTTGACATTGATGTTCCTCTTTGGTCATGGGCATTCACTAAGGAAGGATTTTGCGATTTTCCTCTAGGGCTCCGCCCCACAGAACCTTTAGGTTATTATAGAACCTACAGGTATGACGAGCACATTTATCTTTACTCAAAGTTACCAAGAAACGGATTTGCATATATAATTTTTGAACTCCTTAAGGGGTCCGCCCCTCAGGACTTAAAAACCTACGGTTCCTACGGGGTTGAAATTTGACATGGATGTTCCTCTTTGTTCATAGGTAGTCACTAAAAAATTGTTTTGGAAATATAGTTTTTGAATTCATTTAGGGCTACGCCCCACTAGACTTAAAAATTACTCTATGGCCTACGAGGTTTGAAATTGACAAGGACGTTCCTCTTTCCTCATGGGCATTCACTTGGAAACGATTTTGCAAATTTCCTTTAGGGCTCTACCCCACAGAAACTTTAAGTTACCATAGATACTACGGGGTTGAAATTTAACGTGGACATCCCTCTTTACTCAAAGGTACTGAGAAACTGTTTTGGAAAAATAGTTTTTGAAGTCCTTTAGGGCTCCACCCCACTGAACTTAAAATTACTCTCTGACATACGGGGTTAATATTTGACATGGATGTTCCTCTTTGCTCATAGGAAGTCTTTCGGAAGGCTTTAGGGCTCCGCCCCGCACTGGACTTAAAAATTACTCTATTGCCTATGGGGTTAATATTTGACATGATCGTTCTTCTTTGCTCATAGATGCCCCGCTCTCACTATTTCAATGTATTAATCTTAATGTAGGCTATATCTTAAGGAAGGAGATTTCGTAGGTCTTAAAAGAAATTAAAAATTAAATTCAACACGACGAAGCCGTGACGGGCAACAGCTAGTATATATATAAACTCGATATCTTTTGAATGTCCCCTTTGATTCGCATTATATTTTGTGAAGCCACAAGTTCGAAAACCATAGTATGATTGGACCATGAGGGGGCTATACGGAGTTTCTAGAGGATCAAAAGTAGTTTTTGCTGATAACTTTTCAAATTCTACAAATGGAATTTAATCTGTTTGAAATAACTGAAAAACAAACAATTGATATTTTGAATTTTGTTAATCTTATAAAGCTTCTAGTTACGAAGAAAATCAAAAGGTTTCGCATGTTATTCTTACGGGAAATCAACCAATTCGCTTTTTATTGTCATAATGTAGGTATATACAATTTTGCGTGTGCGTGCCTTCAAGTAGGTTACCAAAATAACTAAAATACCAAAACTAGATTTAATTATTTATGTAACTTCGATAGGGGTCAACCAAATTCTAACGTGCTAAGGAAATTTTTAAATTATTGGATGGTAAATTCGTTGTACAGTACAGTAGTAGGTTTCAAAAGCCAAAATCAATTAAATGTGTATTTCATTGGAATGGGAGATTCGTTGTTGAACGAAATCCATCGTCAATATTTAGTTAAACCCCTCTTTTATTATCAAGTGTCGCAGCCGTGCTAAACGGATCACGTAGTTAGTTGGCAACATTATAATCGTCTTCCTACAGTCGGCGTCTGATTTGCATTTGTTCATGATGTAATTCAATTGACGTCAATTGATCACGTGGTTCGGTTGAGACATTGTAGCTTGTTTGAGTCTCTAGATATTTAATTTTGGGTATCAATATTTTGTTTTCTACGTTCGTTAGCTAAACCAAAATGTGTCTCCTTAATGTGTACAAAAAATTTTAGGAGTTTTTGTTGAATTTTTTATATCCTAGTTCTTAACTCTAGGGGACGTGAAACCTATTATACAAATATTACCTGCTCATCCATGAAATCAATTTTATCCTGCGAAATTTCACAATAACTTTGCAAGAAATGTTTTTAACCAAATCAATCATAATTCCCTACAAACATCGCCTAGTGTTTTAACATGTGATGGGTTTTACCCTCGACGGATTCTCTCAGGATTATGGATCTGAATTAGTCTGGTAATAAGACTGTTTTGTCATTTTATTACAGATTTTTATTTTATAGTTCTAACCTAATGTTAATTTTTAAAGTTTTCAATGTTGTTTGGCTGGGTAATAGACATCCTTTTATGGTCTTCTACTTTCCCTTCCAAATTTTGTGACTTACACTTTTAAAGTAAGTCTCTTCCCTTCAGATTTACCAAGCATTTTCATGTGGCATTTTCTGAAGATGTCTCTAAATGTTTAAAAAATTTAGTCTTATATTCCTAATGCACCTAACGGTTGCTCATAAATAATAATCCAGATTATTTTCTCAAATAGTTTCCGTTTGGTCGAACCCAAATTTAACCCATGATATCCCCCGGGTTTTAACGTTAAACCTCGGTTCAGTGTTGAACATCAACAGCCTATTACGATTACCTGGTCGTACATCATGATTGACACTGTTTTACTAATATTCTGACATCCCAACTTCACTGGCCCTCCAACAGGACAGTTGCCTGCAATGTTGTTAGTCTTACTCTACCACGAAACCTTGTCCTTAGGTGTTTGCCAAAAATAGCACACCATGGTTACCTCGTCGTATATTATGAAAGACACCAACTTCTCAAAGATTCTTAAATCCCAACTTTACTCCAACAGGCCAATTTTACACTTCTGTTGAGGTTGCCGGGTTGTTACACCGCGAAGCCTCCGACTTAGTCTCAGTGCTCACCAATAAATTGCTTATCATGATCTTCTATATGTGCATCGTGATCCACGCCAAATTCTCCAAATATCCTATCGTCTCAACCTAACTGTAACTCAAACAGTCCAGTCACCTGCTTTGTTGTTTGTCTTCCACGACCACGAAGCCTTTGTAACAGTGTTAGCCAACAATAGTTCATCATTATCTTCTCTATGTGCATCATGATCCAGCTAAGTTTCCCAAAGATTCTTACATCCCCAATTTACCGTAAGTCCAACAAGCCAGTTGCCTGCAACGTTTTTAGTCGTACACGGCCACGGACCTTGGTCCCAGTATTCACCAACAATAGTTCATCATGATCTTCTCGATGAGCATCATGATCCTAACTAGATATCCAAAATAATATTCTGACATCCCAACTTTGTAACTGACAGGCCAGTTGCCTGCTGTGTTGTCTTCCACGACCACGGAGCCTTGGCCCCATAGCTCACCATGATCTCTAACAACAATAACTCACCATGATCTCTTTACGTGCATCATGATTAACGCTAAATTCCATTCCATAAATGCTAAATGATTCCATAAATTCCATGCTGACATCCCAACTTTACTGCAACTCCAACAGGCCAGTTCCTCGCAGTGTTGTTTTACTTCCACGACCACAGGCCTTGGTGCCAGTGTTTACCAACAATGGCACATTACGATTACGCCGGCGCGCATTATGATCGGCCCACTTTGCATCTCAGTGCGTCACCGGAGCATTATGGTGGTACAAGGAAGACGCCGGCATTATTTGACGATGCTTGATTATAGAGTAGGTTAAGGCTGATATTGGCTTTTGTAAACATCGTAGGGTTTGTGCGCGGGTGTTAAATTGTTTACAATGCATGTTTTGGGGGTGGCTTTTCATAGGTTATATTTTTGTAGGTTTTAATCTTTATGGTAATTCTAAGCCACAATCGGCGAGGGTTCTTCAAATTGAAAATGTTAATTAAGTGCTTTGGAATTGAACTCTCCTTGTCATTTTGGTTTTTGGTTTTGAGTGGATTTGTTCCATTTACGGGTGTCATTACCATTTATAATCTTATTTGTGCGATATTTTCTCTGCGTATTTATTAATTGAGCGTGTATGTTTTTGATATTTTAAATTGCCTTTTAACCTCAATCTACTCCGATGCATATCACAATCAATCAGATTCATCACAATAAGAGTACAATACGTTTTAATTTCAATTTTTTGTTAATGAATTATCTAAAGTCTGTTCGGGGACTACAATGAAATGAAACCAGAAAAGCACCGTTATCCTAAAATCTGTTTACCGATGATTACTGGTGTGAATGGTTGTATAGTTGCTTATAACTCTGCAAAAAATACGTGGTGGTTATTGTTTTCGACCTCTATTTTGTAAAAGTTACGCTTTGAATGAACAACAAAGTTTACACAACACTTCGTATTTTGCAGCGCCTTTCTTCTAAAGCTAAACGTTGGCTACCATTTTAATCTCGTGTGATTTTAAAAAAGTGGTGTGAAAATTCTTCAACAAACATCACCTTCCCTCTGGACCCGCAACCCCTCTCCGACTAAGACCCTCCAACAGTCTCCCCCAGGTCCCAGTGGGCCTGCCCCAGGTGGCCCCGTCTGTCATGTCCCTCGGTCCCCCGTGACCCGGACTTGGGTCCCCGGTGTCTCCCACAGCCGGACCTGATGTCTGCTGCGAGAAAGCGATCCACTTTTCCCACCATTGTTGCTATTTCAGCACAGGATCAGTCACTCGGCCGGATGTGCATGGGACCCGGGTGAAAATGTCCTTGCGAGAAAGTCCCAGTGAGCGAAGAGTGTTTGGAAAAGCTGTGTAGAAGAAAATACGCTTTGATTGGGGTTTAACTCAGTGTATCTAATTTTATAAGATTTTAGTGGAAGTTTTTGTTCCAAGGTAATGGGGGAGTGCTTTACATTTTAATCATTCATCTTTTACAGAACATTACTGGTTAACAATTTTATTGTGATGACCATCAATCTTAATTCCTGTTGAAGGAATTGTTCATGAAAGGATTAACTTACGTCAAATGACGTTACTAAGTAAAAATAATGATGTTCAACAGTATTAAATTTTTGTGTTGGATTTCACCTTCCCTTTTTATGTTTGATAAATTAAATTTATGTGTCTTGTTAAAATTAATCTTAATCTTTATTTCTTTTCTTTCTCGGCTTATAATGACAAAATAAACAATACCCAAGCAATTTCACAGTTTTGAACCTTCTTTTCGTACTTTTCGAGAGAGGAATATAACAGACAGATGTAACTTGTTTTCTGAGCAAATTAGTATAACTGATCAAGTTAAAAAATTGATTTGATCAAGTTAATAAAATTGATAATAATAATAAAATACTTTCATTTCGGGAAACGTGTTGCTTGGCTAAACAAGATACCAAAAATTTTTGTCTTTTTCATGTACTTCAAAATTCATGTACTTCTTTCCTCTATTCAACATTACCCTCTTATATCCAGGTTATCGGATACCCCGCGCCCTTTCACCTTTTATATCGACCCTGTGTCATGAATTAAGTGACATCGACTGATGACACTCTGTTTTTGTACAGTTTGGCTGATTGTATTCATATCATATCTCTTGTTTGACCTTGAAAACCTTCCACAAAAACTATTGTTTTAATCTGCATCAATATCGGTTTTGGGAATATCTCACGTTTGAGGACACTATTTTTTATAGTGTACACCAAAATGTCAAAAAATTTAACATAGCTATGCTGATTGGGGATCACTAACGCCAATTTTATAGCTTTCCAACTCCTTTTCGTAATCAACGTATAGAGCAAAATAAAGTTTCTTAACAGAGGAAAATTGATGAGCTCAATGAGCTGCAAAAAGATGCTAACGGTATTTCTTAAAAACCTAATTACCTTTTAAAAGCTGCCTTTTAAAATGCGCACATCACCTATATTACTTTAAGGCGAATTTCGGGATGGGTTGTGTGCGTGGAAAGGACTTTGATGCGATATTCGGTTCAAAAAGTCTGATTCTTTAGCCAAGACCATTAATTAATAGCCTGTTGACATTTGGCAGCAAATTTTTTTCTTTAGTCAATATATTATACGTATAATCCAATACCAAATTATGTTTTACTCACACACTACCCACAGACCAATGACTGTTTACAGTGCGGGCGCGGGTTCCGCTAACAAGATGATAAGATGGTGGATGATTAAGCTCGGAATCTGATTCCGATTTGTCATCGAGCGTGAATGAGAAACAGATGCGCCCGTGACGTCACGGCCGTCTATTAGAGGAGAGAGCCCGTGAGGAAACGGTGACTCAACTCCGCCAAGGGCTGCATCAGTGATACGGACGAACACTGATTGCCATTTTATCCGGAGAAAACCTGACAAACCGAGACACCCCTTACTAGTACTGACACCTTGAATTACTCAAAATTTAGGATTCGTTGTACGAGTATTTTATTTTAATATAAAATTTTCTTGGGTTTACTGTTTATTTATCTGAAAGTGTATAATAAAAAGTTTAAATCAATATTTATTTAGTTCGAAGAAGTGATGATACTTTGCCTAGGAGCTGTGTTTAGTAATAATTAGTTAACTTTTTAATCATTACTGTAATTTAACTACTGTAAACAATATGATATCGTTTCCATTAAAAAAATTTTTTTTCATAAATTGAAATATGTCGACATGGGAACTGTTCTGAAATTTCTCGTGTTCTGCTACTAAAACAATAGTTCTTACCTAAATAAATCTTTATTTTGTGAAAGAACGGTACGATATTTTACAAAGTCACAAGCAGTACAAAATTGAAAAATTATCCAGGCTGACCTCAACAAATATAGTTAAAAAAATAATATTGCAGTTCAGAAAAATAGGCCTCCTAAAACACTAAGTCCGTTCAGGGGTTCCTTTCAAAATTCCAATTGAATAACCTTTCTTAATTATGCACCTTATAACATTTCTAGGCACTGAAGCACTCTGTAAATATGTTTGAAGGAAGTGTCAACGCGGATCTTACGCGGGTGTTCAGATGAACTTTAGCTTTCTTTTGACAAATACAAGCTGATTCATTTAACAGAATCACTTATAGCACAATGGCCAATGAAATAATGATGAACAGTATTCCCTTGGATGTCCCAAATTCAATAACTTCTTTCTAAAGTTGTTCGAATCGCATTTACTAAAACCATATCTCCTTGGGTTTACACCAAGGTTTCTTGAGTGGACACGACTGCCAGCGCCAAGTGAGTGCTGGGAATGCGGTCAGAACGTCGACACCAATGTTGTTGTACAACAAGTACACGGCGGCTAACAGGATCACCAGATCAATCGGAGTGTCTGGCCTCTAGCGGTCCACGGTGGCTGACGGCGCCGGCGGCGGCCGGCGGCGGCGCGTGTGATGCTATGATGCTGTTGTGATGTTGTGATGCCGCGTCAGGACCAGGAGCGCGCCGCGTGCCCGCGTTTTCGATGTGGCTGACCGGCTGCGGCTGCGGCTATTATTGGACGCTCCAGTTAAATCTGGTCTGTCATCCAGTGATGTAATGTGATTCGAGAGAGATTGATCATCAGTTATGTGATGGACACTTGTTTGGTCGACAAACAAAAGGCTATAAGAACCGTTATGTTTTGTATTGTGCGTTTCGTGGCGATTTTTCATTACACTTTCCATTCATGAATGATTATTATCGTAATACTTATATTTGTACCCAATAAAATCTGTTTTCCCGTATACCTGTGTGTTACCGTAATACGTTGTGGAGGAATGATGCATAACAGTTTGCTTTAGCAATCAAATACACGATACCTAAATGCGGTGTTTCAGAGGTTTCTATAAGACTGCAAATTGTATATTCTACAAAATTCTTTGAAACGATCAAAACTTCACATTAGAAACTAAATGTCATTTTTCTGTTTCGATTGTTTTGTTAAGAGGAGAGAGAAACCTTGGGAGATTTAAGCAACAATATTGGGGATTACAAATCAATTTTTATTTGATAACAAAGAATAAGAATTTGTTCTTATTTAATATTAGCTAAAGTTTGTGTTACGTTTATCTTCGGGATTAGTTAATTGACAATAATTATAAAAATGCACATATTAGTTATATAGAGTAATAATTTTCGTTTTTATAGAACAAAACATACAAAAAAAATTTCTAAAATACTAATAATTTGTTGATTCTTAAAGGTATGGTATACGAGGTATGCCCAAAGTTTCCAGTTATTGATGCCAAGTCAACCATCAGTCGTAAAGACTGGTAGCTAAACAAAATGAATACATGGAACATAAATTTTATTTTATACTAAATGATTCATACGTGGTATTAATTTCACCAGTAAAAAAAATTAACGGCAATTAAATAAATTAATGTTGTATTGTGATTAATAGTGTATTTTTGCTCTGTGAAACAAGTCCATACGGTTAGAAAAGTTATAGGTCTATGTTCATGATAATGTAACCCGTATTACGCAAACCCGGGCCAAATGATGCCCAGGTTTGGCAGAATTCCCGGTCATCGAGAAAGGGTTGATAAGAAAAGGCGTGAATAGTTAAAGTTATTCATATGAAAAATATCGATTTACTGCGTAGTATAATACAAAAACTAAATACACCCGTCGCAGCAGACCTGCGTACTCAGCGAATTTCCAATAGAATTTTAGATTATTTACTTTCCCCTTAAAAACACCATAGGATGGAGTACGTAGGTTTGCTGCATGGGGTGTTGTTAGACAAATCTAAGTTAATCAATAATTGGTGAATGTAAACACAAAATTGTATCAAGCTCTGGCAATTTTTTATTTTCCCCATAAACCCATGGGGTGAGTATGTAGGTTTGCCGCCATATGGGTTTTGTAAGCAATTATAAGTTTAACCCTATCTAGATAATGTACATACCAAATTTGATTAAGTTATGTAAATAAATAAGCAAGATATAGGGTTTTCTTGATTTCCCATAAGAATAACATGGAAAACACATTTTTGGATTTTCCCCGTAACCAGTTATGCTAAGATAAAAATTCAAAATACCAAATCGTTTGTTTTTTTTTAAGCTCTTTTAATGGTTTCAGTTAAAATTAATTGATGAATTTTAAAAATTAAGGTTAAAAAATTCCAAAAACCCATTTTTGACCCCTTTGAAAACCCCATAAAACCCCGTTCCCATGGTCGATCATTCTGGTTCGCGAACTCAACCTAGTAGGCGCTGGCTTACACCCCTGTACCAAAATTCATCAGAATCGGAGGTTCCGTTCAAAAGTTATCGTGTTCACGGATACAATATATATATATATATATATATATATATATATATATATATATATATATATATATATATATATATATATATCAATTTGAATGAACGGTGTTTTTGGCTTCTAGGGACCTCAAAACGAAAAAGTATCATGGTCCCGGGCTTAGGTCTTACCGTGACTACTACCGTAATAGCGTATTCCCTATAGGGAAATTCGCTAAAAACTAAAAACGTAACCTTATCTGTTAAAACGAACTTAATCCGGGTTTGCGGGACTCCACTGTATTTACAAGCAATAGTTTATGGCCCACATTATCCATTCATTAACTCCATTTTGCCTCGTGTTCATTTATTTCAAATGTTGTTTTTCTGCGGGTTTTCCTCATACAGGTATTTCTACTCAAGATTCGGATCACGTCTATTTGTCTATTTGCAACTTTGTCAAACAGACGTTTGTTGACCATGTGAGAGGAAAGAAAAAGATTATTATTTGAAGTTTGTTCAAATGTTGTTAAAATGTTATTTATTTATTATATACAAATATATACCGTAGTAGATTCTTCGTTACACATTTTTACTCATCTTTAAACCAGACTTTTTCTTCCTCATATAGAACTCTGATGTAAAGGAATAAGTTACGCTATATCTATACTTATTTAATACGCTAAGGGTTTTTTTTTTTTTTTTTTTTTTTTTTTTTTGTCTTGAGAACTCCTCCAACAATTTTCAACCGATTTTCAAGTTTTTGTGTCGTTGGATAGGGCTTGGTCTGTAGTTGTTTTCGCCAAAATTGATGAGAATCGGACTGAAAATAAAGGCGCTATCCACCATTGAAATCTCAAAATGTCCCATTTAAATAACATTGGGACTGAATAAAGCATTTGAAACATCTGTTAATAATCAGCTGTAAATAAGTGTAGTTATTGGCGATTGAAGATATTCACATTATTGGATTGGTCGGATGTCATTGATTTAGAGTGAAAGTAACATTTGTACTGTATTTTAATAAATTGCTCGATTTCGAGCAACACGTATACTAGTATATTTATAATACGCTAAGGGGTTTTTTGTGTAGAGAACTCCTCCTACAATTTTCCAGTGATTTTCAAGTTTTTGGTGTCGTTGGATAGGGCTTGGTCTGTATTTAGCCTATTTCCGCGAAAAACCTATGAGAATTGGACTGAAAATAAAGGCGCTATTTACCATTGAAATCCTAAAATTTACCATTAAAATAACATTGGGATTAAATAAAGCATTTTAAACATATGTTAATAATCATCTGTAAATACGTGTAGTTTCTGGTGAATACAGATATTCACAATATTTGATCAGTAGAATGTCATTGATTTAATTAGAGCTAAAAGTAACATTTGAATTGTGTTAAAATAAATAGCTCTATTTCGATCAACACGTGTACAAATTAAAAGGAAATTCAATGTAATGAATTTAGGAAATAGTTTTAAACAGTGTCATATTTCACACAATTACATCCTTGCCCTAAACGAAAATTCCTTTCAAAATAGCTCGTTTCCAAGAACGTTGTTAACACAGGTTTTTTGTTTTGTTGTATCTGTTTCAGCTAACCACCTACATTCAATAATTATTGGACTATTTAATGAGCAATAATCATCAAACACAAATTGTGTATGTAGAAAAATTTGAGGTAAATGTAATGAACATCAACACCGTCGAGCATTTCCCCCAGCTCGAACTTAATCCAGTTTATAAGTGAGCTGTCATCATCTTATTCAATAACCCGCCCAACCACATATTAACTGTAGTCTCGTAGCCTCATGATTACAGGCCCCGGCGCCCGGTTCTCCCAGACGTGTTGGATCCCCCGATGTGACTGTAGGAGCTTTGAACCCTCCAGCCATCGGCAATCCCCTGCGGCTTCAGGTTCCGCGGTTTTGACGTGCGCGGGTCAGGATTCAATTTATGGGATTCCCTTGATGATTCGTATTGCCTGTGGTGTGTGAAAGTCCGGATTTGCCTATTAGGCTTTTGCCCTCTGGTTGCTTTTTTCATGTAATGCTACAGTTAAGACATCACCAATTATTCCTTAAACAATTAATTGTATTATCCAATCGAACACTCACCGATAGCGCTAAATGGTTCTAAATCATTGTTTTCACATACGTTCTAAGCAATTTGATAATATTATACTTCAGTTTACTGATCAGAATCCAACAATTATTCCTCATTGGATTAAACTTACTCCCAACACATATAATTTTTTCATAACTTTTTCTCATAATTTTTTTCTGTCGCATTTTTTCTCGGCTATTAGCTGCGGAGTGTCAACTTATGTATCCACGTAAGTTTACCGCTTGGTTATACGAGCTCGTATTTAAGCTGCTAGAAATGCTGTTTCACAATAATTCACTGACGTCCATTCGTGCTGTTTGCGCATTGATAATTTTCTGCTACTCCTTATATTCTTTTGTTGGCATCAATAACTGGTTGTTTTTCTGTACTTTTATTTTTTTATGTTGGGTATATATAGGGGGGGGGGGGGGGCACCTGTGTACAAAAAGGCATTATTTCCCCTCTCACTAAAAGATTTGTTATTTGCTCCACTTTTCTGTATCGTTCAGTAATTAGTTACCGTCCTGTCTGGAGGTGCCAAGCCAATAACGAGCCAGTGGAAACGTTCCATGTTTGTATCCGGTGTAGTTTAACTGCTTTTTAAGTGATTATTTACATATTTGTGATGGACAATGCGACTGTTTACTCACGAGACGAGACTCGCAGCCTCCGGGCAGGTATGAGTAATCTCGTGGATATTGACTGACTTTACTGCATAATACATTTAGTACCAGGAGGACCGAGCTTATGCTTGGTAAAATGAGTACTTTCGTTTCTCGCACAAAGCTCGTTCGCTCCGCTCAGCTGATTTTTGTTCTATTTATAAATATCCATAAGGATAAAATTGGATCTTTAAGGACTCTAGGACGAAAACCGGATTTTCCCCAGACATGGGACCAGCTCTCATAGATTCCTCAGGCCAAAACCCTCATTTACATCATTTACAATTAAAAATCCTTGGAGAGAAAAAATTGCTAGTGCAAACATTGCTTGTTTTAGAGTACTGTATAATATTACTTTGAAGTAATGACTCCTCACCGGACTTTCAAAATTTTCACACTTTTTTCTTTGATTTGTTATAGACCGGAGTCACATTTAGTCATTACTTTGAAATGTCTGGTCCAAGAAATTTGGTTTATCTTTAGCAGATGAGCTGGTTTGCTACTCCCATAGCCCCACAACGAGCTTGTTCGTTTCGCTCATTCGCGTTTAAGAATTTTCCAGTTTAAAAGTGGAATGAATTCTTAGAACCACATTTTGAAACTGTAACACGTAGATTTTACTTGTACAGAATCATGTGAAATCGTGTGATTTTATTGTTGTTTTTGAATCCAGATTGCGACGAACCGCACATTGCTAATTTCCGCCGCAATAGAACAGACGGGTTGAGTTCAAACTAAATTAATTAATTAACATGTATCAAAAAATGAGAAAAATAATCAGCTTATTGAAAGACTCAACCTTTTCCCGCCTGTTACATTGCTGCTGACTTAAGAAATAGTGTATAAATGCTCTAAGAAATTGTTCGTGCCAAAATCTTTGCACCATTCATTTTCTACAAATATTTACGGTTGAAATATTACAGAAGATGAATATAAAGATGAGACGAATGTGGGGACCATCTTGATGTAGTCATCACGTCAGTGCAGTCCTATAATAGCTCGTGTTGGGCCGCCACTTGTCCTATCTTGACCGACACGCGGCGTGCTCCTGATCCTCAATTGGATCTTAGCGTCTTGAGGCCAAACACTTTGATTGAGCTGTTTATCCACTTTGTACGGCGCTGTTGACGGTAGGTAATGTAATGCCCTCGTAGTGACGTCTCCGGGAACTTCTGTTGTACACCGAATTGTCAGAGGAGGTCCGAAGTCAACCACGAAAATTTATTGGGGTCCGTTTAGTGATTGAAATTACATTGTTGACAGGAAGTGTTATTATTCTAAAAATGATTAAGTTATGTTGGATTTGTCGTGAAAGATTTTGTTTTACCATGGAAGAAGATACCATGTATCTTTGCATAAAGATTTTTTGAAAAGTTCGTGTTACCATCGTTGACTTCGGCAAATACAGTATCCCCAGTATTTTGTTTTGGTTGAAAGTAATAGATTATCTCAAGCAATATAGCATCATAATTATAAATATTCATTACTCCAAAAGTCCCAAAAGTAATGAAAGATGATTGGGTACATTATGCTCTATCCAAATAGGGGCTTCAGTGTGGCTTGACGTTTATCCAGATTGATGAATAGGTCCTGACAACCAGAGGACTCTGTACCAGGAGTCAGAGAAGAAAGTCTTCCAATATTTATTTGTTTGACTCTAGACATCAGCTATCACATAAACAGAACAAAATTGATGTTGCTTTTTGGCATAGCTCTTTTAATATTACATGGCACATGATTTTGACCAGACTTGTATGTATACTTCTGTACAGGATGTTGGACCAGAAGGTTCTTCCTTGCGGCACATCTGAGGGCACTTCCCTGTGTCTATAGTTTAAAAGGAACAACATTTTTGTCCTTACAAGTCCCAAAATAGTGTTACCTCTTCCACGAACAGCCGTATCCTTCAACTGGTGACGTCAACACCTCGACAGCTGCTGACAGTTGAGTGAACATGTGTTTATGCCCCCAGCTGCTGTGGGCTCACTCCACTCCAGTGCTGGACTGGAACCAAACAAACAAACCGAGCTTGTCTAGACTGCCTACTCGCCACTAGACGGGACGAGGGTAAAAATAACAAGACCAAGGTCGAGAGCGTGCTCATGGTGTACAAACTAAAGTAGCATTCTAACTGTATGGTTTCAATGAAAATTGGAAGATTTGTGTTGGTTTATGTCAGGCCAACAAAAATATATTTCTCGTCGTTCTCGACTTGTAAAACTTGCAAATTTAAAGCATTTTTTATAAAATTCAACTTTGCAAATCTAATGCTTTAGATGTAAAGTAATGCTGTGTCGTATCATGGTCTGTATAGGGGTATTCTACATTGATATAACTCACGTTTTCTTTCGTGTTACAGTTTTCATTCATTATTTTTTTATCCACGTCGTGATCCCAGAGTTTCCTATCTTTGACGGGAAAGTAGACCTGTTAACCCTCATTGTTGGATACTGCAGAACAAGCTATGAAAAATACTAACTGAAATCAGACAACTCGTTCGCTTTGAAGTCGCATATTATTTCATCAAGTAACGAAAAGGATTGTACCTTAGTATGTTGTTTTCAAATCGTCTTCGGGAAGGCGAAGATGATTCTTTCATAAGAAGATGAATTGCGAACCCAAGATATATAAAAACACCTTATAAATCATTTAGAAAGATTAGTCGTCTAAGGGTATAAAAGCTCCTATTAATTGTCCTTGTTTGCACTTTTTAGAAAGACCATTTACGAGAAATGAGTTATTTCCCATAAAATATGAGTTGTTTTAGTTATCATCAAGAAAATCCGGTGGCCAACCGCTTCAAGTGAGCCATTACCGACTGGACGAGCGGTAATGCTGCCATGTCCTGCACACAGGATGGCTTATGGCTCGCGCGGCGGCGGTTACGTGAGCTGGTTTACCTATGTCGGCGCCTTATATGAACTTCCATACACCAACATCTGGCTCCGACACCATACACGCAACGGCGACACGCTCTCAGCTCGTGTCAACAACAACAACAGCAGCAGCAGCAGCAACAACAACAACAACAACAACAACAACAACAACAACAACAACAACAACAACAACAACAACAACAACGACGACGACGACAACGACGACGACGAGGGACGACTTGATTTGTCTAGATTATAGGATATGTCGCCGTCAGTGAATTGGTTATACTGTAGTAATAATACTCAATATCATGGTTAGGGTGGAAGAAAAGAAATTTTAATACTGTATCTAGGTTGTTCTAGCTGTGCCTTTTACGTCAAGTGCTACAGCGAACACATAATCATGGTAATTCATATTAATGGTCTTTTACCATATTAAAAATAGCCATATGGCGTTTTACAGCATATTGGATTTTAAGTCAATGAAAGAAGGTTTAAAGTACAGTTTATTGATGCTATGTGTGATGCTGAAACACATTATTTTGGATAAAACTCCCTTTGTTTTTCCTATAAATATTTTTCAACCGAAACCATAACAAATCAATATTACAGCAGGAACACTATCTCCCACAACTTTAATAAGTCTGAAACTATAATATACCGATTAAAGTAACATTTTAAAAGAGTCTTCAATCGTTGAAGATTTACTTTTATTCCATCAGGGCTTTTTAAACTAGAGCATAGACTTACTTTTTTTAATTTTCTCTAGTATGTTTATATTAAGGCAAGAAAACGCCGAAGAAATCTGATTGTGCTTAATCAGTCACTGGTCCGTTGTCCAAGAAGTAAAGGATTGTTTTTCTTAATATATAATCTTATCACTTTTCTGCAGATATGTAATTATTTTTGGGGACTGAAGGACTTACGTATTAGGCCTTCAGATTGTAGTTGATTATATAAATCTGTTGCTAAACAAAATCCTTTTTAATGAAGGAAAACTTAGCTTAAATTGCCTTAGGTGCAAATTCGTGAGATAATCAATATTTAATTAAAGTGATAATACGTTTAGTACGTTTAATTTGTTTGGGTGCGGCGAATCGGATGTTTCTGTAATGAAACTAAACCTGCATAGAGTATTATGTTTGGTTCCGAACCACCCCGCGGTGGCCGCGGGGATGTGGCGCTGTCGCTGCCAATTAGCAGACTCGTGTGAGGGTTTGTGCGGTTGTCCCGCTCCAGAGGTGTTTGTCCTCTGTTTGTCTCGTGTTTGTCTCACGTGATGCCTCCTTGATGGGTGGAAACCGCCAGATGACGTTCGGTAGGTTTCCACCGCCAGCTGAAGATAGGCTACACCTGAGCGGTCAACATCAACACGGCCTACGGGGTCCGGTGGTGTTTACCGTCCTAGCCGGGCTGGTCAAACACAAGTCCGCCACCTTGAAAACCGTCCCGGGCCTGCACAGGTCCGAGCTGGGGAAATATCTGGAGATTTAGTAATAAAGCTGTACTCATCACAATTACCTTTGAAAACCAAAACTGCTGTGGATGGCGAATGCATGCAATTTGGAGAATCGTATTTACGAATCAATGAGTGTACATGTAGACTATAGAATATTTAGAGGATAGTTTGAAGGCTGTGAATAAAAGTTAATTAAAATGAATATGGGAAACAGCCAAGTTTATGGACATTATGGTTTGCTTTCTAAATTAAATCATGGTTGAATAAGAATGAGTATATTATCGGGAAAGTTTGAAATAATTACCCACTGTTTGTTCCTCATCTTTGATTGCCATCCAAGTTGAAAATCAAAATTCGTGTAGCATTCAAAATTAGATACACTTGAGAATGCTATGACAAAACTGTAAACGGTTGATTAAAAAAATATTTAAAAAACAAAACTGCAAAATAAGTTTTGTACAATTTTAAGAAAAATTGATCGGATTTGAAAACTTATGTCAGAAACGGAAGTACGTCAGCTATGTTTTAAGATGAATTTTGACCGGATTAGTAAAAACTGTTGTTTTACATTTGTGTCAAGAGACCCTAACTCCACTAGACCCAATGACACTCGAAACAATAGTCGGAAAGCGAAGACTGAGGCGAAGCGCTGGTCGGTAAGGGCTTTTATATAGTAGGGGTTTCCAAGGTGGCTCCGGGCGATGTGGAATATTCCAACATTAGCTTTGGTGAGGTGTGATTATACGTGGATAAAAGTGAGATTGGTCGAGAATGTGAAGTCATTGTAGACGAAAGGAGTAGTCGAGGAGGTGCCTGAAAACGAGTACAAACCGGCTCTCTGGAAAAAAGTCAAAATCAAAAGTATAGGCTGTATAATATTCTAGGTAAAGTGTTTTGGATATTCCACCTAGAGCACCCTATTACCTATCAAAATTACGAATGCAATTTTATCAATAACTAGCTTACCCGGCATGTTTTGCAATGCCAACCAGGGGAAGTTTTTGCCATTCAGGTGAGCTTGTTCGCTACGCTCACTCGCCGTAAGTCTATCATATCCTCTAGTTTTGTTATTACCAATCTCCCCTGAAAACTTTGTATAAATAATATTCCTAAATGTAATAATATGTTCCAGTAAAAAAATGTTTCTTCCATAAGAATGGCATGGTAACGTTTAAGACGTGTAGGGGGAGCCCTGTGGATTTTTCTTATTTTTTCTTTTGAGAAAACTTTACAATTTTAGCTTCCGCAGCTTTTCGATTTGGGGGATGTTTCTGAGCAGACTGTTGTCCTCTTGAAACATCATCATCTCCCTCCGGGTAAGTAGCTGATCTCGCGTTGCATTCTCCAGCCTTGTTTAAAATTTACCCTAATAAAATTGGTATTTCCAGTACTAACGACCTTTAACGATGCTTACCTTGTAGTAAACAAACCCATCAAGAAATAATTGCTCTCCTAAATTCATTGATTAAATTTAAAATTAAAACAACGATTTTAGGTCACGCATAAAAATACGTTTTGTTACGCTCTTGAAATTTGTTTCAAAAATTTTGTTTCCATAGCAAACACTTTTTTACAAAGTATAATTAGATACTTGTTCGCCCATATTTTACTGATATTTACTTCTTAAATGTCTTTGAGTACCATATAAATCTTGCTTTTTATGCTTTAAAATAACACGAACTAAGTGTGAAGCCTATCACTGTCTATATAAACGAAACGCTACTGATATCATCTTTGAAAGAGCAAAAAAACAAACCTCTATTTGACTGAAATTTGAATTAATTTTCTGCAAAAACCCTTTTACTTGTGGACCAAAATAAAAAAATATTTGTTTGACAAGTTCAACCACTCAAGCTCATGTGTTTTATTCGTGTAGACATTCCAGTAAAACTTTGATTCATACAATCTTTCATTATGAGAAAATCTATGAATGATTAAAATATCGATTTCAAATTAACTTAAAAGAGTTGTGTTTATAACAAACGTATTGTGGGAGAAAAATTAAAACTTATCTACCAAACAAAGATTTTCTAATGTCTATATTTATATAACGGTTTCATTCTTGTATATTTTTTAATAGAACGGAGGGGGGGCGGAGAAATTTTTACCGCAATTGAATTTTCAGACTATTGTACTGTCGCCGATTCACTCAACCTTTTCAACGTATTCAAAGTGGTTTTGGATCGGTTTAAGACTACACCAAAACCGATAAAAGTGGTAAGTGTCACGTTATTTCACCTATCACAAAGGGTCTTTTGTCCCGGCGTTGTTTGTTAGCATAACGCTGTCGTGCCTCAACCAGTCAGTTTTCATAACTCTAATCTCAACTGGCTGCAACCGGATCCTGTCTGTCGAAGTTATTTTACCTAACATGATTTGTAAACAATGCTTTTGATGGAATGTCGCAAAAATTTGACCATGTAGTTTCGTAATTACTCTTCAGATTTAAAACAATTGTTACAAAACAATCGTGTAAAATAACAAATTAAATTTCACTTCTGTGAAATATTATTCACTTTAATAATTATCATGGAGAAAAGACACCTCGACACTTTTAATAATAACAAGAAGGGAACAAAACAATAAACATTTTATTTTTAACTAAACCCTGGATATACAATGTTGTCTAACAATTATTAAAACATCAAAAACTTTACTTTCATTTTTACTTTTTTTTTCATTTATTAATATCATCTTCACCAAAAGCACATGGCTTTGTTTACATTTTTAAATTAACAGGTGACAGCTGATTTAATACATTATTTACAATAGTTAATTATTTCAAACAAACAGTCCAAATGAAAATTCCCCACATACTCCCACCTTTGCAATTTTTTTACTTTGCCAAAAAAATTGCAAACTCCAATAAAAAATTTAAAACAAAAACTATTTACAGATTGAGTCTTTGTGGAACTTTCAACTTTCTCACAGATCGAGTCTTTGTGGGATTTTTAACTTTCTTCCACTTCTCGAATGTGTCACATCACATCCACTTTGGAATGATTTTCCTTTCCTGTTGGGCGTATTTCATTTTTAATATTTTCTTCATTTTTTCTTCTTATGGTATCCATCCCTCCGCCGTTGATTTCTAGAGGGTAAAGTCTTTGAACTGGCCGATTAAACTCTCCACTTGCTGTTTTCAAACGAACTACTCTTGTGTTTCCATCCCGTCCTTCATATATTTCTTTCACAAGTGCAAGCGGCCATGATCTTCTCTTTAAATTTTCCATTTCAACTAATACTACATCACCAATATTTACACTATGTCTTTTTGAACCTCCATAGTTGAATAGCATTCCCAAGTACTCTTTCCTAAATCTTGATCGAAGTCCCTCTCTCAGCTTTTGGATGTACTGTATCGCCATCTTTTAGTTAAACTTTCTTGGTCAACCTGGTCAATATCGACGACTTCATTTGTTCCCAAACTTTGCAGAAATGTTGCAGGACTCAAAGGTATGAGGTCTTCATTGCTTAATAGCTCTGGATATCCGCTGATCCATGGTAACTGAACAACATATCGACCATCTTCCGTTTTTGCCACAGTTTTCTGGAAATGCTCCATCGCTTCTTCTTCTAGAATTTATTTATTTATTCTTCCGCTCCGATGGGTCTGTTATCCCTATGGCGTCTAGTTTCCAAAGCTGTGAGATATCTAATGAGTTTAGATTTGTGCAGCAAGAGGTTTTCTTTTGTCTTGGCTCACTCCTTTGCTGACCCATGACGGTCCAACCTAATTTTGTGTTTACAGCCACAAGACCTTCACTTACTGGTACTACTTCAGTAGTTAATAACTGACCGATAACGTCTGCTCCTAGAAGGATCTCAACCTCTAGGTCATGGTCCATATCTGTTAAAATTATACCCTTTGCTTGGAGAGCACAATAGATTCGCCTGTCATCAAAGCGTGGGATATAATTACAAATTTTGCCTTGATCCATTACCTGTACTTTACATGTAAATCTATTATGAATGTTTCCCAGAGTAACTTCATAAATATTGTGAGTTACATGGTTAACCTGAACCCCTCCGAAAAGACTATGACTCTATAAGTTTCTTCACCTACCTTTGTTAAATTTAGTTCATCTATGCACTTCTTAGTTATGTAGGATAGCTGGGATCCAGTGTCAAGTAAGACACGAGCAAACTTAGTCTTACCTTCAATCGTGTGGACCTTTACGACCAATGTCTGCAGATAACATTGTCCACTACCTTGGGTAAATAAAACACTTGTACCCTCAGATTTATTTAGGGCTACCATATCACTTTTATTTGGTTTTGCATCAGTTGCTTGTTTGACTTCAACATCATCACACTTAAGATTTTGACACATGATAAAGTGATGTCTTTTCCTACATAAGAGACATTTTACAAAACTTCGACAAACTTTAGCACTATGACCTAGCTTCAAGTATACAAAACAACCTCCAGACTTTTTTAGCTGTTCTCTCTTCTTATCTACCGACCAATCAAAGACAGATCCACACTCAGCAGTCAGGTGTGAAGACTTACCACAAAACAAGCAAGTTGTATTTGAACTTTTGCTGTTGGCCACCATTGCAGCAGCTGTGGGCTGACTTGCCTGTGGACTCATTGATCTGCAAGAACGGTTAGTACTATGAGTCTGCTTGAATTCCCCCTTGGTCTGAGAAAATCCACCACGAGCAAGCTTAATCCGTTCTTCACTTTCTACTTCCATCTTAAGAAATTCTAGGAGAAAGGTGAGATAATTTACAGACTTAGTACTAATTACATTACCGTCACCAGTTAAAGTTGGCCGCTGCGAAGTGCGATGTCTCTCCCAGGCTTGTAGTACTGGTACTGGAAGAGCTGACTCCACTAGAGGAAACAGCATTGCTGCATACTTTTCTGAGGTGACTCCAAGAGATTCTAGGGCATGCAATTTTGTTAATATCATGTCATATAACCGACTTAAATTTAGCTGGTCTTTTTTATTTTGTTGTTCTAATACCAAACTGAGGAGATCTCTCACGTATACTTCAATAAGCATTTCATCCCTCGCAAACCTATTCTTAAGGACATCAATGGCCTTTTGATAATTGTCCTTTGATGGAGGGTAACTATCAACTAATTCCCTAGCTGGACTGTTTGGTACTGTGGATTGCAATAAGTACTGAAATTTATCTTCTGGTTCTAGCTTAGGGTCTTCATGAATTTTACGGAATTTCCCCCAAAAAGACAACCAGTTTCTTAAATTTCCATCAAAGGCATTTATCTCTAATTTAGGAAGACGAAAGTTTTTCTTGTCGGATGTCTGGTCAGGGCTAACAGTCTGTTTTTGATCTGATTCGTTAAATATAGGTTTGTTAATCAGATCCTCAAATTTTACTTTTAGGCCTAACCATTTATCTCTATATGATTCACAAGAATCAAACTCATCCACCAGAGCATTTTCTAATTCGTCATCTCTTAAATTACCATTGATAATTGCCTCACTCACCTGAGTGTCCAGCTCAAATAGTCTATTAGCCTTGTCTTCAATACTTTTCAAAGCTACTTTCAATTCCTGTTTTGACGTAGTATCTTGGTCCAGGGCTTCTAATTCGTTACAAGTTTTTGTAAATAATCTTCTGACTTGCTTCCTCTTCAACTTCAAGCTATCTAACTCCATGTCTTATTGATATTTCAGTCCTAGTCCACGGTCGCCACTATTTTAACTATGTGAAATATTATTCACTTTAATAATTATCATGGAGAAAAGACACCTCGACACTTTTAATAATAACAAGAAGGGAACAAAACAATAAACATTTTATTTTTAACTAAACCCTGGATATACAATGTTGTCTAACAATTATTAAAACATCAAAAACTTTACTTTCATTTTTACTCTTGTTTTTTTTTTTTTTTCTTTTATTAATATTATCCTCACCAAAAGCACATGGCTTTGTTTACATTTTTAAATTAACAGCTGACAGCTGATTTAATACATTATTTACAATAGTTAATTATTTCAAACAAACAGTCCAAATGAAAATCCCCCACAACTTCATTTATTCTCCTGAGGATGATTATTTCATCATGAGGACTTTTATATCATTTTAACATCAGTAACACGACAGCAATGCGTTGCATTATTCAGATTGGGTTGAAATTTCATTCGTTTGATTGTTTTTATTCTGATTTTAACATATGTTCTAATACTGTTCGAATGTTTACATTTGTAATTCAATAAACATTTTCTAATCAAATGGGAAATAACGAACTTTTAGGGGTAGTAGTGCCCTTCCGTTTGGATGGATATTCACCAATTTATTCTAGAAACAAATTAGCGCTGAGCTCTATCCAATGACACAAAAAACCGTTAAAACCGTCTAATAACTGTATAATGAGTTCCTTGTACAAAAATCCATGTCGCGTACTAAATAAATAAATAAGTAACTGGCTGGGTAGCTGAGTGGTTAAAGTGCTCGCCTTTGAATCCAAAGGTTGCCGGTTCGATCCTGAGAAAAGTTAGTAGCTTTTTAAAGCTTCGATACCGGACCCAGTTGCCATTTGTCATTGGGCTATTAATTAATGATGCTTTCTAACAACTGGTCAATGTTAGATAGTAACAAGACTGGGGTTTGGACCGTTCCCAATAAAAACGTTAAAAATGCCAATGGCGTAGATAGACACCAAATAGACACCAAATAGACACCAAATAAATAAATATGTATAGATAGATACTCTATAAGATTATTATTTGTTTGGGACCCCACAAATATTGTTTAAACTTTTGGATGTATATGCCTATACTTTTACTCGACCCTGTTTGACCCTGTTTGTAACCCTGTTTGAATAAGTTTTGTTCTGATTCGTTTATATATTTTATATTTAAATCATCTTTCACTTAGACAATATTTTATTCATAGCCCTATAAAATTATATTATGGTTTATGATAATAATTTACCAAAAACTTATATACTTTGTTTTAATTAAATGGTTCTGTTTCAGGTATGATGTTATCGATGTATTCCTCCACCAAATGTAAGTTCTGTATTCTTTTAGTTAATACTTGTATGGTAGCCCAGTTACATATTGAACATAAGGATAATAATTTTAAGTATGTTTACAACCAAACTCAAGCATTAAAATTACATAAAATGCATTAAAATATTTACAAGCTTAGTAGTAGCTTGAATATTTTATTCAAAAAGATGCATTTGGCTTGTGTAAACGAGTGAAGATTAAATTATAATATTTCTTATGAAATGGCAGCTTAAATATTAATCTTAATATCGGTATTATGTAATGTGTTATATGCGCTGCGTCAGTTTTACACGTATATCGTAATTACATAAAGGTGCTATTTATTATTGTTAATACACCTTTCACCTTTATTTTACTGAAAGTAAAACCTATTCGTTTTAAGTTTGAACATGCTAGTATTAACTAACGTAGTAAAAATTCACATCAGTTTAAATTTTGAAACTATACCGTTAAGTATGACAGAATCATTTGCAAACTTAATTTGTTGGCACCCATCTATTAAAATTATTCTATGACTATTAAATATTGCAAGTAATTATAAATGCATTCAAAACCATTTTTTTTTTTTCACAATTACAGTAGCCATTA
The DNA here is from genome assembly GCA_030545055.2 of Neoaliturus tenellus. NCBI lineage: Eukaryota > Metazoa > Arthropoda > Insecta > Hemiptera > Cicadellidae > Neoaliturus > Neoaliturus tenellus. The sequence continues at coordinate 5,686,210 of CM061534.1, read as the reverse complement.
GCCAACCATAATCAAAGCTGACCTACTGCACTTTCAGGGTCAGGTTTCGTAAGCTTTTGCTTAACAACTAATCAGTTTTCCTCATCCTCGGCGTTACTTAATACTAAACAATCGAATGCTGTGTCGTGAAGTGAATTGTACATAAAGTAAATTTTAGAAAATGTATGTAAACTTTCTAAGCGATATTTTAATTGGTTCAGCAAATGGGCGTGAAGGACGGTCAAAGTTGTCAGCTGTTATCACTTCATTTATTATCAGGTGATGTTTCTTGACTCCAAGGTCATCAGCAATACCCTCTCGCCAATTAGATTTGCCGGCTATTTTGCAAGCGTCCTGTAACATATGTTACCAGTTACAAAAAAGTTGTTTTCATGTTTTTATACAGCCTACTCAAAAGCTATTTATTGTTTAAGTACCTGGTTAACCGAGCCTTGCTCGTTGGTTTTGATTCAATTTTAATATTTTCACCAACAACCAACTATACCTCTTCACAGTTAACAGCTGTTTCAAAAGGTCTGCCTAACATTAATGTTCCTTTATTTTTGTTTACATTTAGTTGTTATTTCGTTAACAAAATAAAAAACCCATAAGACCAATGTTAAAAATTACAATTTTTTAACTTAAATTTAGATAAAATTTGATTTTTCCTGGGATTGAGACTGTTTCTAAACTTATTTTTGGGCCGAAACACTCTTTAATGCTAAGTTTAAGCAAAATCTAACAGCTAGATTTCGAGATCGTGGAACACACATCCCTTCAGAGATTCCTCGTATTATAGTATAGGATACCTCGTTGTAAAATTGTCCTTTATTGTCTCCGGCGACACTTTGCAGGGATGTTTTGTCCATACTGTACAATTAATACAATCACTGTTGTTTGATTTCACCCTTGACGACTATAAAGAATTGATTTTTAGTTTTGACCCAAACCTTATCCTAGGCTATTTCGCTGTTGATGTAAATAGTGTTCTGAATGAAGAACTGTAAATAATGTAATTAATTTCTAAATTGTAGCATATATTTTAAAGCATTTGTAAAATAAGCATTGTTCTAAGACATAAAACTACCATGAACCATTTAAATATACTTACTCAACGAAACCTAATAAATTAAACTTGTGATAAAACAAACACCTCAGGCAGTTCTGGTGAATGTTTGCATCTGCGGCCTTCGGCTTATTTGCAGGTTGTCTTTGTCACGTTTTCAGCCAGCTGCCAATGATTGTCAATATTCTTGCAATGTGCTTCACAAGGTTTTTTACCTCTCATATTGGCAAACCCATTTCAATAAATAGTATGAATTACAGTTTTATAAAACTAAATTATGTACTTCTTGAAGAGACTACGGTTTTTATGGTTGTATTCAATAATTTACTGGATTACAATTTTTTTCTTTTTCAATTTTTATTATCTATTGTTTATAAGACTGTTAATTGTTTATATTGTTGATTAAGACTGTATGTTGTAAATTATATGTATTCAAAAAAGTATTCTACTGAAAAGGTTGAAATTCACAAAGTAGAATCGGCTAGGAGATGAAGAATCAAAACTCCAGAGTCAGTAAATGTCTTTAATGTTTTTATAAATTTTTATTGTTTTCTCTATCCTGAGATATACAACATTTTTCTGTCATTCCACGTTTTTCAATCACCCATAGAACAAGGTACCATCAGAATCATATCGCCTATCTCATCTATTGATTTATTTTTAACTTTACCGTCCAACAGAATAATACTCTTCTAAACAGAGAACAAACACATTTGTTGGTCGGTTCGAATTGAAAATTCTTTATTTTTTAGTCCTTAAAAATAAATTTAATTTTTATCTAAAACAGACCGAATAGTGAGTTAAGCCAGCGAGTTTCCAACTTTTTTGCATAGTCTTCATGATGGTAATATGAAAGGATGTATACATAACAGTCTGGTTTGGTGCGTCGCCAACTGCATTTGATTTTCAACCATTGCTGTTTTTCTTAATTTCGTCGTTGTGTTGTTATATCTCAATTGACTGAGCCAAAATTAAAACATTTTAAAAGAAAATTGGAATAAGTTAAACTATTGTTATGTCATTTATTTTTTATTTGTTGTAAATAGAACGCAGATGAAAAAAATTATGGTCCCTTTACCTTTTCTGTATTTTCTCTATCATATCGAAATATTCCAAACCACTTTAAATCACAACTTCATTTAAGAATACATAGTTTAAAGTACATAACTTGGATATTTATAACTTTTAACTCTCTTAATGTTTGTCCACCGTAAATATTGCTTACATTTGAAATTCAAGCAAGCTTATTTCGTTATTTGTTTGGTTCAGAATGAGTTTCTGCATTACACAACTTTTGTATTTTATGGAATGGGATCAACGTATTTTTCTCCAAGCTTATTACCGTACTAAAACCTAATATATTTGAATAATTTAAAATCCACCCTGTTATAGTTGCATTTTGAAATATTTTTTCAAGGGTAGGCCTATTACAACAACAAAAAATCTATTTCTGACCACCTAATAAAGAAGCATTACAGATATGTGTTTTGATGGACCGGAATTGGCTGGTGGCCTCAAATCTGTTGTTGTGATTTGGAAGTCTGACCCTTTACAACTATACCCAGTTGACTTCTGCTTCCGTACTTGAAATATTGATGCCTTCTCGCATTATTTTCATTCCATAATGTATTACAATGTTTACACATGGGTTCATAATCCACTGTCTTCCTTTCAGTGTCAATCGCCAGTTTGTGGTCTTACATGACATACTGAACTACTACGGGCGCCATTATTACGGCTTCTGTCTTCCGTTTGGAATGGTTCTTTTACACGCAAGTATAACAGAACGTGGACTAGTGATTTTCTATACGTTTTACGTTGTTTCAATACTAGGCAAGGAATAGCTGTAAGACTACAATTTACTCCCTCGGTTACCAATGTTACATCTTCACGCTCGCGTCTTATCACTGGAAGCAGGCTTTTATTTTCTTCCCTTAGGGAAAATGTTAAAATTTGTAAACCCCTTTCTTTTAGTTCCAAAGTCACAAAATTTTGTGTTGGTTTTAAATTTGAGATGTACTTGTTCTCTAGAAGTTACCTTTTTAACATAGGTATACTTATTAAACTGTCGCAAATTTCTTGTTGATCGAAATCTTGAATTAGTGTGAAACATAACCGTTCCTTTGTAAACACTTTCGGAGAATATCAATGATTTTTATTTGGTAAAATAAACACCAGCGTTCTCCGATCGTGTGAAGAACGGAACACTTCCATTAAGAAAGTGAAGTATTGAAGTGTGAATTTTTTTCCCATGGAAAAATGGAAGATGGCTTATGGTTTTCCCAGTATAATTAAAAAAGATGAAGTTTTTTTCCATATGTTTGAGAACCAATCCCCACACCCTAGTAACCCACACAGTGTGTGCAAGCCAGTGTGACGGCGGTGGCGGTGGCGGCAGTTCGTCGACCTTGCCCGTGACGTCAACGGTGCCCCACATCCACACAGCAGCCACTGAGGAGCCACCACTGCTGTGCCACTGGAGGCGGAGACAGCTTCCTTTCACTGCCACACTGACTGATGGTAAACACAGACACAGCAGCATCGCCGCCCCACACCCGCACCACACCGTGCTCTACTCGCAGCGGCGCGTGCCAGTAATGGGGTAGTTACACGTGGGCCACCAGGGAACTGGGTCGAGATCGAACTCTTTTCGGGTGCTGCGCTTGTTTACAGAAAGCATTTATTGGGTGCTCTCCCACGTGTGCTTTGCTTGAAACTGTCAACGGTGGATTTAATTTGCCGTATTTTTTTTTTATTAATATAAAACACTTACCAAAGTCACGTGGATTGTGGGAGACTTCTAATACTGTTAGACGTTCAAACTGTATCAGGTTAATTCCTTAACAGACCTCAATGCAATCAAAAGATACGTCTATGTGGTTGGTTTTTTTAATAGGGTTTTAGAATCAACTTAATATAACCTTCTTGAATTTCACCCCTCTGGTCACAAAACTCAAAGACCAATTATGGAGATAATCAATCACAGATATATGATGGTTGTACTTCGAAGGTTTTACTTAGTATAAACCTGTAACAATCTATACTGTTATTACAAAAAATAATCGAAAATTACTGTATCTTAAATTAAACCTGTTTGTTACCTTCAAAAGCCATCCTGGTCGCTTAAAATAATATAGTGTATGTATTGGTTTAACCAATAAATGTAGTTTATTTACAAAATATTTTGAGTTTAATTGTACAAACAGAGGTTATAATATAATTTAGTGTGTTTTAAATTAGCGCTTATTCTTTAATACTAATGTATCTTGTAACGGGTTTAATCTATCATCTATTTGAAAGTCTGGTGTAGATAATAGACGTCTAAGGGTAATTTTAGTACATTTCCAATCTAATTTTACCATAGTATTGCAATACTTAATTGTTTCAGGTAAAAGTATACAGTGTTGCAAAGTTACATCATCGATTACCTTGTATAATGATACTAACCACAAATTGGTAATGGCAACTACTTAGTCCTGCTCAGTTATTTGTAGTAAAAATAAATTTACATGTTTAAACTAGGCTACTCGTTTACTCTACTATACGGTTGTTCCTTGGCAATATCGCCACTAACATTCGCTGTAACGGACGATAAAGATTCATGTTCCATTTAGCCATTAGGACTTAAGTGCTTATCAATCAAAATCCAATCAACTGTGAGATTATGAGATCTGAAGCATGACGATAACGATGTCGTTAACGTTTATGGGTCTTAACTTTCCGAACGTTTGCTTTTGTACGTCATGCCATAGTGTTGTATGTGTTTAGTCTGTTGCTTCATACGTTAGTTAGTAGAGTTAAGAAACAAACTGACTTATCTTATAGAATTTATCTTATAGAATTATTCACTTCTTAAAAATTTTGGTTGCTGCCCATGTTAAGAATTTTATTTACCGATTTGAAGAGAGCCCGATTTTTCTTCGTTGCTTCAATTTTCACCCTTCTTTGTACCTCATACTCAGTAAAGGGTAGATTCCAGTCCCCCTCTAGAAAAAATTATTTAAAGAGGGTGGACTTCAGTTGATTTGTTGTTCCAATATGTTTTAGTTAAGGCAATTACATTATGGTTCACTTCAAAATAATTTTGCATTCAATCTTATTGGTATTAAAACTTACTAGAGATCGCCTCATGATCGAGATTCGATCAAAGTTTCAGTTGATCTGGCCCCAATAAGCTTAAAACATTTTATAACTAAAACATCTGTTCTTCCTAATTTTCTAGCAGTTGTTTTTACAACAGCTGTCTAATGATTAATTCAATTCTTCTCTCTCCATAAGATTAACATTAAAACTTTGAAAGCCTGTGAGGCGTTGCCCTGGAGTCAGATGTGAATTAAAATGTGATTCTGCTCATCTACAGGACTATACCTTTCTAACGGTATGCTCGAATTTCTCCTACGATGCACACGAGCTGAGAAAAAAGGAGGAAATGAAACATGCTTGCGTATTAATATATAGATTATCACGACTTGTCTTCTTCTTCATGAGGTCACAAATATTAATAGACTACATAACTGTTTTTGAGCCGAAACTTTTTTTACCAAATTCTTTTAAACTAGTAAAATATTATCTGAAGGATCCAAACATTTATTGTTTTCTAACTTTTTGTAGATATTGATTTTTTTATATTATTATAGTTCATATAGAAGGTGACATTTCATCTTTTCTTGGCATAAAGCATTTTATTTCCTTATAATTAGTTCGTAAACCTCAAATTTGAAAGAAAATATTGTATTCATTGATATGTGGTTTTGATTTATTTATCAATTAAAGCACGGATTTCTGTTATTTCAACGTTCACGCCTTTTTATTTGTTTTCAGCATATTTACCCCTGAATAAAATTTAAAATCATTTAAAATTCATTAGAGCTACACTGGTTCTTTTTGTCCACTGCGTATCTGTTTCTATCGATGCAGTTTTTACTTGACCCCCTAACATCCTCACCCCTCGCTCCCGCTAAACTCTTGCGATACCATCCTCCTTGCTCATCCTGCGACATCCCCCTTGTTCATTCCCCTCACGGCTGCGCGACATCCTCCGCGAGCGTCACCCGATGGCCGCTGCACCACGCATCGTCCTTGCAGCCGCCGGCCGTTCCCCATCAGCATGCCGGGACGGCGCCTCGCAGACGTGTCTGTCCTCAGGTGTCGCCCCTACTTGGCATGCGGGGCGGAGCCCGGGACGGCGTCCGGTGCCGGAGTCTTCGCTCGCTCCGCACGAACCAGGCATCAATGGCACGTAATTGAAGTGATGGGAGAATCGATTCTTCGGTTACGGTGGAATAATCGATTCTTTTGTTAAAGAATAATCATTTTTAATAACCGGATTTCTGCATTTGCAGCAATATTATTACGATTATGAAAACTAATGTATAGTATTTAACAAAAACTCCATTATTGACACCCAAAAATCAATTCACACGTATATTTTATATAATCGTATTTCAGTACCGGTACTTGTAACAATTCATTTCATTTGTGATGCTCAGTTTGTTAAATATTGAATTTTTATTTAATGTTAAAAAGTAATCTATATATTCAAGCATGTTTCATTTCCTCCTTTTTTCTCACCTCGTGTGCATCGTAGGATAAATCCTCGCATACCGTTAGAAAGGTATAGTCCTGTAAATGAGCAGAATCACATTCCAATTCACATCGGACTCCAGGGTTACGCCCCAGAGGCTTTCAAAGTTCCAATGTTAGGCCCGGTTCACACGAGCGTCAAAATACACTGCGTGCATGCTGCGTCGACGCGGCGTCCCCGGTGCACACGAGCGTTTACGTGTCTACTGTTCCATTTGAGTACATGCACTGCTCAAACGCCGCTGCAAAATAAAGCTGCATCAACGCAAATGCAAAACGCTCGTGTGCACCGGGCCTAAATCTTATGGAAAAGGATAATTGATTAAATCATTCTATCATGTTGTACTAACAACTGATAGAAAAACAGGTAGAACAGATGTTTTAATAAATTGTAAAATGTTTTTACACTTCTTGGGTCCAGATCAACTGAAATTTTGATCGAATTTCGATCAGGAGGCGATCTCTAGTTGATTTTAATTTACGGCTACTTCAACTCACAATAATGACCAAAAGCACAATTTAATCTTCATTAAATGTTTTCAGTTATCAGTTAATGAGCTTATAAGACAACGACGCTGCCAGGACGTATTTTAAGGCGTATTTCTGCTGTTCAAGGGTGAATACCAGTATAATAAATTACAAAACAGACGCACTCACTCATGAAATAAATACCTCATATTTTGTATTTTCGCAGGAACGCAACTGAATAAAAAATAATAAATGACCGTTGTATGTCCATAACCACAGAGAAGGACTAAGCTAAACCGAATAAACATAACAAAGGTAAAACCTGCATCAACTTTTCGAAAAGCAGTGTTTATTCTAGTAAACTAATCATTACGATTCGATTATTTTATCGATTCTTTTTTAATTGGATTCTCCCATCACCAGAATGAATGGCGCGGCCGCGGGTGCAGATGACTCATCGTGGTGGGAGTGTGAGCGTATACTACGTACCGGACGGCCTTGGTTGATAACGTAACCGATTGTTTTTAATAATTTGTAATCGGTTGCAACTGTGGATGTTATCGCAAGGAATGTTCGGTTATGAGAGCGAGGAGGAGGGAAAATGATAACGCTTCGTGATTTTGTCTCCGTTCTTTAATTTCGTTGTATTTTTGGCTGGTTATTTGAAAAAGTCTATCTAGGCCATTCTGTTCGGTGTCGTTATACAGTATAATCATTCTACATTTTATGTTTTAGTTACACTATATGTGCAAAACTAATACAGCAAAATTACTCAATGTGTGCACACATTTTCTTCTTTGAACTTTTGATTTTGATCTGCTGACTGAAACAATTAGAAATTATTTGAATCCGTAATTACTGTAAATATGAAACTTTCATCGTCCTATGGCCATAATAAGATTAAGTTCGTAGAACTAGGTTGTTGTCGAGTTTGTTTTAGTGACAAATATTTATAACCGTGTTGACTCAGTTCTTCAAATATTGTTCGAGTCGTGACGCTGTTCCGGAAGGCTAACGAGCTCTGTCGCTACTCCCAAGTTTTCAGAAGGAACCATTACGAAAATATTATTCGGTATTCAGTATAAATAGATATTTATGTGCTTATTTTTATCCGTCGCAAGAGCTTTATTTGGCTACATATCCATTATTCTATTACCGTAATTAAGAACCCAAAAGTAGCAAGTACGATATCTGTTGCAGAAATTTTCTGTAAGTCGTCAACTGAAGGATTTCTTGTTGTTCAAATCAGAAGAGGTAGGGAATCCTCTGTTTTTTTTTTTTTTTTTTTTTTTTTTTTTTGTTTTTTTTTTAACGAACCAAATGGATTTGTACAGCTCAGTGTTAAAACGTTACGTGCGTTCACGTCCAAAGAAACGTGTACTTTCATTTTCGGTCTGTACTTCATACAAAATATATTGAATGTAAAATATACCATTACATAAATAACGAACTATTCGCTTTAATCTTGCAAAAATGCAGAAAGGAGGGAGAATTCCAGGAAAACTTAATGAATTACAATTAATATACAAGGTCAAGGCGATTTACGATGCTTTCACTGAAATGTCCGTCATTAATGCAAAATGTAAATTAAATAATCAATTCTTTTTCGTCGAAAAGTTACTTAGCGAACAAATATGTTGGATTGTCATTAAACAATCCGGTATCGTGTCGGATAAACGCTATAATTGCATTACTTAAGCCCTCGGGACGACGTGCTTGTTATGTCCATTCATACGGGAAAGACCAGACGTACCGGATTCTGCATCAGGTCTGCACGCGCTCTTTTTCTGCAACTCACTTACTACGTGTGGCTCTTGCGGTTTTATGCTAAATGATAGTTAACCTTGCAAGATTAAAAACATTCAAGCCATTCAGTAATGCGTTTTCTGATAATTGCACAATTCTGCTAGATTTGAGGTATCCGCCACATTCGTAAAGCTTTATACTCTAACCTCTAGACAGTAATAATAATATAAAGAAGCAATGCGACGTTTCCCGAGCAAGAGAATAACTAAGCACCAACTTATGTGGACAGGAAGATATAAATGAGTGTCGTGGGCCTTTGTTTATGTTGTTGTGATTACTTGACCCAAATTGTTCAATTAATTAAAGTTTGAAAGCAAAAGCAAAGCCAATTACGTAGCCTATCTCCAGTCTCTTCCGTATTCCGAAAATCATGAGATACCTCATCCTCATCATCATCATCGGTAGTAGACCTGCTCAATACTGCGTGTTTTCAACTTTTTTTAACGAATTCTCGCCTCAATATTTTTGTGACAACATGTTATGAAGGTAGCCTAGTTTTGTAACTGTGACGAAGAAGTTATATAACGTGACGTCAGATGGCTTCTGCAGAGTTGTAACCGCTGATGGTGATATAACTGCAGTTCACATTTGGCCACGTGTTGAGTTTTTGCCTTTCACTTGATGGTCCTGAATTGTAGGGCGAGGGTATTCATAGTTTGCTAGCTTTAAATCGTCGCCAAATTGTTTTGTATTGCTGTCATTCTAGCTTTTTCGCACAAAACAGCGAATCCGGTAACACTGTGATAAAGCCTGTTGTAAAAATTAAACCATCGGAATGTTTGTTTCGTCGTGGATTTAATTTAGTTATACTGTATATGTGGCATCACACGTTAGACTTTAATCTTAGAAACCTATTGACATGGTTGTATAGGACATTCTAAAGTTCTCTTTCGTGGGAACTCACAAAGAATGGTTTCAAATTGGATTTAAAAACCCCACCAAGTCCTGAAATAGTTTTTTTTCGATATGTTACTTTTTTTAATTGATCACTAAAACTTAACTCGTCTCTAAAATATCAGAGAAATTGAGCAAACACAACTATTTAAATTGCTGAACAACAATCGCTGAATGGAATAATATTAGAAAAGTCATCAATCTAACAGACAATGAACTTTAAGCAAAACGTTTTATAACAAATAACAACTGTGCAGACATAGTGGAGCCGCCGAACATGTGGACCGAACATCTGAGCATACATCCTGGAGCGCATATGTGGGCCTAAATACCGCCGCCGCGCCGCGCCGGAGCGGTGCCAAGCAAACATTGTGTGATTGTCATATACCATCAAGTGTACATTAAGAGAAGTTAAAACTTCACTTCTCTGTGGTAGAGTTATCTATAGAAGGTGGCATTCTATTGCATACCGTTAGATTGTGAGAGCGAAAATCCAGTGGACATGCTGAGTAGTAGTTCGCCACACACATATAGTTAGATTTTCCCCGGTTTATGTGTTTATAAAAAACTTTATAGAATGTAAAGGTTGCAAGTAGTGGGGAATGGGGGCTTTTGGCTCAGTTCAAGGTCACCTGAGGTATGACGTCATCGATGACGTCATCGAGGTCAATGACCTCATTGATGACGTCATCGATTGCATCATCGATGACGTCATCACCAATGACGTCACTTCCATGACGTCACACCCATGACGTCACAGAAATGACGTGCTGATGACGTCATCACCCCTTACGTCACCAAGATGACGTCATCGATGTCACAAAGGTCAAGGTCACGCTGAAACCTAAAATTTTTTGGCACTTTTGCTGTTTCTCGCACTACGCTCCGAGTTTCAGTCACAGTTACCATGACCTTGACAACTTGGAGCGAATTTGCGATGAGAAACAGCAAAAGTGCTGAGGAAACTTGAAGTTTGCAACGTGACTCTGCCTAAACCGTCATGTGACACCGCTCGGGTGACCTTGAAATGACCCAGAAGCCCCCATTCGACCATTACTGCAACGCGATGCGCACCCTAAGACAGACACCGAGCGACTGACTGTCCGGCTCCGCGCACTCTAGGTATATGGGAAGTGGTGGGGGAATTGCGATGATCTTGGGAAACTTAAAAATGCCAAGTCAGGTAGCACTGTTTCGGTGCTACCTTAAATTTACATGTTAAAGTGTGATGACCTTGAGGTTGACTGTAAATTTGGGACTTAGGATTGTTTTTAAAGATGTATCTAAAGAATCTTCAGATTTGAGTCAACACTTAGAAAAATTTACTCTTAGTAAAACTGTTTAATGTGTATTTGCCAGAGTTTAAGTGTGGTGACCTTGAAATACCCGAAATTGTCAGGAATTGGAGTAGCAACCGCGATGTGCACCCTACGACAGACACCGAGCGACTGACTGTCAGGCCCCGCACACTCTAGGTATATTGGAAGTGGTGGGGGGAACTGCGATGACCTTGGGAAACTTTTAAATCTCAAGCAAGGGAGCACCGTTTTGGTGCTACCTTAATTGTACATGTTTATTAGTTGGAGTTAAAGTGTGATGACTCTGAGACTGTTTCAAAGATTTATCCAAAGTACCTCCAGGTTTGAACCAACACTTAGAAAAATTACTCTTTGTAGCCTATAACAACTTGATGTTGTTTCCATAGTTTAAGTGTGTTGACCTTGAACTGGTTAAAATGAAAAATTTAATAATTGAAAACCGCACAGTGGAGTGCATGATACAGATGCGCACCCCATGACATTCGATGTTGTCTCAGAGTTAAAGTGTGACGACCTTGAGCATAATAGTTAAAGTTTTCTTTGTAAGACAATTCGATATCGTCCCAGAGTTAAAGTGTAATGACCTTGAGGTTGACTGTAAACTTGGGACTTAGGATTGTCTTTAAAGATGTATGCAAAGAATCTTCAGATTTGAGTCAACACTTAAAAAAATTTACTCTTAGTACAACTGTTTAATGTGTATTTGCCAGAGTTTAAGTGTGATGACCTTGAGTCAAAATACAGAAATACTAGAAGTCGATATCGTCCCAGAGTTAAAGTGTATTGACCTAGATTCAAAACTTGTAAAAATACTTACATGTATAGAGTTGGAGAACAGCGATGCTTACCGCATGCAAGCCTGAGACACACTGGCTGAGCACCGTAGCGTAGCGTAGGGACTCGACTATGGTGGGGGTACTGCCAACACTTAGAGTAGAAGTGTAGTGGGTGGCCTTGAACCACCCCTGAGGGGTGGACCCCCCCCCCCCCGTCTCCATTTTTTGGGGGGCGGAACCCCCCCCGAGGGCAAACCCCCCCCCCCCCCCCCCCCCGTCTCCATTTTTTGGGGGGCGGAACCCCCCCCCCGAGGGGCGAGCCCCGCCCCCGCCCCATGCCGGCCGCCTCCGCCCCATGACGTAGTGACGTGGGGCGACCGGTGGGGATATAAGGCGGCCCGGCCACAGCCGCCTCGCAGTCCGCTCCCGAGCGTTGAACGTGAACGATCGGGACGGACCGCCATGGGCATCACTAAACACTGAAAGGCGCCTTCACTGTTTATCGAAGTCTAATGTAACTTTAAGACTTGTATTAGTTTTAAGACTTTAACTTTAAGACTTGTATTAGTTTTAAGACTTGTATTAGTTCTAAGATATTGGGTTTTGGTGTTGGGAATTGTTTTATATTTGAGTGTTTTTAATTGTACCCTATGTGTTTAATGTGTTTGTTCCAGCATTTACCATGTTGAGCTCAACTTATTCCGTAAGTGTGTTATATTATAGAAAGTTATTACAGAATAAGTATTTACCCTTGAGCATTTTCACAGCTCAAAATTAAATTTTAAAGTCAGGGAACGGGAGTAGGCCCCCGTGTAAAAATATTTTATTTCAACGTTAGCATGGGTCCTCTCAGGCATGCAAAATTGCGGCTGGGTTGGGAGCCGGTCCGTTTGTACGCTGGCAGGCAAAATTGCGGCGGCTTCTGCACTCGGACCGAGGACGTAAGCCACTAGGGTTGTCCTCAACCTCTCTCAAAATTATGTAAATGAAATGAAACTTTGTTAGCTATTTGAGTTTTTGTCCCCAAACTTATTCTGTAATACTTCTTTATATGTGTTTATTTATTCTGTGTGTTATATTTATTTAATATGTACACGCTTGTTTTAGCACTCCCCCTTGAGCTTTTTTCACAGCTCAAATTAAATTTTAAATTTAGGGAACGGGAGTAGGCCCCCGTGTAAAATCATTTTATACCAACGTTAGCATGGGTCCTCTCAGGCATGCAAAATTGCGGCTGGGTTGGGAACCGGTCCGTTTGTACGCTGGCAGGCAAAATTGCGGCGGCCTCTGCACTCGGACCGAGGACGTAAGCCATTAGGGCTGTCCTCAACCTCTGTTTCCCTTCTGGAAACTCAAAATTATGTAAATGAATTTTTGTTAGATATTTGTGTTTTTGTCCCCAAGGCCCCCGAACATTCGTGGTTCGCCATGGATGTACGGGGGCCGAAATTTTTTAATGTTCGTGTGGCCTTGACCTAGTAACGAGTTATAAAAATTTATTGCATTGCTAAACTTAAATATTAAAAAATAGGGAACGGGAGTAGGCCCCCGTGTAAAATCATTTTATACCAACGTTAGCATGGGTCCTCTCAGGCATGCAAAATTGCGGCTGGGTTGGGAACCGGTCCGTTTTTACGCTGGCAGGCAAAATTGCGGCGGCCTCTGCACTCGGACCGAGGACGTAAGCCACTAGGGCTGTCCTCAACCTCTCTCAAAATTATGTAAATGACTTTTGTTAGCTATTGAAAAAGTTATTTGTTAGCAATGCAGTAAATGCTTAAAACTCTTGCGTGGTGAAGGTCAGACAACATTGGATGTTTGCTGTTGTCATAGTTGGGTCTCTTTGGAGGCTTCAGCGATGGCAACCTAAATGCCCCAGGTGGGGCTTTATTTTTTTAAAGTTTTTTAGTGACCTTGACCTAAATATAGTAAAGCCTCGTCTCCATTTTTAGGGGGAGACTCAGACTTAGAGTAGAAGTGTAGTCGGTGAACCACCCCTGAGGAGCGAACCCCCCCCCCCCAAGGGGCGAGCCCCGCCCCCGCCCCTCTGGACTTAGAATATTTTCGTGGATGTAAATGAAGTACCTCCAGGTTTGAGCCAACACTTAGCAAATTTTACTTTTATCTGAGACACTCAGAGTAGACAGACTTAGAGTAGAAGTGTAGTCGGTGAACCACCCCTGAGGGGCGAACCCCCCCCCCGTCTCCATTTTTTGAGGGGCGAACCCCCCCCCAAGGGGGCGAGCCCCGCCCCCGCCCCTCTGGACTTAGAATATTTTCGTAGATGTAAATGAAGTACCTACAGGTTTGAGCCAACACTTAGAAAATTTTACTTTTATCTGAGACACTCAGAGTAGACAGACTTAGAGTAGAAGTGTAGTCGGTGAACCACCCCTGAGGGGCGAACCCCCCCCCCCCCCCCCCCCGTCTCCATTTTTTGAGGGGCGAACCCCCCCCCCCCCCCAAGGGGGCGAGCCCCGCCCCCGCCCCTCTGGACTTAGAATATTTTCGTAGATGTAAATGAAGTACCTACAGGTTTGAGCCAACACTTAGAAAATTTTACTTTTTCTGAGACACTCAGACTTAGAGTAGAAGTGTAGTTGGTGACCTTGAACCACCCCTGAGGGGCGGACCCCCCCCCGCATCCGCCCCCGCCCCTCTGGACTTTGAATATTTCCGTAGATGTAAATGAAGTACCTACAGGTTTGAGCCAACACTTAGAAAACTTTACTGTTGGTATATTGGTATAGCAATTCGATGGTTCGCTAGAGTTTAAGTCCGCTGACCTAGAAGTTGAAGTAGAGGGTGACCTTGGACTGAGACAAGAAGTAATCGTGTGGGTATGAATAAAACCCGCAATGGTTGCAGTACAGATTGCATTTCTTATTAAAACCATCACAGGTTGTAAAAAAAAGAAAAACATGATTATTTCATGACACTATTCATAATACTACATGTTTTATGAATATTACAGTGCAGTCAGTATTCCAGAAACCATTTATTAAATAAATTGTGTTTAAAACCTGATCTTTTAACAATTTATGGAATATAAACCTTATTTATCTAACTTAACGCTTGTTGATATATTTATTTAAAGTGTTTGTTTAAATCTATCTTAATCCAATGTTTTCCAACGGTGACCTTGACCTATAGTCCACTTCTCCCCCACCCCTCCATTGCCGTTATAAAAGGGCGCGGCCAAGTGTGCCGCTCATTATTGCGTGGACATTTTCCGAGTGCACACTCCAAGCCAAACTGTAAAAATGGCCCTTTGCGATATTTGTGGTGAGTTTTTCCAAGACGAAGATATCTTTGTTTTACACCGAGAATTGCATCATGAAGAGGACAGAAAAGAAGAGATTGTAGTAAGTGAAGAAGACTTGGATGCGATTGATCGGTTTTTGGAAAACCACCATAATCAGATGGACGAATTGGATAGCTATCTACAGTTACACCGAGAATTGCATCATGAAAAGGACAGAAAAGAAGAGATTGTAGTTAGTGAAGAAGACTTGGATGCGATTGATCGGTTTTTGGAAAAACCTCAGAAGCAGGACTGGGCTAGCTATTTACAGTTAATGCAAAGAAGAAGACCAAGTGTTATTCAATTTGCCGGAGCTGGACCATCTACAGCTGGAGGATTTATTCAAGAAGAGAAAATGGAAGAAGAAGATACGGAAGAAGAAGTGGAAGATGTAAGACAACTGTGTACCCAAGAAGAGGATATGGGAGATATAAGACAACTGCGCACTACAGCCTTGCCAGGACCAGTTGTAATTCATTTCAAAACTAATAACGTGCAATTAGAATTGGAAAATTTTATAAGTCAAGCTAAAAAGCTAGTTGTAAAAACATTGACGGAAGAATTGGCAAGATTGAACTTTATTAAATTTGGATTGGTGTTGGAGGCTATGTTTACTAATACCGATGGTGAAAATTCACCAAGAGCATTCATTGCTAAAAACCGAACCCTTACAACCACATCTGATATCAACGAAATTTTAGAAGAATGTTTGGTTGAACTGCTAGTGAAACTTCAAGAACATGAAGGAAGAGGATCCGGCTGGACGCTATCATCAATTGAAGGTATGGATGTGAGGGTTCACAAGCATGGATATGGTATGAGAGGAAGCAGCTTTATCCCTCTACCAAAGGTGATCCGAGATACAAGATCATGTATCAATGTGAAAAATGAGGATAATGAATGTTTCCGGTATGCAATGTTAGCAAAATATGTGGACATAATGCCATTAGACCTAGCATAGCATACGAAGCTGTTCAACACCGCTATAACTTCCAAGGTATGTCGTATCCTGTTAGTCTTAATGATGTTGCTAAATTTGAAAGAAAAAACCCAGGAGTTTCAGTTAATGTGTTTGGTTTAGACGAATCAAATAACGTATACCCGTTACGAGTTACAAAGACTGAATGTCAAAATCATACAGATTTGCTGCTATTGACCAAAGGTGAAATATCACATTATGTTTACATCAAGAACTTTGAAACTTTGGTTGGACGACAAGTGACTAAAAAGAAAATTAGAGTAACAGTGTGTAAGAGATGCTTTTGTTTTACAAATAAAGACTTGAGACGTGGAGGATCGGAGTGGTTGTCGGAACACCAGCGGCTTTGTAATGACAACTATGAAGTGAAGATTAGTCTGCCACCACCATCTAAAGCATTTGTCCAGTTCAATAAAACAGTTCACCAATACCGGATTCCACTAGTTATCTACGCTGACTTTGAATCCACGTTAGTGCCGCAGGAACTTCCGGATGGTGAAGTAACTAGAAGAACCAAATATCAATTGCATCAACCTAACAGTTTTTGCTTATTGGTGAAATCTACTTTGCCTGAAGAACAATTGCAAGACTATGGCTTAACATCCACTCCGATACTCTACCGTGGGGAAGATGCTGCTAAGTATTTTGTAGACCAGTTGTATGACATTGCTGGAAAGGCGGAACGCTTATATGGTAATGTTTTACCCATGGAACCTTTGAACAAAAATCAACAAGAAGAATACATTTCAGCAACAAGATGTTATCTATGCAAGAAGAGCTTCAGTGAAGAAAATCAAAAAGTAAGAGATCATGATCACCTCACAGGGTTATACAGAGGACCTGCTTGTAATTCATGCAATATAAATTACAAACTGCCAAACTTTATCCCTGTCGTGTTACACAATCTTAGCGGCTATGACTCCCACTTCATTATCCCAGAGTTAGGACGAGATGATGGAAAAATCGAAGTATTAGCTGAAACATTGGAGAAGTACATCAGTTTCTCAAAAACAGTAGGTAAAATTAAACTTCGCTTCGTAGACTCTTATAGATTTATGTCATCTAGTTTGAGAAAATTGTCTGAGAACCTAAGAAGAGAAGATCTAAAAGAAACCAGCAAAATTGTACCTGAAGATAAATTGGACTTAGTAATGCGTAAAGGAGTGTTCCCCTATGATTACATAACTTCTGCAGAAAAATTTGAAGAAACCAGTTTGCCACCGATTGAAGCCTTCAATAGCAAGTTAAATGAAAGTGCAATCACCGTTGAAGACTACAATCATGCTTGTAATGTTTGGAACCAACTAAACATTCAAACCTTAGGGGAATATTCCGACTTTTACATAAAATTGGATGTAACTCTGCTGTGCGATGTGATGGAAGAATTTCGAAACACCTGCTTCTCCGCCTATGGACTGGACCCTCTACACTCGTATACATCTCCAGGATTAGCATGGCAAGCTATGCTTAAGTCAACTAACTGTCGATTGGAGCTTCTCACGGACATCGACATGGTCCTCATGATCGAATCAGGTGTACGAGGTGGTTTGACTCAAGCTGTGACCAGACATGTTAAGGCCAACAACAAGTATATCCCCAACTTCGACGAGCAACAACCATCACTCTACCTTGGATATTTTGATGCGAACAACCTCTATGGTTGGGCGATGTCAAATCCACTTCCCTACGCAGACTTCAAGTGGATTGACCCGGCCATCATTGGTGATATAACACGGATTCCAAAAGATGGTCAAACAGGCTATATTTTGGACTGTGATTTTGAATATCCGGAACACCTTCACGACCATCATTACGACCTGCCTCTCCTAGCCAAGACTGAAGTTTCACCGACAGGAAGATGGCCCAAGCTGATGATGACCTTGGAGAATAAGAGTCGATATGTGGCACACTACTGGGTAGTTCAACAAGCACTTGAATTGGGTCTACGTATAGTGAAAATTCACAGAGCAATTGAATTCACCCAGTCTTGTTGGTTGAAACCATATATCGATTCCAATACTACAAGAAGAGCTGCAGCGACAACAGCATTTGAAAAGGACTTCTACAAATTAATGAACAACGCCATCTTTGGGAAGACCTTGGAGAACAAGAGAAAACACAAAAATGTAAAATTAGTGAGTGATCCTAGGAAATTGGAAAAATTAGTGCAAAAACCAAATTTCGGAACATCCATGATTATAAACGAAAATCTAGTTGCTGTCAGTATGAATAAAACAACAATAATTATGGATCGTCCGTTATACATCGGTATGTCGATTTTGGATATAAGTAAAACCCTGATGTATGATTTCCATTATAACAAAATGGTTAAACACTACGGAAGGGACAACATTGGAGTCGCATACATGGATACTGACGCATTTATCTACTGGATAAAGACTTTGGACATGTATGAAGACCTAAGGACTTTTCCATACAAAGAAGATTTCGACTTTTCTGACTATCCAAAGAACCATCCGAATTACAATGAAAAGAATAAAAAAGTAATTGGAAAATTTAAAGATGAAGCAAATGGAATGCCTTTGGAGGAAATAGTTGCGCTGATGTCTAAATTATATTCCTTCAAGATGTATAAGGAAAATGACATACCGACAGTGAAGAAAGCTAAAGGAGTCAAAACATCGTACTTGAAGAAACATGTGACATTTGACCATTACAAGACCTGCTTGTTTGAAGATTCTACAATGTCTGCAACGTTTAACACTATCAGAAGCTTTAAACATGAGGTCTACAGTGTCACTGAAGTTAAAAGAGCACTATCAGCTCGAGATGATAAAAGACACATTATGCCTGACAAAATTCACACTCTTCCTTTTTGTCACTACTCTCTAAACCCTATCGACTAATAACCTATTCTTCGTCCTTCTGCAACTTCGACCTTATTCCTTTCTCCTTCCGTAAAAAAATGGGGAACACGGCAAGTCCAATGCCGTGTTCCCCATTTTTTTACACAAGTTTGAATGACCTTGACCTATATATAAATGATGTGAACATTAAAGACAGCATTCATTGTGACCATACATGTGATACAAGAAACATTCAAACCTGCAATATGAAGGACTTGAAGCAAGAAATTGTCAACGAGCTTCATAAACCTGCAAGAAGAAAGTTTCCACGAAGAAATACAGTGATAAAAGGAATAAATGATTTATATCAAGCGGATTTAATCGAAATGATTCCTTATAGTAAACAAAATAGAGGATTTAAATACATATTGACTATTATTAATTGTTTTTCAAAAATGGCAGATGCTTTACCACTAAAAGATAAAAGTGGCAAAAGTGTTACAAAAGCAATGGAAACAGCTATACAAAGAGACAAACATACTATAAAACATTTACAAACTGATGATGGAAAAGAATATTTTAATAAGGAATTTGCAAATTTAATGAAAAAACACAACATTAACCATTACTCAACCAATTCAGAGGTAAAAGCATCAATAATTGAAAGATTTAACAGAACTTTAAAAGGTGCGATGTATAAGATGTTTTCCAACAGAGGATCACACGTATGGATTGATATGTTACCAAAACTTATAAGCGATTACAATAACAAGTTTCATAGAACTATCGGTATGAAACCAAGCGAGGTGACTAATAAAAATGAAAAACTTGTATTAAAACGTATAAAAATGAATACTAAACCAAAAGTTGAAAAACTAAAGCCTAAAAGGTTTAATGTTGGTGATAAAGTGCGAATAAGCAAATACAAAGGTGTATTCAGTAAAAGATATCTTCCAAACTGGACAAATGAGGTATTTACTGTATTTAAGGTGCAACCTACAATACCAGAAACTTACATTTTAAAAGATAATAAAGAACAATTGCTGGAAGGAGGGTTTTATGGACATGAAATGTTAAAATCAACAGTAGGTGATGTATATCTAGTTGAAAAGGTGTTGCAACGGAAAAAAGATAAGGTTAAAGTACGATGGTTAGGATTTAATAAGACGGAAGATTCTTGGATACCTAAAAAGGATCTAATATAACGATAGAGAATCATTTTGGGTTGAACCATTACAAAGGATGGAGATAATACCGCAAAAAGACAATTTTACTATTAATAATATAGATGAACTCACAGTGGATGGTTCTCAATTTAACACTGGGAAACACGGTGTTTTGTTGCCAAACACGGTGCGTTGTCTGGTTACCGGTCCTTCCAATTGTGGAAAAACAAATGTAGTATTCAATTTGATTACAAACCCTAAAGGATTACGTTTTAATAATTTATATGTATTTTCAAAGTCACTACAACAACCAAAATATCAGTTATTGGAACAAATACTCAATAATGTGTCTGAAGTTAAATATTTTAAATTTAATGCAAGCGAGAGTGTCATGCAACCGCAAGAGGCTAAACCATTCTCAGTATTCATATTTGACGATGTATCTTGTGAAAATCAAAATACAATAAAGAATTACTTCGCCATGGGTCGACATAACAACATAGATAGCATTTATATTGGTCAAACTTACAGCAAAATACCGAAACAGCTCATTAGAGACAATGCAAACATGTTAATTGTATTTAAACAGGATGAAACCAACCTAAAACACATATATTATGACCATGTAAGTGCGGATATGTCATTTGAACGTTTTAAAGAGTTGTGTGGAAAGGCTTGGGGTGAAAAGTATGGGTTTTTAACAATTATAAAGGAACAACCGCTAAACAATGGTCGATACAGGATAGGATTTGATAAATTTATACTAATACACTGATCACGATGTAAAACATTCATTGTTGTACAACACGTCTTGCTACAAACATGGTTAACCAAGAAAAGTTAATAAAGGAAATAAAATCACTTAGTGATTCTATTCGGGATAAAAACAGAGCATTAAAATTAGGTATTAGCGAAAGGGAGAAATTTCTTGAATCTACTTTTAAACCTATTACTGAACCCTTGAAACAATTAAACAAAAAATTTGCTAAACCGGTTTTGGAAGGAGATGCAATTGCACCTATTACAAAGTTTGAAAGAGAAAATGTAAAATCAGAAGATTTTAGTGATGAAGACCTGGAATCCTCTACATATAGTGGTTTTACCGGCGGAGAACCCGAAAGAGAGCTAGAATCACCAGACTATAGTGGTATAAGAGAATTATATGAAGTAAAAGCTAAAAGAGGACATGAAGATGTATCAACTGCTAGTGAAGAGGAAAAAGAAGAAGCAAGGGAAGGTCCGTCAATCATAAGCTTGTTGGGTGAAAACATTCATAACAAAGGACCTTTAGGAAGGAAATACATGATAAAAATGTTAGCTGGAATAAATCCTAGTAAAAACTACCATAGTTATGGAGTAAGATTAACAGAAGAAGGTTTAATGGTTGGTAATAGCCCGGTAAACATTGATGAACATGATAATATTATTGTTGGTAATCAAAGATATAAGGGCACAAGAGGATTATTTGAATTATTATTTGAAAAAAAGCCTTTAGAATTGTTAGTTAAAGAAGAAGACATGGAAGCATATAAACAGATTTTGGAACACACTAATGCATACAGGAGAAAATATTTAGCTGACCAACCAGTTTTTAGATCTAGGTCTTTAAAATATAGAGAATTTGTATCCAAGTTAATACCAACAACGAGAAGACAACCAGTGCCGATAATGCCAAGAAAACCTGTAAAACGGAGGCTTGTGTCATTCACTTTGGATATAAGTGCTGCAGAACCAAGAAAAAGAAACAAATCTGTTACAGGTACAGGTTTAATGAAGAAACTATATAACACAAATGTGATTTATTACAATAATATCAATAAATTGGTGGATAGAATGAAACTAATACATGAAGCTAAAGAAGCGGGTCATACTGGATTGGAAAACGAATGGGTGGCTTTAGTGGATGAACTCCGAAACCGTGGGGTAATCTCATAAAAATGCGTTACTCCCTAGAGTACTATTCAGTTGCACCATGAGTGTCGACAAGTTCGGACGTTACTCCTCGGATGGGTTATATTATGCGAATAGTTTAAAAAGAAGTGCTGGTTTACCACAAACACCTGATGGAGATTATGATATGAGTAATAAAAGGTTAAAAAACATAAAAAGATCCTACAGATGAAAACGATGCAATAAATTTAAAAATATTAAAGGAAAAGATATCGCCAACATTAAGACTACAAAATAACACATATGACGCAGAAGATCATAGAATTATCAACGTTGGTAAACCAAATCAAAACGGTGATGCAATAAACAAAGGTTATTTGTCATCTGAATTAAAAAATACGTTAAAATTCAATGGGAAAACGTATAGTGCTAACAATAAACGTATATCCAACGTAGATGACCCTAAAGATGCAAAAGACAGCGTAAATAGACGCTATTTACATTCCTTGATACCTGAAAAGACAAAAGATGGATTTTCTTTTTATAAATTTGTTATTAATGATATAGGTTATCCGAAAACTGAAAACGATGCTGTAAATCTAAAATATATTAAAGATCATTGTATCACACGTGATGTAGGGGTTATAGATTGTTTTGGTAATTGTTTAGCAAATGTAAAAGATGGTTCGGCTCCATCAGATGGTGCAACAGTAGGTCAAATGATGGAAACTTTAAAACAAGAAACAACCTCTTTTGTAAAACAAGATCAAGTAGTATCGAAGCAAGGGGATGAATTTGTGAAGGGAAATGAAAAGTTTACATTACTTGAAGAAAAGAATAATGCTTGGGATGGTAAAGGAAAGAAATTATCAAATGTAGGTATGGGTACAGAATTATTTGATGTTCCAGTTTTAGCACAGACTATACATTCTAATCCATATAATCATACCGAACCTTACATATGTAGATTTAAAAAACAAATACGTAATGTATTTCCTGGTACCGAAGATTTCGATTGTGTTGTAGTTAGTCAATCTTTGATATTAGATAAACCAAGTGGTGATGTTTTTAATGCAAATGATAAGAAAATAGGTAATTTAAAACAAGGAAGTGATCCAAATGATGCTGCAACTGTAGGACAGGCTATCACAACATCACAAATGGATAGTAAAGTGTATACTTGTAATAATAAACGTATAACAGACCTTAAAGACCCTGAACATGTGGATAATGCCGTCACTGTTAATTTTCTTGTTAAAGTTTTAGGAAATGCATTATTTGATATAAACAATCTTATTGCAACCCGTACACGTCATAGTTGGGTGTCCGAATCCGAGAGAGGTAATTGGATTAAACAGGAAATTTTTAATAAATACTTTACTAACCCTAATACGCAAAAGTTTAGATCATCAGATTGGGGTGATATTGATATATAATATAAGAACGCAATAAACGACCTCATTTATGTCCAACTCGTCATAGAGTTAACACATAAGTTGTACATTTCGATTATAAAAGGACAATAATAACATTCCAGCACATCAGTCCATATCGAGACAGTATACGGAAAGGAGGCGGTATCACGTCCACAGCGGTTTCTCTGTTAAGTAAAGCTTTAAATCGTATTCCAGTAGGATCTATCGTAAATAGAGCAATAGACGCTTTACCATACGAATTTCATATACCGGGAGGTTATCAGTATTGCGGACCAGGAACTAAATTGAAAAAACGACTGGAAAGAGGTGATCCAGGCATAAATAAGTTAGATCAGGCTTGTAAAGAACACGATATCGCATATTCCACGTTTACCGATTCAAAAAAATAGGTCAATCGCTGATAAAAAGCTAGCGAATATAGCTTGGCAACGAGTAAAGTCTAGTGACGCTAGTATTGCGGAAAAAGCAGCAGCTTTAGCGGTAACAGCAGGTATGAAGGCTAAAACAGCGGTAGGAGGTGGAAAAAGGAGGGGTAAGAATAAAAAAGGATCAACCATGAGGAAACATGGTGATAATATTAGACTAAAAAGACGTTATCCGAGGAAAAATAACAAAAAACCGACAATATGGTCAATGGTAAAAAACGGGGCTGGTCTATACCTAAGACCGTATCGTGCATATTAAATAAAAGAAATCAATTGGTTATACCACATAAAGCGTTGACTAATGTTGAATTATTTAAATATATTTATTGTTTAAAAATACCATTTTTATGAAGGACAGTATTTATGAAAGACAGTTTACCAAAGAAAATATGGAAAAATGAGACTGGAATCGTAAATTTGGATAATACTGAAGGGCCCGGCACCCATTGGGTGTGTTATAAGAAACTAAATAGCAATGTATATTATTTTGATAGTTTTGGAAATTTGCCACCACCTAAAGAACTTGAACATTACTTTAAATCTGCTAAAAACATATATTACAACTATAAAAGAGAACAACCTGATAATACTTCAATATGCGGCCATTTATGTTTGGAATTCCTAGCTAAAAGTATCAGTCACTATTGAGATGTCTTCCTATACGGTATCATTAACAGGAAAATCGTCCACTTTACGAAGTATCCTTTTTCCAGCGTTACGCTTGCAAAAAGGAAGATTTTGGGAGGCGGCACTATTGGATTTTACAACTTACAACTCTATTCCCAATGTTACGGAAGGTAAAAATAACGTATTGCATTATTATAAGGGAAAAGATGCCAGTGGGAAGTTTACAGACTTACAAGAGTGCATGTTACCCACAGGTTCTTATGAAATTGATCATATAAATGAATTTTTGCAAACTAAAATGGGAAAAGAAAATATAACATTAAAAGGTAATAATAATACGATGAAAGCTGAGCTTACTTCAAAATATTATATCGATTTCACTAAGCCAAACTCAATTGGTGATTTATTAGGATTTCCCAAAGATGGTGCAATTTTAGAACCAAATAAAACACATTCCGGTAAACAAACTGTAACAATATTAAAAGTCAATAGTATAGACATAACTTGTAACATTATACAAGGAGCTTACAGAGATGGAGCAAATACTCATATAATACATACTTTTTACCCCAGTGTACCGCCTGGATTTAAAATTGTTGAAAAGCCACAAAACCTGGTATATCTACCGTTGAACACCACTTTCATTTCAGACATCGTGTTGAACGTATTGGATCAAGACGGTAACTTGATAGATTTCCGAGAAGAGCCTATTACGGTCAGATTACATTTAAAATCGACACTTTAATACAAAATCATGGGTTTAACATTTAAAAGCGAACAACCTACGGGAAACCGCATTAGTAGCTCTTCAGCTGTGGAGGAGTTAACACGCGAGAACATTCGTTTCTTAGAGAGAATTGGATTAAAATTAACCGATTATGGATATACTGGATATAGCGCAGGGTCCGACATTCGACGAAACCCTATGGGAAAAAGAATATCACACCCACAACCCTTACACTTCATCAAAATTAAACAATAACGATGAAATCCGTATTCCTATACAAAATCAAGACATTTACACACTACCATGTGAAAGTTACTTGTATATTGAAGGAAAAGTTACTAAAAAGGATGGTAAGACTACTGGTACAACAGTTCCATTTATAAATAATCCCATGGCTTTCCTGTTTGATGAAATTAGATATGAAATATCAGGTGTAACAGTTGATTCCACTAAAAAAGTAGGTATTGCAACAACTTTAAAGGGATTAACATCTATATCACCTAATGAAACCAATTTAATACAACCTGCAGGATGGGTTTTACCTGAAAAAGACACAATCACTCCAGATACAAATGGAAATTTTGATTTTCATATTCCATTACGTTTGTTGCTTGGTTTTGCTGAAGACTATAGAAAAATTATATTAAATGTTAAACAAGAATTAGTTTTGTTGAGATCTTCTAACGATAAAGACATTATTAAAGCTCCAGACGGTACAACGGATGCAACTTTGGAATGGAAATTAACATTAGACAAAATTGTATGGCGAGTTCCACATGTTAAATTAGCTGATGAGCATAGAATGCTACTATTAAGAAAGGTAAAGGCTGATCGTGATATTGTAATTCCTTTTAGAAGTTGGGAATTTCATGAACATCCCAGCTTGCCAACTACGGATCGTCACACTTGGACTGTTAAAACATCTAATTATGTGGAACGAGCCAGGTATATTATATTTGGTTTACAAACAGGCAGAAGAGACACCATCACCAAACATGCAGGCCAATTTGATCATTGCAACTTGAAAAATATTAAAGTTTATTTAAATTCACAATTTTTTCCATACGATAATTTAAATGTGTCATTCGCTAATAAAAAGTACAGCATATTGTACGATATGTATGCAAGATTCCAAAGTTCATATTATGGTAAAACGAATGCACCTTTACTATCACCAGAAAAATACCTAGATGGTTACCCTATAGTTGTAATCGATTGTTCTAAACAAAATGAATCGGTAAAGTCATCAAGTGTAGATATAAAAATAGAAATGGAGTTCAACGCGCCTATACCGGCTAATACAACTGCATACTGTTTAATTCTACATGATAAAATCGTAACATACACACCTTTAACTGGAATTGTTAAAAATGTATTGTAAAAAACCGGTTTTGTTACATTCCCATGCATTCCGCAAGTATAAAAGCAGAGCGTTCAGCTCGCTCCTCATCAGTTTGTTGCCTGTTGTTGTATGGGTAGCATCGTATTCAATATGGCTTCTCCTAGTGGTACACCTGAAAATGTGGTAGATATTGAGAAGGAGATATCTGAGTTTTTAGATCTTCAAGGTCAACGGGAAGGAGATGAATACAACGTTTGCGGACAACTTCACGCCAGTAATAATGTTGAAGAAAAAGGTAAAAGAAAAAGGAATGCGCAAAAGAGGAAAAGGGATATTGAAGATAATATTTCTCCAAACATATTGAGTGAAGTATTCTTACGAATATTTTATCCAATCTCATCCAGTTTGGACAAAAGTGTTTTAATCGGTGTTATGAAATCAACAGGTTATTCCCCTACTGTGATTTTAACTCGTGGACCCAAAATGATTTTGTTTACGGATAGTGCTTGGGAATCGTTTATGAAACACTTGCATCTTCTAGAATGCTATTTAAGTAGTAACATGTTTGGAAGAAAGACAAGAGTAGGACTTTTGGATTCAAATGTGGAAATCGATATTGTTAAACATCGTGGTGATCATCAGCTGCGGTTTAGAGACACAACAAGACATGATAACAAGATTCAACTTAGTCGAGAGGAGTTTTTCATTTTAACTTGTGCAACCGAACCTATAACAAGATACTTGAGACAACTGGTATTTTCAAGTTCGATTATTAAAGATTATCTGGAAGACACTTTGGACAAACAACCAGACGCACCTATATTATACGGATCTGTGGATACTTCTATATTCAATAGGGTTCCTCATGAAGTACAAATGTGGAGACAATTGGAAAAATACGCTCAACTACATAAAACATCAGTAATACAAGAAGAAGAGGAAGAAGGAGGAGAAGAATCAAGTGTTAGTGATGAAATTGAAAACAAGGAAAATGTAAAGATGGAAACTTAAATGACAATCAACTACACAGCAATGGTTAATTTTTAAAACAATATCAAACACTTTGTGGGGTTAGGCCTACCGGGGACGGTGCCCACGTTAAATATACACCAACGCGCCAACAACTGTACGGCCTGGTATAAAAGTCGTACCTACCGTGGTGTGGAAATCAGTTGGCCTTTGGACTTCGTCATGAGCAGATGGGTGACCTTCACAATGGACAAGGAAGAAGAACAAGTAAAGTCCAAACCTGGTATAATTGAGTTCCAAGCGTTTCGAGGTAATGATGATAGATTTATCATAAAAGAACTTGTGTTTTTCGACATCAATACAAGTGTTCCATATACATTTTTGTTCAAACCACCATGTTCTTATTCATCTTTAACTAGCAAAGCCGCTACTACCAACAGGTGGATTTCAAAATATTTCCATCATATCGATTGGTATGATGGTTTTGCAAGTTACACGGACTTGTATCACATCATGCATCAGTTTTCAAACAGGTTTACCAATATTTACACAAAAGGACTGGAAAAGAAGAGATGGATTGAAGAATTTACTCATGTTCCGGTTAATGATGTGGAATTGGATAAAAACTACAAGTATATAATGGAAAATGTTTGTATTTGTACTAAAAGTCCAGAACATGAAAAAGATAGACATTGCGCTTTAAAAAACGCCTATAAACTCGCATCTTACCTTCAAAGTGGGGAAGTGGGGAGTGGTGGGAGTAACGGGGGTTATATAAGTGAGGAGCAGACCGGGACCTGGCATGAGTATTACTCGAGATTCCGAGACGACAACATCTCCCAGCAAGAAGACGAAGAAGACGATCTATAACTCGACCATGGCATCTCACCAGTTCCTGCAAACTTTGGTTGAGCAGTTCAATGCTCACTCCAAGTCTACCATACTACCTGTCAAGAAGTGTTCCGAACTTAAAGACGAGAAGCACTACATTATCCATGCCATGAAGAAGATGGAGACTACAGTTGGAGAAGCTATCTGCTGCAGTCTTAGCGAGGCACCGTTCACTCCGGGGGATGAGCCTAAGTTCCAAGTCTACCTGCCGAAACGGTTCGTCCATCTCCTCCAGAACGAGGATCTGCGCTCCATCCAACCCGGATGTCTCTACCTGGTTTCCCACGGTTGCACGGGTAGCAATTCCACCGAGTTGACCATCCACATCGCCGACAAGCAGCAGTGTTAGATTTAAGTTTTACTGTTGTACATATGTTATTGTAATGTTTTATAAATAAATGATTAAAAAAACAAAAAAAATAAAAGAATAAAAAATGCAACATATCAATATGTGAAGTTTGTCACATATTGATATGTTGCATTTTTTTTTTAAACTTCGCGGGTGACCTTGACCTTTGACCTTTGCATTTCACAGTTACCCCCACCACCACGGACTACTAGCCATCTTTTTTAAAACACGATTTGGATGACCTTGAGATTTCCCCCACTACTCTGCTATACCAGCATTGCCGTCTGCAACAGGTGTCATTCCTCCTCCAACAACCATGGCGGACACACTTGCTTGCGATGCCATGTCTTCCACCGAAGATGTACCTACTACAAGTTGGAAATTGACAATCGACAACGTGCATTATTTAGAAACCATCTGCGATTGGATGAAGTCTATTCTCCTTGACAACCCGGGAATAAAGCTCAAGGTCAATTTAAATTATGATTGGTCTGAAATTATAATGCAGCAAGACAATCAAGAATCAGATCACAGTGGAGGTCAACAATCACCACAGTATTTGTCAAATT
Source organism: Neoaliturus tenellus (assembly GCA_030545055.2). Taxonomy (NCBI): domain Eukaryota; kingdom Metazoa; phylum Arthropoda; class Insecta; order Hemiptera; family Cicadellidae; genus Neoaliturus; species Neoaliturus tenellus. The sequence continues at coordinate 5,656,838 of CM061534.1, read as the reverse complement.
TACCATTGTCATCCATATATCCTACGGACGAGATGGAAAGGGAAGAAAAGGATCATGGGGTTTAGAGTTTCTTATTTTTTTTAAAACCCAATTTGGATGACCTTGAGATTTCCTCCACCACTAAACTCAATCCTAAGTCCCAAGTTCACAGTCAACCTCAAGGTCATCACACTTTAACTCTGGGACGATATCGAATTGTCTTACAAAGAAAACTTTAACTCTTATGCACAAGGTCGTCACACTTTAACTCTGAGACAACATCGAATTGTCGTACCAAGACAACTTTAACTCTGAAGAGTAGAGTAGTCTCTCTACTCTTTGACTTTTTTAAAACTCCGTTTGTATGACCTTGAGATTTCCCCCACCACTTCCCATATGCCTAGAGTACGCAAGGTCTGAGAGTCAGTCGCTCGCCGACTGTCATGGGGTGCGCATCTGTATCATGCACTCCACTGTGCGGTTTTCAATTATTAAAGTTTTCATTTTAACCAGTTCAAGGTCAACACACTTAAACTATGGAAACAACATCAAGTTGTTATAGGCTACAAAGAGTAATTTTTCTAAGTGTTGGTTCAAACCTGGAGGTACTTTGGATAAATCTTTGAAACAGTCTCAGAGTCATCACACTTTAACTCCAACTAATAAACATGTACAATTAAGGTAGCACCAAAACGGTGCTCCCTTGCTTGAGATTTAAAAGTTTCCCAAGGTCATCGCAGTTCCCCCCACCACTTCCAATATACCTAGAGTGTGCGGGGCCTGACAGTCAGTCGCTCGGTGTCTGTCGTAGGGTGCACATCGCGGTTGCTACTCCAATTCCTGACAATTTCGGGTATTTCAAGGTCACCACACTTAAACTCTGGCAAATACACATTAAACAGTTTTACTAAGAGTAAATTTTTCTAAGTGTTGACTCAAATCTGAAGATTCTTTAGATACATCTTTAAAAACAATCCTAAGTCCCAAATTTACAGTCAACCTCAAGGTCATCACACTTTAACATGTAAATTTAAGGTAGCACCGAAACAGTGCTACCTGACTTGGCATTTTTAAGTTTCCCAAGATCATCGCAATTCCCCCACCACTTCCCATATACCTAGAGTGCGCGGAGCCGGACAGTCAGTCGCTCGGTGTCTGTCTTAGGGTGCGCATCGCGTTGCAGTAATGGTCGAATGGGGGCTTCTGGGTCATTTCAAGGTCACCCGAGCGGTGTCACATGACGGTTTAGGCAGAGTCACGTTGCAAACTTCAAGTTTCCTCAGCACTTTTGCTGTTTCTCATCGCAAATTCGCTCCAAGTTGTCAAGGTCATGGTAACTGTGACTGAAACTCGGAGCGTAGTGCGAGAAACAGCAAAAGTGCCAAAAAATTTTAGGTTTCAGCGTGACCTTGACCTTTGTGACATCGATGACGTCATCTTGGTGACGTAAGGGGTGATGACTTCATCAGCACGTCATTTCTGTGACGTCATGGGTGTGACGTCATGGAAGTGACGTCATTGGTGATGACGTCATCGATGATGCAATCGATGACGTCATCAATGAGGTCATTGACCTCGATGACGTCATACCTCAGGTGACCTTGAACTGAGCCAAAAGCCCCCATTCCCCACTACTGTTGCAGCTAAACCTACTACAACCATTGGAATTCTTTACAGTTATTTTATGAATTTTTTTCCTACGAGTCTTTCTACTTGTTTTTAGCTTTTGTCGCATGGATTTCAGAAATGAATGCTTAAATCCTTGTACAATTTCAATACAGATGTAGAATTATTCCATTACATCCACTATATCGAAGGGGTAATCTGGGCGGGAAATTCCATAACTTTGATCAATCGCATGTTTTGATTTCTTATGCTAATATGGCGTTTGGACCGTCCCCCATCAAAACGTTAAAAAATCCACTGGCGTATAAATACACAAAAAAGTGAGCAAATACACTTGAATGAATGTGATTCGATGCAGGCTTAGGGTCTGCAAACTGTAACGTATCCATGAAATACCCAGGGTTGTTTAACCACATTTACTATTGCATTAGTTTCATAGATAATGCATTTTAAACAACTCAGCATTGTAACTGCAGTTTGAGTGAAAAATGTATGTTTACTTAGTTTGCAGCGGGCCATCTGTGTTCATAATTAGCTTTTCTAATCTGTTTTTTAACTGTTTATTACATCAGTCAATTCCCTCCCATTTATCTATCAGATACAAATTTGTGTTTGTTTTGAAATAAAATTTCTCCGTAAGTCGCACCAAAGAGGTTTTTACTGTACAAACCAACAGCGAATTAAAATGTTGTTTTACATGATAAAATTAAACGAATTCCACCAACAATTTCGTTTTATGGGAAGTCAACATCATCGACAACCGTGGTGCACAGGGAAGGCGAACCCTTTGCTCAAGTATTTCACCCCCGTTTCCGTTGTACCTCTCTCCTCGGACGTGCCCTATGGCGGCGCGTTGGCATGTCCATCACGCAGAGCCCCTGCGTGCCGGCAGAGACGTGACTGTCCGCACGTAGGCTCCTGATTCACCTGTCCACCTGCTCACCGAGTGACACCCGAGTGATCCGCCAGTCAGGGGTGCAGCTCATGGATATTCGGATCCGGGCTGTGGCGCTCGATATTTGAATGAGGCTGGATAGATGGTGCATTTGTCAGGTCAAACATCATAGTTGCCATCTTCTTTTTGTCTCCAACAATGTTTTGAAAATATCAGGTCTCCACATAGACCAATTTCATTCCCAAGATTAATAAACAATAACTCTATGACCTTTTTTATTAAATTTTATTTTCGTTAAAATTCTTTACTTGCTGCTGACTTTACCAATTAATTGCCCCTTGCATAGTGGTGACAAACACATCATTTCATCCCAAGACAACTTTAAAACTGGTTTATACTAGTTGCGAAGTTGACATTGGGTACAGCAAACGAAGTTGTCATAACATGTGTTAAGTCTTTTGGCTGCACACTATGACAGTTTCCCTTCCTTCAAACCCCATGTTCAAGACAACGGGGGGTTAATGCGAACTACATGGAAACCCCTAGCTGGAACAAAATGTTGAAGACAGCAGGGGGAGAGGAGTGCGACGGGCATAGAAACCCCTAGCTTGGAACATGAGTGGACCGTCTGTCCCATGCCTCACCCTTTCTCTTCCTTCAATATCCCATCCTTCCGGGGGCTTGCGCAAAATGCCCATTAGAGGCAGACGTGCTCAACGGTTTGGCCGGGGTCTCCTTATCCAACAATAACAACAACAACACATGATTTCTTCTTCGAGAACTCAACATCGAACGAGGGATACGAGAAGAAACGTGTAACCTCGAGTAAGAACCGACTCATAACTTTGTCGTCAGTTAGAGTACTATGCACTAATAACAACGAGAAAACTGGGATATGACACTTAAATTGGTAGTTATTTTTATTAATGTATTAAGAGCGTAAAGTAGATCTTTCACGCTTGAGCTAAACAGTTACCATTATTTTATCGAAAGCAAAAGAGACACTATACACGCAAAACATGCTAAATTTTTCCTAAATTTTACACTCGCTCGAAAGACATTCAAAGACTTAATTGATTGCTCCTCAGCCAAAAGCTGTTTTACGGTTGGTTTTCGGTGCGTAAACTGACACTTAACGCGTTGTTGTAGGAAATAGTTATTTGTGTTCTGATGTTTAAACAATGGAGTGCGCAAAGTAAATATAGCGTGCGCAAAGTAAAATGAATACGACAATCACATGTTTTGCGACGAGTATCGAGTGCGTAAACAACTGTTTTCACGGACAGTCGTAGGAATAGTCATTTATTCAAGCCCTTTGACTATACAAGTAAACACATGTTAAACTTATCCACTTATCGTTTGCGTATCGTTCTACTACAGACACGACTAAAAATATCACTCTAGGCTATTTTTACACTGATTGCATTATATTATGCGATTATATCCTTGCCAAGTGTACAATCAAGGGCAAGACATTTGCGCTCGAATTACAGAAATAGAAGAACCGCCTGATACAGTTAAGCGTGTGGCCTGATCCAAATTTACCCGTTATCATATCCTGAACTCTTTATCTGCGATCGCTGACGCACTAACATTAGGAGATGTCGAACAACAGATTTAATTGAGGATCAACCACTTGAAAACGGAAGGGGGGAATTAAGCAACTTTAACGATCAATTAACTTGTTATGTTTGTGTTACCTGCTTTCCATCCTTCTTCTGTCCTTGATCACTTTTGAATTTTATTGACATTGATATACATGCAGGTTTGTCTTTTTTTAATCCACCGCCCAAAATATTCTTGAAAAAGTCAATTTATTTAGGCTAATATTATTTTTTTAATTTCCCAAGTGATTCTGTAAGATCCACTTTGTAAGCATCTTTGAGCCTTGTTATTTATAATTTATCCTCATGATTTTATTATAATTCCGACCTATGTTCCCATGAGTCTACCAATGTTTCTGACTTGCCTGGCCTTAGTGGGTTAGTTTACCCTCAACTGACTTTTATTATTTGACCAAGATTTTAGAAATGTAGACTCCAACATATTTGTCTTGCACATCCCAAAACACTCCAAAAAATTTTTTTTTGTATTAACCGCCTTGAGACATCTAATGGTCTTACCACTGAAAATTTTGCCTTTCGATTCTATCTGCAAAACTTTCTTATAGCCTACTTCTGGCCTTAATCTCAACATTTTTGCCTTTTTCCGCTAAATTATAATTCGAAGGCATCTGCTTTCTGACTGATGAAGATTCAGTTGAATTTCAGTGTCATTTCGTGTTTTAAGAAATCCATCATTATTCTCGATTCTGAAACAATTATCCGTATTGAATCTCCATGAATTTCTTAAACGACACTAAAATCACCATCTTGTACTGAATTAAACCTCGTCATTAGGGTAACTAATTTTGAACCAGGATTTAGCAAACCTTGTTGAATAACTTAGTTCTACGCCGTTATGTCGCTATTTCTCCCATCGCAACGCCATTGTACCCAGTTATTGTCACATTGTCCCAGCATTAAGCAACATCCTGTTTACCCGGTTCCGCGTCTATTCCAGGTATCCCCGGTTTCCCCACATTTCCCTGTCATTTCCCCCAATTTCCCCATCTGGGTCAATAGCGTCACATGGTGACAAACGGACGTTTCAACCATAAATCTGTGGTTGCGCGATTCTAGTCCTCCGAAGGGTTTTCCTCATCGTTCACGTTTGCAAGTGACGTCATCAGAACGTTTCGAAATACGTTCAGACCGTTTTTTAACTTTAAAGGGTCTACGTAAGGTGTGACGCCTACGTGGCGAAATATTTTGGTAGTTGACGAGCTATCGTTTCGAGCTACAAGGAAAATATACGGTATAATCCTTTAAGTGGAGATTTAAGCTTGGTCTGATTGATTAGAGATTTGCGAGATGTGACGTGGAGGGCTGCAGTGTATTGCGGCTGTATAAGAAAATGGCGTTATAAAGTCTGAAAGACTGATTATACCCGACCCTTCCCCTGAGAAGGAGAAGATGATGACGCTTCCAAAATTCACGAATCTACGGGAAAGAAGAATAAGTATATGAAGTAAGTAGCCTACGAAAGCAAAGCCTATAGAGTTAAATTATTCTATTGATTCGTATGGTTATAATAATTCACTAACTAATATTAAAACTTGGAATTTGGTTGTGAATTTATTTCTACCTCACGTTCAGGTTGCCCCACTCCTTTCAGTTTAAAACAATTATTTTATTGCTATTTCACCAGCAGACTAGTATTGCGTATAACAAACAAGAGGGTCATGTGTAAGATGATGATTGTATGTCTTCCTATTTCCTTGGAAAGACTTCATTCCTTATTCTATAAAAAAAAAATCAATCTCCTGCCTAATATAAGTAGTGGTAGAATTTAATCCAACATGCATTTACAAAAGTGTTATAATCATAATTGATAAAACTCCTAAAACGCATACGTAAGTAGTGTTTGCCACACGTATTACGTCGTCTCATTAGCCATTTTTTTTATAGGACCGGAGCCTTGCGGTCCTTTTATTTGCTATCTAGCCACCGACTTCCGGTTTCCTCGTTAGTTTCAAATATTTGACAATCTTTCAAGTTCAGTTCGGACGTAGGCGTTTTCTAGCGATACGTTTATCTTATCGAGACCCGCGCCGGTACGTCCGTCGTCAACCCAGAGACTTGGGCAGCTAAAACTTCCGACCCGGAAAAGGGGATTGATCATTGTACGATAAATATTTTTTTAATCCTGTACGTATTGGTTTATGCTTAATGAGACTAAACAAGGAAAATTACTTAAAATTCAATTAGCTGAAACACAGGGATTTATTCTTCTTCGTCTCCACCAGTTCATTGATTGTAAATTTTCGCAATTCCAATGTAAAGTAAACTTAATTGTAACGTTATTGCACCAACGACAGATTTCAAATTAAGACTTTTTTATTCCTTTGACTATTTTAGTTGCATTAACTTAAATTTAACTGAACTTTTCTTTCTTTTAGTAATTAATGTTGAGTTTTGAAGTAGAGTTCCTTTATTAGTAATTTTATTTCCAACAATCGGGTATCAATCCAAGAAATTCTGTTTATAAATTGTGATCAGGCTTTTCACAGATTTGCCTATTTTTCATAAGAAGTACAAATTGTACGGCTAATATTGTTTTAACTATAGGCCTACCATAACATATTTATACACTAAGGCTTCCTTCCAATTTTCTATAGACAACACTGATAAACATTTGTTCTTTTATTTCTATCATAGTCAATGTTTCTCTGGTACAAGTATACTGCATTCAGTATTTTATTACAACTAGTAAAGAAAATACAAATGTTTCTTTTGCTAAATTTTGCTCAATACCATGGCAATTTGACTACTTTTCCATTCCTAAAAATATAGTTTAAAAATTGAAGTATTTTCAAAATTAAATATTTATACGTCAACCTACCGTAGTTAATTAGAAATGTTTAGATTCATAATTCGTACTTCTGGCTATTTATTTCAATAATAGAAATAAATGTTAACCTCTTCGATATCCTTGTTCTCGGAGGTTAACTACATGTTTCATGGCAACAGTAACATCTTCAGGTTATTTCCCAAAAGGTTCGTCAAACATTTAAAATTCATAAAATACACAAAAACTTGTGTTTTGCCCATTTTAAATTTTTTACCTTTTTGGAGATAACCTGAAGATGTGGCTGTTGTCACGAAACATGTAGTTGACCTCCAAGAACAAGGATATTGAAAAGACAAACATTTATTTCTCCGAATTGTAAATAGCATTACAGTACACTACTGTAGTGCTGTTAATAGTTCGATATTGAAAGATAGGCCTACAGTATTTCGCTGTGATTTTACGTATACTCTATGAGGTATTGTGATAAAATTATTGCTTGGATATTAAGTTACTCAATTTGTTAAATTATATCGTGTTTTAACTAATTGTTCTCTCTTTTAAAATTTTGCATTAATCGTCTTTGATTTCTTGTTGGCATAGGGTTTGTCTTATTTAAATCTTATGTTTTTAATGTGAGCCTAGCATAACTGTATTACCTTTTAAAAAAACAAAATTCCAAAACATGATTTTATCTTACTCATTATTTTTAATTGGAGGTCAGTCAGTATTTTTCTATGTCATACAGTTCTATTTACTGCCTTGTAAAGGTTTTCAAAATTTAAATATGTTATATATATTATGTTTGAATGTTTTGAAACTGGAAATTTTTGGGCTAGGAGACAAAGGTTCAGGAGACAGTATAGAAAGTCACAAATGAGGTCGTTGTCCGTAAATGAATGAAGAGTTATTTTCCAGGTGGAAACGCTTCAAAACAAGGTAATCAAGGGTAAGTGTATGGAAAATGTGTACACCAAAACAACAGGTGTCAACTGTATGTGTTTTCCTCCTGTCTGCTGATGACCTTTTGGCCGTTGACTTGACAACAGAGGGACGGTTATATAAACATTTTGCTTTTGACAAACTTTGAAATGTCCAGAGTTTGAGTTTGATCGGTCGCATATTATAGGATTCAGTTCTGTCCTTATTTTTTAAACAGGTCAGAACGATCCTATTGCATGTATGTCTGAATTCATTGTTTTTCAGATTTATCACAAATTCAGTGTGTAGGTAAGTCAAATCAACAAGACTCTTCGTAATTTCATAGAAATCCATAAAAAATAATAACCTTTCCTACCAACAACCGTGATTTACCCCCAAGTTTATTGACCCTAAATAAGTTTCCACATCCATATTGGAATCCTACCAATAATTTAAAGTCAATGCTAACCACTTCCTCATTCTTGACTCAAGTTTGAGCTCGTCTGCGTAAACCGTGACCTTGAAAACTAGACAACCGGTTTTGCAGATTAACTCAAAAACTGTAACCGGGTTTCATACCAAGTGCGTCAGTCTTGAAGATTTTTTTTACTTGACTTGCATTTTTAAGATTCTAGAAGGGTCATGCGCTCTGGTCTTGACGCACATGGACGTCTGTGTGGGAATCTACGATAACATTGTTTGATTACAAGTCTATTGTTTGTTGTGTGCATTCAATGCTGGTTCAATTTATGTTTGTTAATAGCCGTATCATTAACTGATACCGTAATATTTTTAATCGAGGTGAAGGTTAAGTAATTTCATAACATTTTTTACAACATTCGTTTCGTTGCTGTGTTTTTTAACAATTAATTATAGATATATCTCAACACTTAAAGAAAGAAGAATGCAGTTATCCTTCTGTGCTTATAAATGGTGTTGTATTTGTTCAGTTGGATGAGAAATTAAAGGATTAGCATTGATGTATAATGTAGATAAGAACATTACAAATAAAATTCGGAAGATGAACTTTTTTGTACGCTCTCATCTTTTTGATGCATAAAACATCAACTTTATTGTTGACAAATATTCATTGAGAGTGAATTGAATTATATTGGCGAAGGTCTAGGTCTATACCGTACATTAGCACTGTTCGCACTTGTTTGACGTGCGTCCGTCTGGTGCGAAAGCAAGGTAATCGCGAGGACATTTGGGTTTGCATGGGCTAAAGTTTAACAGTATTTCACCAAAAAACTGTTAAAGTTTAACAGTTGTCACCCATTCAGTATTTTAAAGTTACAATTAGTTGAAGCAAATTCAAGTTTAGTAAGTAAAGCTTATGAAGTAATGATTAGTGCAGACTGCATTAACTTGTTTGACTTATTGACAAAAATTTATTAAATTATCATTGTTTTAGTTTGAGCATGGTTTTTATATGAATAAAAAATGAGTGACCTTGAACTGAGGCAGAACCGGTGTTTTGCCACTACTCCCCGTCGCAGCAAACCTGCGTACTCAGCGAATTTCCAATGGAATTTGGGTATATTTTCTATTTCCCCATAAAATCCATGGGGATGAGAGTATGTAGCCTTGCCGCCATATGGGTTTTGTTGGTAAATATAAGTTAAACCCAACCTGGTGATTGTACATACCAAATTTTATAAGGTTATGGTGTTCTTTTTATTTTCCCCTTTAACCCCATAGGGGTGAGTACGTAGGTTTGCCGCCATATGGGTTTTCTAAGCAAATATTAGTTAAATGCTTCCTAATGAATGTAGGCTACATACCAAATTTTATTAAGATATGTCAATAAATAAGCAAGATAGAAGGTTTTGTTGATTTCCCGTAAGAATAACATGGAAAACATAGTTTTTTTATTTTCTCCATAACCATTTAAGCTAGGAAAAAAAATTCAAAATACTAGATTGTTTGTTTTTTTAAGCTCTTTTAAATGGTTTAAGTTAAAATTGCTGAATTTTATAAATAAAAGTAAAAAAAGCAAAAAACCCATTTTTAACCCTTTTGAAACCCTATAAAACCCCGTTCCCATGGTCCGATAATTCTGGTTCGCGAACTCAACCTAGTAGATGCTGGCTTACACCCTTGTACCAAATTTCATAAAAACCGGAGGTTCCGTTCGAAAGTTATCGTGTTCACGGACACACACACACACGCACACACACACACACACATATATATATATATATATATATATATATATATATATATATATATATAAGTAGATAGTATCATGTTACTTCTAGGACACTTTTGGAGACAATCAAAAATCAAACGAATTCCACAGTTTTTTAATACAATTATGCAATATTTTTGCCATTTTTTGGCCAATTTTCAGCTTTTGTCAAATTGTCATAAAAAATATGCAATTTTAATGAAATTTTTAACAAATATGCCTAAATTTTCTACAAAATAAATTTTTTTAAAAACAAGTAAAATTATCACATTTTATAAGTATTTTTTCAATAAAATTAATAGTCGACTTTTCATAAGGTAATTTAAAATTTTAATAGTATTTTTTCAATAAATTTGACTAAAATAGTAATAATTCATTCTAATTAATTTCAGTAATATCATTTTTGATTATATTATATTCAAGTAATTTTTCAGATACAATAATAATATAACAATTTGTTTTACTAGTAGCTACTATATCATAATCAAAATCTGCATTAATAATAATATCATTTTTTGAACTTGAAATATTTGTTGGATTTTTTGTAGTATCAATTACATAAATTGGTCTATTATCTAGAAATTCTGTTGGACTATAATACATTTTACTACTAATATAATAAACTTTTTTGTAATCTTGATACATTTCATACATAATTCTAAATTTTTCATTGTTTATATCAAAATTTTCCAATTCATCAGGGTAATAATGACCATTTAGTTTTACTCTTATATTTTTTACATACATACTATTAAATTTAGAAGTATCAAATAACTGATCATTTGTTCTTGATTTTTGAAATCCAATTATAATAAATTTTGGATTATAAATATTTCTATAGATATTTGTTATATCATAACTTAAATTCTTTCCTGTAATATTTTTTTGTTCAATGCATTGCCAATGATTAAAATGAAAATTTACTTTTTCAAATTTGCTTAGTTCATTAATTAATTGAATTTTACTTGTTGTTTTGTATTCAATTATAGGAACTCTAATAAAAAATTCATCAATTGTTATTTTACCTTCAGTTGGTAATGTAGCATTATCATAAGATCCATCAGCCTTTTTAGTTTTCCATCTAAAAATTGCATCATTATCTTCTGATCTAATAAATGTTATATTAAAACCTCCTTTGTATATTGGAATATTTACATTTTCAAAAAATCCTAATCCAAAATGAGATAAATTACCAATTGCTTCAAATTTATTTTAAAATTTGATTCAAAACCATTATTTATCTGATTTATTTCTGATTTTGAATAAGTTATAGTACCTTTAATTGTACTTAATAGACCAGGATATTCAATTTCATCAATCAATTTATTATGTTTTCTAACTTCAATTTTTGAAAATAAAAATGGAACAAAATTATCAATTAATTTTATATTAGCACCATTATCATATGCATTTCCATCAGATTTAGTCAATTTACCAGATATATAAAATTGAAATTTAGAAGTACAAAATCCATCTCCAAAATCTATATTAAATTCAGTTTTTTTATTAGGTTCATTTAAATGTAATTTAGATAATGGATAGAAATTTTTGTATTCAGCTCTTTCAATATCATTTACATATTTTTTGTAATCAGCCATTTATTAAGGATAAATTTTTTAAATCAAAAGCTTTTTTAAAACAAGTAAAATTTTTATAATTTTATGATGTCAAATTTTATAATTTTTATGTATCAATTTCATTTTTACTTTTAAAATATTCAATTTCAGTAGCATGATCAAGTATAAATTTTGCTGATATTTTTTGATGTTCTAAAATTAATTCCCAATTTAATGTAAATGCATAATCATGAATGAAATATTCAGTTAAATCTTGATATTTACAAATCAAATCAATATAATCTTTTAATTGATAATTTATGAATTCAGTAATAAAATCTATAGTTAAGTTTTGATATTGAGCAATTTTTTGCCAATTTAATTTATTTTGAAACAATCTCATCATATTAATACTCAACTCATATTTTTCAGAAATATCATCCCAATCATCTTTGTTTAATTGATTTTGGTTTCTGGTAATGAATAAATCAAATGAACTGTATAGAGCCATTTATTAGGGAGACAATTTTGTAAAACAACTTTTCTTTGAATTACAAATACAACATTTTGCTTTAATTATATTTATATTTTTCAATTTTATTATCTGAATATCTTTAGAATTAGTTTTTTGTTTACATTTAAGACAATAAATCAACTCCATTTATATAAAATAATTATTGTAATTTATCTATATCATCTTTAATTAGTATTATTTCAGCATTTAATTCTTTTATGGATTCATTGACTCCATCAAATAGAAATTTTAGTTCTTTTTCTAATTTTTCTTCTAAATTTTCAACATATTTTCCAATATTAATTAAAAAGTCTGTAATTTTATTTAAATCCTTTTTAGTTTCTGAATGATCATTACCAATTTTAATAATTGAATCTAAAACTTCATCTAATTCTGATTTTATTACAACATCATATTTATTTATACTTGGTTTAACATTAACAATTCTTTTACCACTAATACTTATATAATTTTTTGATAAACCAATAGCATTTACTAGATTTTCAGTCTTTTTTACATGACTTTTAAAACTTTTACTAAAATTATTAAAAAATATATTTAATTTAGAATTTATATAATCTTCTTTAATATTAATTGGATGTTTTTTCTGTCTTCCAAACAGATCAAATATATTTTGTGAATCCATATTTATTAAGGATTAATTTATTTATTATGTTATCAAATTTTTATTTTTATTTAATTCATTTAATATAAAAATACATAAATGACCACAAATTGGTGGATCATTATAATTTTGAATTTGATTATTATTATAAAATATATTATCTTTTCCTAGATATTTAACTAATTCTATTGGTGGTTTATTAACTATATTTCCGTATGAATCAAAATAATATTTAATTTTATCTTTTTTATAATAACAAACCCAATGAGTTCCATTTCCATCAAATGAATCTAAATTTATAATTCCACATTCAAATTTATTAACTTTATTAGGTAATATATCTCTAATAAATACACCTCTAAAATATTTTATATTTTTACACAATTTTTCTAATTCACCTAATGTTAGTGGTTCAAAATTTTTTTATAATTTTGTTTCATATATTTTAATGTTTTTTTATCTAAACCAGATCCTTCTACATTTTTTAATTCATGATCTAACCAATCAACAAAATTTCTAAATTTAGGAATTATAGATTCTTTTACAACTTTTGCTCCCTTTCTAACATTTGGTGTATAATTTTTAACTATAGGTATATTATCAGCAAAATCTAAAATTTCTTTTAGTAATCCACCATTTTTTATTTCTTTTAATTGATTATATGGAAATTCAAATCTTAATCCTTTATTTAATTTTTTGTGTTTATTTAGTTTATTAATTTGTCTTTTAGATAATAATATAATATCTTTTCCATTTTCATTAAATTGATCAATATTAAATTGAATTATAACTGATCTTTTATTTTTAAATGCTAATTTTATTTTTGATTTTTGATTATCTGTCAAGTTTATATTTATTTTTTCCATTTATTAAGAAAAAAATTTATAGTTTTTTATAATATAGATTAACATAATTAATTTTATTAAAATTTTAATCCTACTTCTAAACCCATACCAAATTTTCTTTTCATCCACATAGCACCTGATGTTGGTAATGCAATTAATCTTTCACCAAATCCATGATCATTTGATGTTACTATATCCCATGCTTTATCTTGTAAAATTTTATCAGCTATTTCATTTCTAGATTTTGTATCTTTATGATCTCTATAAAATAAATCATGTTCTTTAGCAGCTTTATCTAAATCATTAACTCCAGGATCACCTCTTTTTACTCTTTTATTTAATTTAGTTCCAGGCCCTAGATATTGATAACCAGGTACATGTAATTCAAAAGGTAAATTATTTATAACATCATTTAAAATACCTGATCCATCTTTTAATAATGGTGATGAAATATTTGCCAAAATTCTTTTTAAATACTTAATTCCTTCAGGTTTTTCAATTAATTCATCTAATTTATTTGATATAAAGTCTTTAATTGCTTTCTTTTCATTTAAAAAATTATTATTACCAGCTTTTTCTTGTGCATATATATAATTAATAATATTATCTAATTTATTTAAATTATCTATAAATCTATATTCAATTTTATTTTCTTTATATTGTCTGATTCCTGAACCTTCAATTTCCCCTTTTAATTCCCAAATATGTTTAATTAAATTAATATATTTATCACCCTTACTAGATTTTGGTTTCTTACTATTTGGATCATTATTTTTATAAATTGAATTAGTTTCCCATAAAATTTTTGAATAATTATTTAAATCATCTTGTGTATATAAATTATTATCTGGTTTCTTTTCATAAGTTAACAATCTCCATAATCCATGTGTTCCATTATATTTTTTATCATCAATTATTAAATCATCATTATCAATTACAGTTATTTTATCACCAATCATAAATGATTTTTTATGTTTATTCCAATATAAACCAAATTTATCATCTTTTGTTCTTGGTAAATATTTTTGTGTTAATGGACCAATAATTTTATCTAATGTTTGAGGTGAAATTAAATTTGGGTCAATAAATGTCGATTCTTCTTGAATTATTGGTTGTCTGATTGGTCTAAATGGAGTACTTGAAGGTAAATTTAGTTCTTCAGTTTCTGGTATTGATATATTGGCAAAATTATTAACAATAGGTACCAATTCCATAAGGTTTTTATTTTCATTTAAGACTTCACCAATTTTATTTTCAACTTTACCAATTGCTGATGTTATAGGTTCATATGCTTTTTGTTTAATTTTTTCATAATTATCTTCAATTTTAATTTGATTTTTAAATTCTTTTATTAATTTTTTCTCAATATCATCTAATTTTTTAGCTTTATTAACAGATATTTTATCCATTTATTACAAAGAAAAATTTAGGTTCAAAACAAATCATGTTAACATAAACACAAATCATGTTAACATAAACACAAATCATATTAACACAAAACACAAATTATGTTAACACAAACACAAATTATGTTAACATAAAAACAAATCATGGTAACACAAAACACAAATCATGTTAACACAAAACACAAATCATGTTAACACAAACACAAATCATGTTAACATAAACATTAATTATGTTAAACACAATTTATTTTACTTTATTTCTGTAATTTTCGTTAAATATATAAATACTAATGAAATAAATAATACTAATAAAATAAATATTCTATCAATTATTGAATCAAACATACAACAAGCCATTATCATTATTTAATATCAGAAAAATTTTTCATATATTTTCCATCATTTGATTTTTTCAATAAATTAATAGTTAAAAATCCATAGTCTTCTTTCCAACAATCATTACAAATAGTTTTAAATTTATCAAATTTCATATCTGATCCAACAAAATTATTATATATTTTTTTCATATAATGTTCATTTTGTTTAAAGATGCATAACATATTTAAATTATTTCTAATTAATTGCATATCAACTTTTGAATAACATTGTGATAAATAAATACATGATATATTTTTATGTCTACCCATTATAAAATATTCTTTAATTTTATCTTGTTTTTCTAAAATACAATCATCAAAAACTACTAATGAATTTGGTTTACATTTATTTAGTGGAATCATATCATCACATGAAAAATAAGAAATTTGTTTATTAATATTTGATTCTATATTTTTAAATCTTTTTTGTAATAATTTATAAGATGGTTGTTCTAATGATTTACTAAAAATATATAAATTTGAATATGGAATTAATCTTTTGTAAATAAAATTTAATAATAATGTAGTTTTACCAGATCCACTTGTTCCTATAATTAATAATCTAATAGGTTGATCATTTTTATTATTTTTATCATATGATTCTAATTTTATATTATCTTTGTTTTCTAAAAATTTCTCCATTTAAATAAGATGAAATTATTTAAAATAATTGGTCATTCATCCAAACTAGAATTAAGATTAGAACATCCAATACATTTAGATGGAAAATATAGTATTGGCTTAAGTGGATTTTATTCAGATAATTTTATATCAAATATACCAAATGATTATAAAAACTGTTATGGATATTCTATTAAAGATGAAGATGATAAAATTATAGATCAATATTTTGATATAAATAAAGGAAATTATACAATTGAAGAAATAAAAAATATTTTTATTAATAGTTTAAAAGAATTTAAAAAGAAAATTAATAAATTTGATGAAAATGATTTTATACTGAAAAATGATGGACCATATATTATAATAAAATCTCCTGTTAAAATTATAGTAACAACAATTATAATTGATTTATTAGGATTAGATGATAAAATGATTGAACCAAATGTATTAACAAAAGGAATAAAACTACCAAAAATCAGACCTTTTGATGTTATTGAAATACATTGTAATTTAGTTGATCCTAGTTTTGAAAATCATAAAGATCATTCACATTTACATAAAGAATCAGAAATTCTATATTCATTTTATCCAAATGTTGAATATGGATCAAAAATTAGTGAAAAACCAAATGAAATTGATTATATTCCTTTAAAAAATATAAATAAAATTCAAAATATTGTAATATCTATTCAAGATAGTGATGGAAATCAAATAAATAATGAAAATATTAAAAGTATTCTATATTTAAGATTAAAACAAAATTTGTAATATAAAATTTATCTACACAAATAATAAAAACAATAATTTATTTAATTAACAATAATTTTATATTTAATAATAAATTAATTGTATTTAATAAACAAAATAAACCTTGGTTTAAAAGAAAAGATATTTGTTATATTTTAAAATATAAAAATTCTAGAAAAGTTTTAATTGATAATGTAAAAGAAAAATATATAAAACTTAAAATATATCAAGTGTAACCAACAGTTACATTTACATAATAATGATAAATTAATTTACATAAAAATTATAGGTGTCACAAATTATGACACCCTAGAAATTGATGTACAAACATGTTTTTCAGATGCCCTAAAACAGGGCGTCAATAAAATGGATAATAAAACAATGTTTATTAATGAATCTGGTTTATATTTATTAATTTTAAAATAAAAAAAGTAGAAAACAATAAGGATAGATTAAAATTTATAGATATTTTTAGAGGGGACAATTTGTCCCCCCTATCATATAATGAAAAACATACAAAACTTATTAAAATTAGGTAGGACCCAAAATGGGTCCCATATAAATTAGAATATTTATTTTAAAATTTTTTAAAGGAGGTAACCTTATTATACAATAAAAACTTAAGGGTAACAAAATGTTACCCTTCTTAAACATTCAAAAATATTCATAAATATAATAAATTATATACAAATTTGAGACCCGTCTTAAAGACGGGTCTTACTTATAATGATAATAAAGTAAAATTTATAGATATTTTTATGTTAGATATTCAATAAATTATTGAATATATTTAAATTTATTAAAGAAAATATTTAAAAATATACATAAAATTATAGTATAAATTCAATATCATATGGTTATAAATTATTAATATAATTTTGATCATTTTCTTTAAAACTTTCTTTAACATAATTTTTTATTATATTTATAAATGGTTCTATTATAAAATTAAACTTATAATGATATACAAAATAATTTTTATATTTAAAAAGATATATTAAAAATTTATTTGATATTTTAGTTTTAAATAAATATAATTTTATATCAAAATCATTATTTATTAATTCTTTTGGAACAATTAAAATTTCCATTTATTTATAATTATTTTTATACCCCCAAGGTAATGTATCAATTTTATTTTCACAAATAAATCTTTTGTCATCTCTATTACTTAAAGCTAATTTATTTATTGTAATTGTATATAGTTCATGTTTAAAACTTCTAATACAAGTCATTTCTCTATATTGTTCTTGATCATCAAATAAACATTTCTTAAAATCATCCATATGTAATGTTTTATCAACAACACTTTTCTTAATACCTTTACATTTTACAGGATTTTTATTATTAAATTCATAACTATATAATTTTGATCTTAAACCACAATATTCTTCTAATATTTCACCATTTAACTCATCTTTAAATTTACCAATTATTTTTTTATTCTTTTCACTATAGCATTCATGTTCTTTCTTATAATCACTTGTATCAAATTCATTAATATTTTCTTTAATAATTTTATATGGATCCTTTTTAAATTCTATAAAATAACTGTCTGTATCCATATATAATAACCTTATATTTGGATCAAACTTCTTTAATTTTTCATAATAAAATTGATACATATGTAATTTTGATAAATCAAGTACTGAAAATCCTATATAGATTGGTTTATCAAACTTAACCTTTTCTTTTGTCATATGTGAAGCAATATAGTCTTTATCAAATATACTAAATGTTTTAAAATTAGGTTTTTTTGCTTGTTTTAATGAAAACTTTTCATCACCTAATTTAATATCACATCTATTTCTAACATTTTCCATAGTTTTTCCAAAAACACTATTATTCATCAATTTAAAAAAGTCTTTTTCAAAATCTGATGTTGATTTGGATCTTAATTTGGTATTTAATTCAATATATTTTTTCATATAATCATCTTGATCAAATGCTATAACTCTATTAACTTTCTTTAATTTTAATCCTTTTTGTAGATAATATTTTAAGTTTCTTGAATGAATAACATAATCTTTTTTATCAAATAATGTTGTGCAAAGCTTATTATTATAATGTTCAGGTGCTAATGGTAAATCTTTATGGTCATCATGTAATTCAATAGGATATTCTAAATCAACATCTAATATATATCCATATTCAGCATTTTCATCTAATTCTAATATTGTTTCTTCCCATTCATTTAATGTATATGTATTAGGATTCATCCATGTTATATCTTTATAAGGTAATTTTTGACTTAAAGCCCATCCATATAGATTATTTGCATCTATATATAACATATAATTTTCAGGTTTTGTTTTATCATAATTTTTTGTATATTTATTGTTTGCTTTACAATATCTAGTTATACATTGTGAAATACCACCTCTAATACCTTTTTCAATCATTAAATACATATTATAATCACTTATTAATTCTAGTTCAATTTTTGTTAATTTTAACATAGAATCCCAAGCTAATGATGGTGATGTTAGATAATGTGCTGGATCTAATTGATAATTTTTCAAACAAACAGATCTAAAATTTTCAAATATATCAGCTAATAATAATACATCCTGAATATTGTATAAATCTGAATAATTACCTAATGTTTTTACTTTTAATTTATTCCAAACTTTTATATAATGTTTATAATCATCATCACTTATATTTTCATTAGTTAAACAACTATAAAATTGATCTTTTTCTAATATTTTATCATAGTTTAATTTTTCAACATAATCAATAAATTCATATGGAAATACACCTTTAGAAGTTAATATTTTTAAAGTTTCATTATCATATTCAATTATATCATTTTCTTTTATAAATTTATTTATATGCTTAAATTCTTTAAGATTTTTAGCTAATTTTTCAATTGATGTAGCCATAAATCTAAATGTATCTACAAATGAGAATTTTATAAATTTTCTAGGTTTAAAATATAGTTCACCTTCAAATTCATAACCATAACCAGAATTTATTGAATAGTTTGTATATTTTTCATCTGTATTAGCTAACAAATCAATTTTACCATATTTTTTAGCTAATTCTTTTATAAACAAATGTGTATCATAATTTGAACTATTATGACAGAATATAGGAATATTTTGAGGAAATTTTAGATTTAAATTACAATTTAAATGTGCAGCACCTCTAAATTTTCCTGTTAAATGACAATGATCTCTTACTTTTATTCTTTTATCATTATCAAAACCACTATTTTCACAAATATGACAAATATTTGTTTTCTGATAATTAATTTCTTCTTCATTAGTTAAATTCATAGGCTTTTTATTTTTTGAATTATATTTTTTAGCTATATATTTTGAAATTTCATCTAAATATTCAAATAATTTATTTGGTACATTTATTAATTCCTCTTCATTTTTTGCTCTATAACAAATAGGTTTATACATTTTATTAGTTACTCTAGATACTAAATAGATTGTAAATCCATATGGTTTATGTTTTTGAATTTTATTTGTATATGAGCAATTTGGATTATTTTTACAATTATCAATCTTTTCTAATATACTTTCAAAATCCATATAAATTACATATGGATGTTCAAACTTTTTATAATAATTTTTAAAACTTACAGTTTGACCTTTAAATGGCATTATAGGTCTACAAGGTTCTAATGATTTACATATCTCTAAATGATTATTCAAGTCTTTATTTTTGTAGAAATGAGTCAAACATCTTCTACAAATATATTTTTTATTTTTATTTTTTTGTGTTAATTGCTTAGATACTAACTTACTTAAATCAGTAATCAATATATAATGAGAATTATTACCAATTTTATAATATAATAAATCAATTTCTAGTTTTGAATTATAATGTTCAGATATTTGTAATGGCACTATTTTTTTATCTTCATCAATTCTATAAATATTTATTGACATTGATGGATAGTTATATTTAGAATCAAATGATCTTTTTTCAAATAATTTAATATCTTTCAATGATATTGGATAATCAAAACCTTTAAAAATATCATAATTTATATATTTTTGATATTGTTTAACTCTTTCAGCATGTTCGTTTGGTTTATCAATAGCACATCTAATTGCATAAATAAAACAATATTCATCTTTATTTTTAAAATTTACACAACATTTTTTATTCTTAATTTCATTTGGTAATTCTATATATGATCCAGCATTTAATGAATTATTTTTAGATAATTTTAGATTTAGTTCAACACATCTTTTTAATGACCAACCAGAGCCTTTTGATGGTTGATTTAGTTGTTCTCTAACTATTAATTTCTTAAATTAATCATCAATAAAATCATCTATATTTAAAATATCTGAACTTTTTATGCAAAAATACATATTACTATTTTGAATTTCACCATTTATTAATTTTCTTTCATATTCACATTCTAAAGCCATCTGTCCTTTAATATTTTTAAATTTTTGTTTTTCTATCAATTTTTTTATTTCATTTCTTTGAGTTTCTAAATAATCATTAATATCTAAATCATCATTTGAATTTGTTAGAATATAATCTTGAAAATATCCTTTTAATGACGAAGCTTCTTGAATATTTATTATATTTTCTTTTGGAATTGGTCTATTTTTAAAATAATCATTTAATAATCCAATCAATTCTTTTCTAGTTTTATTAACAATTTTAATACTATTTTTAATTGCTAAATTTTGAATATATTGAAATGATCTATATTCTAAATTATTTGGATTTTCTTTAATTTTGTTTAATCTTTTAATTAGTTCATCTCTAGATAATTTTTCATAATTTCTGACAGATAATTTTTTTGCAATTTCATTTAATTTTACTATATTAAATAATGAATAATTTGTAAGATCAAATGTTTCTTTAATATTTGTTAATTCATCTAAAGTTTTATTTTTATAATTATATATATTATTATTTTTACAACAATGTTTTAATTCAAATATTTTATTATCATATTTTTGTTTATTTAGTAAATGTTTAGTTGAATTATAATGTCTATCATAATTTTTATATAATATATTTTTATTACAATAAGGACAATTAATATTTTTATTTGTTCGTTCCATTTATTAGGGGTGAAATTCTTTATTTATTAAAAATAATTTTTACTTAGAAATAAAACTCTTAAAAATATAAGAAGTATTTCCACTTTTTACTAGGTAATTTATAGTTTAAATCATATTTTTTAAATAAAATTTGAATTTTTTTAAAACAAGTAAAATTTTGTCTTCATTTTTTATCATATTTTTAAATTTTCTAGTTTTGTTATATTTTTGTCATGAATTTTAGTTTCTAAATGTCTTAAATAATTATTAGTCCATTTAATATTTCTTCCACATTCACAAAATTGTGGTTTTAAAAACATTTCTCTAATACATTGTATACAAATTGTATTTTTTCTATCTTTACTATAATGATAATTATTAAAATTTGAAATATCTTTAATTTCTTTACATTTATGACATTGTTTTTCATTTAATTCAATAACTTTAATACTATCATATAATTTTTTATAATACACATCCTTACATTCTTTACAATAATAATATAACCCATCTTTAGTATTTTTGTCTTTATAAAATTTAGATATATCTTTATATAATTTACACCTTAAACACATCTTTTCCATTTATATAAAATAAAATTTACAAATTGGTTTTTTTCAATTCATATTCATAAAAATTTCCAATAATATCTTCATTATTTTGATCTTTTATACTATAAGTAACTGGATTTGTATTATTAATTTCAGAAATTATAAATATTTCTCTAGACCAATTATTTTTATATTTATTAGAAAATGTTGATTTTTTATTTCCAATTCTAACTCTATCATTTATTTTAAATTTTGATTTGGTTATTATTTTTGGTGGTTTATATTTAAAAACAGTATCTAATAAATCCTTTTCATTATTTTTATTTACTTCAATTGGTTTCATTTTAATTGTTGAATGATATGAGTTATTATATTCTTTAACAATTTTTGGTAAAATATTTATCCATCTATAATTTTTATTAATTTCAAACTGTATTTTCATTTTTTCATTTTCTGTATGATACAATTTAATATTATATTTATTTAATATTTCTTTAAATTCTTTATTGATAAATTCTAATCCTTTATCTGTATGTAAAAGATTAGGTGATTTATGATTAATTTTAATTGCATCCTTAATTATTTCTTCAAATGCTCTAGAAACTGTTTTTCCATCTTTTTTCTTTAATGGTTTTGACCAAACATATTTTGAGAAAGTATCTATCACATTTAACATATATTTATAACCATCATTTTCTTTTTCATAATTTTTCATTATAATTAAATCTGCTGCCCATAAATCATCAATACCTAATGTAATTATTTTTCTTTTTAGAAATTTCTTTCTAATTGGAGCATGAATTTCATTTGCTTCAATTATTTGTTCATTTTAGTTAATTCTTTTTTAATTACAGGTTTAACTTCTTTTTTCAAAATTTTACTTTTATTTGTTTTACAAATTGAACATTTAGTAGCAATTCTATATAATCCATTTTTCATTTCAACGATTTGTGGATTAATATTTTTAGTTTTTTTCTTACATTT
Organism: Neoaliturus tenellus; assembly: GCA_030545055.2. NCBI lineage: Eukaryota > Metazoa > Arthropoda > Insecta > Hemiptera > Cicadellidae > Neoaliturus > Neoaliturus tenellus. The sequence goes on along the minus strand of CM061534.1, from coordinate 5,633,581 downwards.
GTGACAATGAATTGGTTCATTCATTTATGTATAATTTTTTTTTAAATAAATGGATATGTGTTATAGATGTCATAATCAAACTAATTTTACTATTATTGGAAATTGTGTAGGATGTAATATATGTAAAAGAATTATTTATGAAAAAAGATTAAGAGAAAAAGTAATAAGAATAAACATCTTAAACATATTTTAAGAGAATTTAACCATTTTCAACCATATAAAACACAACAATTAATTAATGAATTATATATTTTATGTATTTCCAATCATTTTGAAATAACACCTAAGAATATAAAATTATTTTTAAAACAAAGGAATTGTACAAATTGGATATTTTACTATCAATTTTTAAACAAAATATACAATATTGATTTTGAATTAAATAATGAAGATAAAGAAAAAATTACACTATTTTTTAATAAATATTTATGTTTTAAGAAAAGTAATATATCATACAAAAAATTATTACCTATGATTTTTAAATACTTAAATATGGATTTTTGTATAAAACCTAATTATGATAATGACTTTTTAACATATCTATGACAAACAAGTTTGTGATATTTTTTCCTATATAAATGGATCTGCTAGAAGAAATTAATAATGTTGGAGAATTAAGATTTAAAGAATATAAACCATTAAAAAGTTTAAATTTAAATAAAAAATATAAAATTGAAAAATTTGAAAGAATTAAAGATAAATATGGATATACAATTATTGTTGAATTAGAAAAATGTAAAGTACATTTACCAAAAAGATTTACTAATGTAATTGATGATAAATCAATTAAAGAATTAAATAAAAAAGATTTACATTTAATTGTCACTGATATTAAGACTTTTGATGATAAAGAAACTGCTTTAGTTAAATTTGAATAATTATTACAATATTATTGATACTAAACCTTAATTTTACTTGTTTTAAAAAAATTCAAATTTTATTGAAAAAATACTATTAAAATTTTAAATTACCTTATGAAAAGTCGACTATTAATTTTATTGAAAAAATACTTATAAAATGTGATAATTTTACTTGTTTTTAATAAAAAATTATTTTGTAGAAAATTTAGGCATATTTGTTAAAAATTTCATTAAAATTGCATATTTTTTAAGACAATTTGGCAAAAGCTGAAAATTGGCCAAAAAATGGCAAAAATATTGCATAATTGTATTAAAAAACTGTGAAATTTGTTTGATTTTTGATTGTCTCCAAAAGTGCCCTAGAAGTAACATGATACTATCTACTTATATCTATATATATAATTCTGTAAGCGATATTTCTTGAGCAAAATTGTGAGCGTCATACAGATCGCAGAAAGATGGGAGGGGTCTCAAATTAAAGGTCTCGGTCCCAAGCACGAGGGAAAACTATCGGCGTGTCCATAATGTTAACAGGAAATGAGAAATCACGTAAAACGTCCTACATAAGAATAGCATGGGGATTTTAAAAACGTCTGCTTTCTATACATTAAAACATGTGTTATGGTTTAATTTCAAAATGAGACACAGATGATAACATTGAGTGAAGATAACAAAATAATTCACACCAAGACAAGCAATCTATATATATAATTCTGTAAGCCAAATTTCTTGAGCAAAATTGTGAGCGTCATACAGATCGCAGAAAGATGGGAGGGGTCTCAAATTAAAGGTCTCGGTCCCATGCACGAGGGAAAACTATCGGCGTGTCCATAATGTTAACAGGAAATGAGAAATCACGTAAAACTTCCTCCATAAGAATAGCATGGGGAATTAAAAAAACGTCTGTTTTGTATACATTAAAACATGTGTTATGGTTTAATTTCAAAATGAGACACAGATGATAACATTGAGTGAAAATTTAGATTCCTTGGAGTGAAGATAACATAATAATTCACGCCAAGAGAAGCAATCTATATTAATTCTGTAAGTGATATTTCTTGAGCAAAATTGTGAGCGTCATACAGATCGCAGAAAGATGGGAGGGGTCTCAAATTAAAGGTCTCGGTCCCATGCACGGGGAAAACTATCGGCATGTCCATAATGTTAACAGGAAATGAGAAGTCACGTAAAACTTCACCATAGCATGGGGATTTAAAAAAAACGTCTGCCTTGTATACATTAAAACATGTGTTACGGTTTAATTTCAAAATGAGACGCAGATGATAATATTGAGTGAAATAACAAAATAATTCACACCAAGAGAAGCAATCTAAATAATAATTCTGTAAGCTAAATTTCTTGAGCAAAATTGTGAGCGTTTTACAAATCGCAGGAAGATGGTAGGAGTATCAAATTAAAGGTTTCGTTCCCATAAAGCGTATCCATGAAATTTCAAGGAAATGAGAAATATAGTAAAACGTCCTCCTTAAGAATAGCATGGGGATTCGAAAAATGTCTTCTTTGTTTACATTGAAACATATGTTGTGGTTTTATTTTAAAACGAGAGACAGATGATAAAATTTAGTAAAGAACTATTCGTAGCCAAATGACAAAAATTAACCCTAGAGTGGTAATACTCTAATAAGATGTTTTGTTGCTTTGAGCTATTAAAAGTTCTACTAGGAGAGTTAACCTTACATACTATTACAAATTGACTGCTGATTTTACTGTTGTTACTATAATTTAAATTGTAAAAAAAAACTGAGCGTGTATGCAAATCATAAAATGCTTTCTGATCGTTGATAGAGATGCAATGGGCGATGAATTGTGGTTTGAGAAACACCTACATTATTTCCATTGTTTTGGTTTTATTTTAAGACGAAAAGTGTCAAATGATCATATTGAATGACGATGACACATTAATTGATACTTAAAGTGTATCAGTCAGTGAAGTTTTGGTATTCTGTTTGATTTATTTTCATAGAAACCTTTTAGTCATTTCATTGATTGTAGGATTATAGAAGACGAGTTAAAATCAGACGTTTGTCCTACATACTAGAAAAAAAGGAGCAGGTAAAAAACTTTACAACAAAATGGGAAATATATAAGAATGATTATTTTCTGAAAGGTTCTCCTTAAAGATTCTCCATGTAGTGATTCAAAAAAAATCTGCTTTGTTTACACAAATTTAAGAGTTTTGATTAGGAGATATGAATATTCACAGCAAGTGAAGATGCATTTTGAGATGCTGTGTTTAAATTTTGTGACTAAAACATTAAAAATAAAAAACTGACAGGAGCTAAAAAATCAATTTTTTTTCATTGCCGCTTTTCTATGTTATATTAAAAAGCCGTCACAGCTCAATTAAGGGACTACGATTTCTTTCAAAACTTATTTTCCATAGATCGATATGAGTTTAACAACAGACAAAATAGAGCATTTACAAACGGGTGACCTAATAGTACAGGATTGATAAGAGTACTTGGGGGCGAATGGTCTGTTTAAATGGTATTGTTAAAATATTAGGCCTATATACCTCAAATTAAAATTAAATTTTATGGAAAACTTTGTTGTGGAAGGAATGGTAATACTCTATGGTTCATGCTATTTTAATTTTATGATTAGGGGCTTTTTGCCCCTATGAGCCACTAGTATATATATATATATATATATATATATATATATATATATATATATATATATATATATATATATATATATATATATATATATATATATATATATATACATATATATCAATTTGATCGAACAGTGTTTTTGGCTTCTAGGGACCTCAAAACGAAAAAGTATCATGGTCCCGGGCTTAGGTCTTACCGTGACTACTACCGTAATAGCGTATTCCCTATAGGGAAATTCGCTAAAATTATTTAGGTTAAAGGAGGATTATCGAATTAACTGATCTAATTGAGAAATCTGTCTTTAAAACACGTTCGCTGCTGACGACTCCGATCGGAGTCCTGCTGTACTGGCACAGCGTATAGACTCTGGTCGGAGTCACGGTGCAGCGTTATGCAGATTGATCTAATGTGATCTCCTTTTCTCAGGGAATAACTCAAATTTGTGAGAATGTTGTTCTGGTCCCATATTTCATTTTAGTTGCGTTGGTTCTTGGTTCTCCTTCACTGCGCCCCTGGGGGGACGCAGCAGTTTAGGGTCTCCTTGTTACGGCTTTTCAACAGTGAATGTGTTTAAATTGATCTTCTAACTGTTCAATTTTGTGAATTGATTTTTTTAACTATGCTTTTGAGATTTAGAGTATTTTAGGGATATTTTAAATTTTCATATAATTACTTTTTGTATGACCGTGTAAAAGGTTGTTGGAATAACTGTAAAAATTTATTATCCTCAATGCTTTTTGTGTTATATTTTTGAAGTCCTTCCGAGTTATAAATCATGTTTAAATTATAATTCATGGTGTTTGAACAAATTATTAGGTTTTCTTGAATTCAATCTGTTGATCATTAGTAAAATAAATCATCGTTTCGTTGTCTTCAGTCAATATGCTGATTATTTTACTCAAATATTAAACTTACTTTCAGTAATAATAAAACTACTAATTTCTAAAAGCCATAGTAATTTTTATATAGTATATAATTTTACAGTTGATGTAACTTTAGGTCCGCAAACTTCTGTCCTTTAATACTTGCTTTTAAGTGAGTTATTGTATATGTATTTCTTTTAACGACGGGGCACTATTTTTAATTTTCAATTACAGCCTTATATTACAATTTATATTATGTTGTAGTGTCTATAATTAATATTCTTTGCAAGATAAACTCATTTTTTGAGAAATTCTGTGAATAAATTTAGTGGACAATAAAATAAAAATATTATATAATATTTTTATGCAAATAACAATATATTTTTATCTATTTTCTCGTATCTATTAAGCTGTATTGCAGTTTCACAAACCGGTTCTAACTGGTTTCGTTGACGTAGTTTCCTAACCTATAATCAACAGTAATGTTCTGTGTGACTTGAAATGGAGAAATTCATAAAACTTGTTTCAGATTGTACCATAAAAATAAGTTTAATTTTGTACAAAACTTTTAAAATGGGAAAATTGGGAATTTCGCAGTTGCAAAATATTTTAGGTGCCTCAAAGTTGCTGCAAAAGTTTCTCTTTTCAATCAATCAATCAATTTATTTAAAAAATTTCTACAGATATTTACGATTTAAACTTATAAATAGTCCCACATGGGCTTGTATAAGGGCCTGCGCGTGGGACTAGTTCTTAACTTATTACGTAAATTATGTAATTTTCAACAAATATTTTTAGAATACCATATTTTTTTAATTAACGTTAAACATATTTTTAAACTACATTTTTGTTAAACAACATCTTTAGAATAAACTAATAAATACGAAATTAATGGGAATCAACTATTGGAATGCTAATTAAACTAATAAATAACAAAAATACACAGAAGATACGCTTTTGATCACCTTTGAGAGACCCAACCGTCGGTGAGTAGGTAGTATCATATATAAAAGTCAGTATTGAGCTTTGAATGTCAGTAGTGAGTATATTTCGGGAGCTATACTCGGAACTGATGAGAGCTTCAGTGCACCACAGGCCTACCCCCATCAGCCAGTTGGTGACATAACGCTTGAAAACCGCCAGTGATACCTGCAAGTCCCTTATCTCTTGTGAAATATTCCTGAACAAAAAATTTGCAATGTTAAAGGAATTAGTTAAATTTACTGATTTGACGACCCTGGGGACTTGCAGGTCCACATTGGCAGCTCTCCTTGTGTTGTATTGGTGCACATAAATTTCACATAAAAACACCAAGAAAAATCTATATATATAATACGTGATGCCCTTTTTTTGTTAACACTACTCCTCCCTTATTTCTGGACCAATTTTAAAGTTTGATGTGTCAAAAGAATGGTCTCAGTTCGTAGTTTTGCAATAAGGTCTTAGATTTTTGATATTTTAATTCTGAAGCCCACGGGAAGCCCTCAAAGTTCATTTTTTGTCCATAAGATTAACATGGGGAAAAATTTATATTGAATTGCTAAATAAAACAGCTGTTGATAGTTAAACAAACATAAAGCTGAAAAGAAGCTAATTGAACTGTAACTGAAATATCAACACAATTTCATACTTTAATACGAGGACTGTCTCATCTGAGGTTTTAACCTTTTCTCAAAATGTAGGCCTAGAAGCTAGATTTTGCTTGAAAGTTTTATTTACACGTATTTGGGCACAAAAATAAGTTTTGTAACTTAACCCTAGAAAAATTCATTTTTGTTTACGAAAACAATATTGGAAATTGAAATTTTTGACATCTATATATATAATACGTGATGCCGGTTTTTTGTTAACACTACTCCTCCCTTATTTCTGGACCAATTTTAAAGTTTGAGGTGTCAAAAGAATTGTCTCAGTTCGTAGTTTTGCAATAAGGTTTTAGATGTTTGATATTTTAATTCTGAAGCTCACGGGAAGCCCTCAAAGTTCATTTTTTGTCCATAAGATTAACATGGGGAACAATTTATATTGAATTGCTAAATAAAACAGCTGTTGATAGTTACAAAAAACAAACACATATGTCAAAAGCTGAATAGAAGCAAGGAATCTAAAACAAATAAAGACAATAATCTCTTTATTTATTTTAGATTCCTTGAAAAGAAGCATATTAAACTGGTACTGAAATAAATATCAACACAATTTCATACTTTAATACGAGGAGTGCCTATTCTGAGGTTTTAACCTTTTCTCAAAATGTAGCAGGTATATTTTGCTTGAAAGTTTTATTCACGCTTATTTGGGCACAACAATAATTTTTGTAACTTAAACCTGGAAAAATTCATTTTTGATTCCGAAAACTATTTTGGAAATTAAAATTTTTTGACATGGGTATTATTGGTTGCCCGACTGGTATTGAAACAATAATGAAAGGTAACAAATATTAAAATAGATCACTAAATTTGTGTGCATGGGTTTTCAAACTGCTGTAAACTATAAGGAAAGGGGTTAGTTGGTTGTAAGTGTAATAACCTTTTTATTTACTATTAGGCCTATAGTATAAACATGTTTTATGCGGAATGCTACACATATTTAAAAAAAACCTGTGTAAAAGACAACATTTAAAAGTTTTTTACCTCCAATATAGAAAAAAAGCTTATTAGAAATGGTTTTTAGGTCTATAAAGAAAAATGTCAACCAAAATAAAAATGCCACTAAAAACAAAATGGACCACACCAACGGAAAGTTAAGTTAAAGAGGATTTAGGCATAAATAGTAATGTAGACTCATACACTATGTCATTGACTACCTCATACAGTAGTTCTACAAAAACAGCCGCAGTGAGTGCTGCATAAGCATAACTCATACAGGACCGGGGAGTAATGAAATGTTGATTTATATTCTGTTGTCATTTACGTTTTATGTTTTATGAATTATGTGGATCCAACATATGTGAATTTATTCTAAATTTTATAGGAGGGTTTAGACAAAGGCCCTAAGACATATCGGCAAAAGAACATAAACACGTAATCTTAGCTAATTTAGACTTAAAAAACGAGCACCACCATCTCAGCACTATCACATTGGGAAGTCGGAGAATTGGTAATGAAGATCGATCTGATTTTCACTATAGTGAAATTTTTTTCAAAATATTACCATGGAGCAAAGTTTGATCACCAGGTTTAAATGCTTTGCATTGCGGTCTAATAACCCAATAAATGCAGCGCATTGCGCTGCACAGGTCCTCTAGTGGTTCTTATTGGTTGTCCGACTGGTATTGAAACAATAATGAAAGGTAACAAATATTAAAATAGAACACTAAATTAGTGTGCATGGGTTTTCAAACCACTGTAAAATATAAGGAAAAGGGATAGTTGGTTGTAAAGTGTAATAACCTTTTTATTTACTATTATAGTATAAACATGTTTTATGCAGAAACGCTACTCATATTAAAAACCTGTGTAAAAGACAACATTTAAAAGTTTTTTACCTCCAGTATATAAAACAAGCTTATTACAAAAATGGATTTTAAAAAGAGAAATTTTAACCAAAATAAAAATGCCACTAAAAACAAAATGGACCACACCAACAAAGATGTAGATTCTCTTAATTTTTGTGATTTCTTTATTTAAATTTTGTAATGTCATGGAAAGTTAAGTTAAGAGGATTTAGGCATAAACAGTAATGTGGACTCATTCACTATGTCATTGACTACCTCATACAGTAGTGCTAAAAAACAGCCGCAGTGAGTGCTGTATAACTCATACAGGACCTGGGAGTAATGAAATGTTGATTTTTATTATGTTGTCATTTACGTTTTATGTTTGATGAACTATGTGGATCCAATATCTGTGAATTTATTCTAAATTTTATAGGAGGGTTTAGACAAAGGTCCTAAGACATATCGGCAAAAGAACAACTATGTAATCTTAGCTAATTTAGATCTAAAAGAACAACCACCAAATCTCAACACTATCACATTGGTAAGTTGGAAAATTAGTAATGAAGATCGATTGATGAAACATCAATAATGTTTAATCAGATTATCACTATAATTTGATTTGTATTCAAATTAACTCTGTTTATCATCATTTAATTAATGATGCTTTCTAACAACTGGTCGATGTTGGATAGTACCGTAACAAGACTGGGGTTTGGACCGTCCCCCGTCAAAACATTAAAAAATGCCACAGGCCTTATATAGACACTAGAAAAATTAACATGGAGTTAGGTTTGATCACCAGGTATACTCTAATAAATGCAGCGCATTGCGCTGCACAGGCCCCCTAGTATTGTTCTATTACTGTATTGGTTTTATTCCAAAAACAATTGGGTTTGTTTGACTTCGGTCCAAATTTCATCACGGGGTCCCAGAAACGCCTAGAGCTGTGCAGCCGAATAACATTGGACTGATTACAATAACTTCATATGCAGCAGCCTGCGCCGTGTACGACGGTCCTATTTCCATGTACGTCACGGGAGAGCCCGAAGTAACTGACCTCACAGAACACTCCAATTCTGTCGCACAGCCTCGTGTCTTGCCTTCTGTGACGCTCCAGTAGCAGTTGACGAGCAATGAAGCTGTCGACCTGACAATTCTGTGTAAATCGTAAATTATGACGTGAAAAAGGTCTTAAATTTAGCTGCAGTATCATATTTATATTTTCATATTTATATAATACAGACATTTCAAGGAAGGAGAAACTGGTTTGCTATATATTTTATAATTAATTTAGTTGCGAGTAGTTAGCTCGCTGTAATTGAAATACAACGATATATCAAACCACGATTTCAGATCAATCATTTTTGTTGTATATTAAAGGTAGTGGTGCGCTCAGTTGGGTTTATATACTCCTTCATTTTATACATAGTCTGATTTTACAATGCCTGCTTATGTTTGTGATACTCTATACTTCATTGTCTGTCGATAGTATAAAAACAATTCATGAATTCCCATTCATTATTGTTGTGTAGGTTATAAAAGTCATAATTATTCCCCAAACCTCACAACCGCTCCATGAAGTTTCCTTATTACAGTTTAAAATGTCACCTACCTGTTACAAAATTTATTTTATAGTGAAATCTGGTAAAAATATTTGTCAATTATTGTTACCGACCTGTTTTATTACGAGTATTTTAATATTTCGCTAATCAATATAATTTACGCCGCTTAGATAACATCCCTCGAAACATTATTTTTGTAATCGTCGTTGAATTGCATTTTCAAGAACGTCCAACGCTTCCTAATGGTTTTCTCGACCAGGAATTAATACGTAACTCAAATTTAAACGTGATAAATATCGTGTCACGTTGCCGAATTCCCAGCCTTGGTGGCCATCCACGTGCTGAGTGCCATGAATATTCGGTTGGATTTAAAGTTACGGGTTTGGGACACGCTTGTTGGCTACAGCTAAAAATATTTTTTCAGACGAGTTTTTAATTTGTTAATTCACTCTATCTTCCCTATACAGAGCTAAGGAGTTGCATTTTTGGTGGGAAGAATGCGCTGGTAGTCAGCCAGCATCTCTTGATGTAAGAGTTTGTAACCTTAATACAATATTAAACCCAATTTATCATCATGACATCTAAACATTTTAGATTAATTAATTTTTGTGTTGGAAGTAGTCACATTTCTTTGACAATCTTACTTATTATCAATGAATTGTAAATTTCATTGCCCGAGTGGGACTTCAAGTAAAGATATGCTTTTTGTGATAATTGTAGATACAAATCGATGTGTTACAGCTTTAATCAGTGGTTCAAGAAATTTAGACGACAGTACCACACCCTTTGACCTTGGAATGAGCGAAGCGTGCGAGAGTTTGCCTTGAAAATGAAGAAGGCGAGTGACTGAGTGAGCGGAGCGAACGAGCTTTATCCGAGAAAGGAAGGTGACGCTTCATAATTTTACCGAGCATACTTTCGGCCCCCCTGTTACTCAAAACTAGAGATATTTACTTATTATCTAAATTGAAATATTACAATATATACTGTAAACTTACTCAATTTCGCAAAGAACAAAATCCACCTAGTGTTATTATTGTATAACAAACTGTCAATTAAATTGCAGTTTAATTTTTTACGAGATGCTGGAGTGTTAATTTAAAAATTCCGTATAGACTATTAAAAAACTTTATGCTTGAATTTTGAGAATAGCCTTTGATCCTAAAGTAGCTCTCTAATCTGCATATCTTGAGTCATAAACATCGGTAGTGTCGCGCGGATATGATAATTAGTGAATCGCTCACGTTGAGATGCATGTGCCACTCCACCTCTCGTAGCTGGTGCGGTACAGGTACAGTGCTCGCAACGTGAGATATGGAATGTAGTAGTGTAGATAGGTACAAACTGGTGCACAATCACCAGGGACGCATCTAGAAAACAATGCATGTATGAGATAGTTCTAGACACATCATCGCTTTTCATCACAGGAATAGAGTAAGTGTTCTCTTGGATCTAACTCAAAGGCACTGCTGTTTGCTTTGCAAGATGACTTTCCTGACTGTGAATTCAGAAAGTCGCAATAACAGGGGAAATATTAGAATTATTTTACTAGACATCTCAATCATTAAAATTGAATCCAGGACCTTGTAGGCGTAATAGGCGGGCCTAAAGCGCCGATGCCCGAGCCCAATAATCGATAAAGAGCGCTCCCGATCGGGAGAGACGAGAGCTCACGAAATCTTTAAAAAAAAATATGCGTATTTTTTAGCAAAAACAAACAACAGTGAATCAATAATTTGATCAAAATATTTCATAATTTTCTTAATTCGTCAAAGAGTTATGATAAACTGAGAGGTTTTAGAGTTCGAACCTCTAAAACCTAAAAACTTCAGTTGTTCAACTAGAATGTGTGAGTTGGTAAATGAATTTGTTATAATACCTGGCACGAATGTCTTTAATTTATGTATGGATATGATAATGTACAAGCAACTTACATGTTGAAAAATAACTAGTATTTCTTATTAATTTTGTGAAAATACTTCAGCAGGTCCAACCCAGCTACCGATTGAAAAGATCAGAGTCACTTACAGAAATAATGCAAACCGATTTGAACCGCTATAAGTATTTCCTTTCTGATAACGTTTTGGCGACCTGGAATTGCAGATATCATGAATGAATCAAATCACTGTCAATTCTATCTAAAAAGTTTATCCTCGTGAACAATTATTTCGCCCCTTTTTTTATTTTATAGGGGCATCTTTTTGTGTTCGTGTTATATTCGTTGTATATGTATACAGTATATGTATGTGTTAATGTCGACAAGAACTTTTAGTTCGCAAATGTTTTAACGTCAAGACCGTGCTGAAGATGCGTCCATAACAAAGAGTCGAAACAAGTCCATGAGGATAAACTTTTTAGATTGCATTGACGGTGAGTTGATTCATTCATATTTCCTCCCATTTATTTGCCTCTACATCGCAGCTGTTGTGTTTCAGCGGGAGGCGAGGGACGTCCATGGCGACCACAAATGCTGCACTAAACACAAATTTTTATGCTGGGTGAATATTATTTTATTTTGACTTTGGCATCCTCATTTCATAATCTGATTCATTTCATCCATATAGATGATAAGTAAAATTATCTTTAAACTAAAAAGAAATGTGTGTGAAGCCCTAACATATTGTGGTGCCATTTGTCTTACAATTTTCTGTTCATGATATCATTCTATGCCGCATTCGGCCTCATTCTTTCCTATGCCGATATTTTATTGCCATTCTTTCATTTTTTTATTAGAATGTGTTTACAATTGTGAGAAAATTACGGTTCATTAAACTGCTCTTACGTTGTAACTATGTTTATAAGAGTCAAGATTGAACAGTCATATCAAATCAAAGCAGATTCATCCAAAAAATAGCAACTTATTTTAGTTAATTTATATTATCACGAATTAATCATCCTCGCGCCAATGAATACAATATTGAGGGCCCAGATGATATTGGCAATGGATACAAAAAGAATTGGTCTGTGTTTTTCTTTGTTATCAATGCCGTCTTATAGCATAAAGAAAGGACTGCTGCTGATTCTTTGTGGGCCCCGGTTTATTCAATTACACCAATATCATTAGAACTATTCAAAAATAATTTACTGGTAGTGTCCAGTAAAATAAGACGTGGAAACTATCAGAACAAGTCATAACATTCTATTAATTCCTCATTTGTACATTTTACAAGAAATTCGAATTACCAGTTTCAGCAGAATCTGTGTCATTTCAACCCTCACTATAATCAGGGTTCCCCGCGTGTCATTGGTCCAGTTCTACCGAATCACTCCCAACTACTGGGCCGCCCGTTGCTTTCTACTCGCGCGACTTTCATCATCCTGTGCGAATCCCTCGGCGCGAGCGTCATCGAGCGTTTCCTGCGATCAAGTAGTTCCTGTGAACTCGTGGCCGCAGGTGTACGTGATGTCACGTCGGCGGACTGGTCACGGTGTAGCCATCAAGTGGTCACGTAGCGCGTTTGCCAAAGTAATATCACCTCGTAAAAACCTCTTGTGTAACCTGAGAGAGGCTCCGTATGGTTTCATCTTTATCATCTCTGTGCTACTCCTTTTTTGCCAAACTTCTCCCTGGTTTTGAATGCATTTAGACTAATGGGAAACCCATTACGTGTTGTGTATGTAACTGCCCTACTTTAACCGGACTCTCCAAGAGAATTATGGTTTAATCCACCACGAGCTTGTCAGAAATAAACAGTTAGGCCTACACAAAATATTTGTGATAAAGGTTTTAAATAGATTTGTGGGAAAACTGGTGGGCACCTTCTATCACTTATCTAATGGGCCACGATTTCTATTTATTATCCTCTTGCCAATCTTCCATTCCTCGCATACCAGTAAGGTTACAGTTAGAGTTAGCACATAGGAAATGCCAAAATCGCTGTGCTCTTGTTTTATTTTTACGAGAGTTACTATTTGAGCGAATAATTTTGCAGTGGCATGTAATGTAATAATTTGCATCCCAAAAAGTTAAGACAATCTTTTATTTTACTCAAACTGAATCCTATTTATTTGACCTAATTATGGTGCTTGAAAACACAAAAATGAATGTACAGTACTATAAATCGACAAAAAATATCTTCGCAGATTGTGAAATTTATGGTTACAGATTTGGTCATATTGATTATTCTAAATTGCAGAAAACATCTCGGTCCTGTTCTAATTTACGAGATTTTGTTACTCAAAGGTTACGGAATTTTTCATGGAACCGAGTGTAGTAACTGGTTGGTGCCCCCGTAAAACCTTTTACCTGAAGGAGGATTAAATTTTATAAAACAATCCTAGTGCATTTTCAAAATTTAATTCTGATTATCTCTGTTTAGACAGTCAAATCGACGTGTAAAGCTCGCTCCCTAGGACACGCCTGGTACTGTATATCATCAACAGATGTAACCAAGTCAGAGCGGTCCGCCATGGTGATATGGGTTGAGCAAGTTACAGTATTGTTTGTTCGGTTATCATGCAATGGTAATCTAAGGCGGTCGGTCGGCCACGCCTCTGGTTTCAGGGACACCCTGTACGACACGTGGGTATCGCGTTGCTTCGACAGCTGGACCAACGGACTTGTAATAGACAAGCTAATCGTAAATTTAGCGTGTTTTTCGTTAAGGTAGATTGTTGTAACTTAACTTTTCCGTTTAGAAAACATGTGCACACGATCTATAAACGATTATGGTGGTGTGTCAGACATTTGTGATTCATAGTACTCTTTCATTACTGTTACGGGCTTACGGGTTCTAATCAATAACACTTGGCGATTTCAACAACTAACTATAATTTATTACAAATTAGATTAATTAACACAGATGCAAATTTATGCTAAATACCTAGCTAAACCTATCTAATTCCTAACTAGCTACAGTTTTACAACTAACTATCTAACTTACAGGGTTTTTACAGAGAGTGTCCTATCAATACAAATGCACTAGCACTATCACTATAAATGTCACTGGTTACTCTGTCACAATCACTGACACAGTTCACAGTTCACTATTCACACGCGGACACAGTCGCACTGCCACGGGTCGAGAGACGCACTGACGTCGACCTCACACGCACTGGTTATCACTGACTGACTCTCACTTACTCTGAGCTGCTCAGGTAGGCCTTTTATCCCAAACGGCTAGGATCATTCTCGAAGCCGGACGCCTCCAGACGTTTCGGGAACTCCACTGTATTCGCCGCGCCATTCACGTCAGGGTTGTTTACACTGTCGCCGCGGCGGTTGACCTGCCCCGTCGGGTCTGGAATTTTCTCGACGGCGCTTCGAGCCGATACGGGGGACTGTTTCTGGGAACTGTTCCCGACGGGCCGTAACACTACCCCCTCCTCAAGACTGTTCTGTCCCAGAACAGACTCTGCCTTGCCGTTACTAGAGCTGATCCTGCATCCAGCTCTCCAGGGGTTGAACATGCAGACATCGACGGTGATGTTGGTTCCAGCGAAGATTTCTTCAATCATCTTTCTTACAATATTCCAGTCCAAACCGTCGTATCCACTTCCCAACTTGGGAATTGCCAGTTTGGTCTTCTTCAGGCGTAGGAGCTTTTCCCGCAAATCCTCAAGACTCTGCCTGAGGGAGAGGTACGAAGCTTTAGTGTTCGGTGATTTCTTGGTGACCAGGTAGAACAGGTGTCTGCCATGTTGATTGAGGTGGAGTGACTTGCCGACGCTGGGTCCTTGACGCTCGAGCTCTTCGGTTCCTCCGAACTTCTTCCTGAAGACAGTGGCTAAGCCACGGGACATTCTCAAATCTTCAGCCACGCAGTGAGCCAGGGCATACTCTGTTGGTAAGTTGAATATGTCCCTATGTTGCAACCTAATCACTCCATACCCACGGCTGTCCAGGGGCTTCGGCATTTCCTTTTCAAAGTCGGATGGTGTTATACGGAAGTTCCTGATTTGCTGTTCCTCTGGTCTGTCATGGTCTCCTTTGTACGGGGCAAGTCTGTTAAAGTGAACAATCTTCGGTTTTCCCTTTGGTAGTTTTTGGATTCGGTAGACTACATCGTTTATTCGACTTATGATCGTGTATGGGCCTTCCCAAGAACTTTGCAGTTTTGGCGAGTACCCACGTCGCCTCCGAGGATTGTGAAGCCATACCAGAGTTCCAGGTTTGAAGCCTCCCTTCTCGGCTTTTATGTCGTATCTCTCCTTCATTCTGTCACTCGCTCCAAGGACGTTGAACCGGACTTTCTCGTGAATCTCGTCCATCCGCTTCCGTAGATGAGAGACATAATCTTCACCAACCACTTCTTCATCCGGTGTGAATCCAAACTGTAGATCACATGGCAGACGCAGTTCTCGGGCAAAAACCACACTGGCCGGGGTCTGTCCGGTGGTCTCGTTAACAGAGCTGCGGTAGGCTAGCAGGAACAGATGCAGGTATTGGTCCCAGTCTCGCTGATGTTCAGAGACAACCTTTGACAAGTATCTTCCTATAGTCCTGTTCATACGCTCCACCATGCCGTCAGACTGCGGGTGAAGAGGTGTGGTTCTAGTCTTCCGGATGCCAAGGACTTCACACATTCTGGTGAATACAGCCGACTCAAAGTTTCTTCCTTGGTCTGAATGAAGCTCCAAGGGGACTCCAAATCTGCTAACAAATTCCTTGACCAAGACGTCAGCAACCGTGATTGCTTCTTGGTTTGGGAGTGCGTAGGCCTCCACCCATTTGCTGAAGTAGTCCATGGCCACCAGAATGAATCGATTTCCTGCATCTGAGACAGGGAACGGTCCAGATACATCAATAGCGATTCGTTCGAATGGCGCTCCTACATTGTATTTTCTCATCGGGGCCTTCCGTTTGTTAGTTGGTCCGTTTGATGCGGCACATGTAGTACACCTTCGACACCAATCCAGCACATCGGCCTTCTGATTGGCCCAATAAAACCGTTCACGCACCTTCGCCAGTGTCCTATGGACTCCAAGATGGCCTCCTGAAGCTCCGTCGTGCAGTTCCTTTAGTATCTCGGGAACCCTTTTCTTTGGGACGATGACTTGAAGTTTACTGCGATCCCCCTCCAACGATTCGATCGCTCGTTTCAACACTCCATTGTCCACTAGAATCGAGTCCCATTGTGCCCAATACGTTTTCACGTTCTTGGACAACGGAGCAACGTCCTGCCATGAAGGTCTTCCATTGCCGTCCAGCTTCCACTTCAGTATGTGCGTCAAGTCTGGGTCTTCTTGCTGGTCCTTAGACAGCTCATTTCCCTGCCAAGTGTCGTCAACTACAGTGATTCGGTTCACCAACGCAACTCTCTCTTGGGTGGTTGCCGTACACTTGCTTCTAGGGTGTCCTATTTGGCCACAACTCCAATGGGAAACTTGCTTCCTTCGAGTTTTCAGCGCTTCCAGTACTTGTTTCACAATCGATGCGATGTCAATGGTTGGGGGTGTATCAGCCTCCATGGAGCGTACTCGAGCCTGCCCTCGGACTGACTGACGAACAGCTTCGAACTCCAGTGCCTGGGTCAGCGCCTCGTTGAGTGTCTTCGGTCGAGCGAGTTTAACGGCTTGTTGAGTCTCCAGGTCTCGCAATCCGTCCAGAAATCTGTCCACTGCAAGGCTTTCGTAGACATCGTCAGTGACCGACGGATACGCGCTCCTCACCAGACGGGCGACATCTGCCTCGAACTCCTGCAGTGATTCGTTGGGCTTCTGAGTCCTGTTCCTCAGCTGTGAGCGGTAGAGCTGATCCATGTGCCGTTTCCCAAAGCGCATCTCGAGTCTGTTCACCAGCGCAGCATAGTTCTGTCGCTCCGACATTGGCATCGTCTGTAGGATAGCCAATGCATCGCCCCGAAGAGACAAGCATAAAACAGAAGCCTTGGTATGCTCGGGCCAACCATGGACCATTGCTGCCGTCTCGAAAAGTGTCATGTAGTCCTCCCACGGAGTTTTACCATCGAAGACAGGGACGGTAGTATGCGGGTTCACTGCCACTCCCGTTGTCGTCCTGTAGTCCGCCTCTGGAACCACAACCTGCCGCGGCGTCGTGGCGTTGGCGCTCCCTGATGACGTTGACGCAGGGCTCAACGCAGGACTCTCCTTTGCATCCGTACTCATTCTAAGCTTATTAACTAACCTACTTTCTAAGTTTTTCTCAATAACACAAATTTTATCCTCAAAATTGCTTTCAATTACATTAATTTTGTCCTTTATTTCACTGATTTCTCCTTTAAACGTAACAATATCACTCTCCAAACTTGCAACCTTACTTGAATATTCCTCCAGTTTGTCTACTATTTCTTCTTTTAAATTTTTATTATTTTCTAACATTTTATCTTCTAAGCCTAACATTTTCACTTCTAAACATTTGTTACTTTCTAAGATTTTATCTTCTAGGCTTACAATCATTTTATTCAGATCGGAAGTATCAAAAAGAAAAGTGTCTGGATTTTCACCCGCATCAAGCAAAGCTTGGTGTAGGCGTTGTTGGAGTACTGCTTTTGTACCAGAAGTATCAAGGTCACGTTCTTCTAATTCTCTTTTAAGATCTACCACTTTTAACTCTACAAGCTTTGCCTTTTTGGAAACCATTTCTAATGAAATACAAAATAAATAATTATGAAAAAACAATAAAATTAGTTTTAACAAGTTTTTATACAATACAAAACCGATATAAATTGTCTTACTAAATCAACTCTATTACAAATTTAGAAATAATTAAATTGACAGCCTTTTAACAGGGGAATTACTAATATAAACGTACTCAACAATTATTATAAAATTCCTTTGAAATGAAATCGCCAAAATATCTACACTTCTGACACCAATTGTTACGGGCTTACGGGTTCTAATCAATAACACTTGGCGATTTCAACAACTAACTATAATTTATTACAAATTAGATTAATTAACACAGATGCAAATTTATGCTAAATACCTAGCTAAACCTATCTAATTCCTAACTAGCTACAGTTTTACAACTAACTATCTAACTTACAGGGTTTTTACAGAGAGTGTCCTATCAATACAAATGCACTAGCACTATCACTATAAATGTCACTGGTTACTCTGTCACAATCACTGACACAGTTCACAGTTCACTATTCACACGCGGACACAGTCGCACTGTCACGGGTCGAGAGACGCACTGACGTCGACCTCACACGCACTGGTTATCACTGACTGACACACTGACTGACTCTCACTTACTCTGAGCTGCTCAGGTAGGCCTTTTATCCCAAACGGCTAGGATCATTCTCGAAGCCGGACGCCTCCAGACGTTTCGGGAACTCCACTGTATTCGCCGCGCCATTCACGTCAGGTTGTTTACACTGTCGCCGCGGCGGTTGACCTGCCCCGTCGGGTCTGGAATTTTCTCGACGGCGCTTCGAGCCGATACGGGGGACTGTTTCTGGGAACTGTTCCCGACGGGGCCGTAACATTACGTTTAAATGAGACTTTGCATACTTTTACGCACATTCCGTTTCATGCTCATTCTCCATTTGCGTTTCGTAATATCCTCTTACAATGAGTTTCCGATTTGTAAGTTCTCTCTGGATGAAATCACGTTTTGATAAAGCCTGCGTCGCCTGTTGTTATCAGGCGGTTAGGAGGGGCCTCAGATTAGAGGTGGAGCATGTGTAACGAGTAGAGTGCAGGGATTACTTTATCGTGTGGAACTTCAGCCATTAATGGATAAGGTAATCCTTTGTTTACAATGTTGAAAAATTATATAGACACTACTAAACAAAATAGAACAATCTCAGTGTATTTTTTATAACTTTGCTATAATGCTTTATCACTTTACAATTGTTATTTATGAAACTAAATCGTTAACATTTCGAAAGAGTGTATACACAGTTGTGGGTGGAGGATTCTGATTTTCACCCAAAATAATTGTGCTAAATTAACTGCATGTTTTGTCGTTTATTTTAGAAGTACGTTAATATAGTTGTATTCTACTATACTATATTTGTCAAAAACCACTCACTCATGTATCAGAGAATCTACAGGCTATACAGGGTTACAATTTGGCATGGACGTTCCTCTTTTCCAATATGTGCACACGAAGAAATGTTTTTTTTTAACTCTTTCAGGAATCTGCCCTACATTATTTAAAAATTTTGATGTAAAGTTATTTTTATGACCAATTTTTAATATACGCATCAAGAAAACGAATCTGAAAGACTATTTGACCTACCATGTTGCATTGGCTTTGCTCAAGAATCGGGTTTATGAAATTCCTTCAGGGTTCCGTCCTCCACTACTTCAAAAGTACTATAAGGCCTACGGGTTTGGAATTCCTTTCTGCCAAAAGATTCTTACAAGCAAACAATTTTACATTTCTTCAGATTTGCACACAGGATCAAATCATTTCGACACAGGATTTCAACATTTCGATATATGATTGTTGTTTTTAAATAAAAAAATAGAAAACAACAAATATCCAAACCTATAGGGCCCACGAAGTTGAAATTTTGCATGGCCGTTCCTTTTTGGTCATAGTTTCTCATGCTCACAAAAATTCATGCCGTTTTGTCAATTCCCCCTAAGGCTCAACGACATAGGACTTCAAAGTTTGAAAATAATTCTGATGGTCGAATTTTTTTACATTTAAATAGGCTAGTACAGTACCAGCTTAACCGAGCCTTGCTCGTTGGTTTAATTAACTTTTGTTATAATGTCATGGTAATAAAGATATTAAATTCCCACAAACAACAAACTATACCTCTTCTTTAATACAGTAACAGCTATTTAAAAAATACTGCTTGACATTAATGTTCCTTTATTTTTTATACCTTTTGTTCTTATTTCGTTACCAAAATAGCAACCCATAAGACCAATGTGAAATATTACGATTTTTAAACTAAAATTTAGACCAAATTCTTTTTTTCTGGGATTGAGACTGTTTCTAAATTTATTTTTGGGCAAAAAAACATTTTTTAATGCAAAGTTTAAGTAAAATCTACCCGCTAGATTTCGAGATCGTGGAACACACATCCCTTCCGACACAGTTCGTATTATAGTATAGGATTTTATTATCTACAGTATTAAATTAAAACACAATCACGTCCAAACCCGTAAAGGGTAACATCTAGTTACATTTGTATTTTAGAAATTAAAGGGATGAATAGAGTCGATTTTCAATTCAACTAGTTCAGAAGTAAATCAATACAAACTGCTTTAAAAATACCCCCGTCGCAGCAGACCTGCGTACTCAGCGAATTTCCAAATTAGTAGTTTTAATTATGACCAGAAAAACATGTCAACCAAATATCATCACAAGCTCATAAATAGGGGAATAAATGTCTACTCTCCTTATGATAAATGTAGGGAAAGAGTATGAAGGTATGCTGCCATAGGGAACACTAAAAGTAGGTTTTTAGCATAAAAAAATTATTTCTACCATATGAAGCCATATACTAAGTTTCATCAATATCTGTCCATTGCTAACGGAGTTTGCCCATTCTCCATATGATTAACATGGGAAAAGAGTATGCAGGTTCGCTGCCATGATAAGCACAAAAACCAAGATTTTTTTACCACAAATGGATGAATCTCAACCAAATGAAGCTGAATGCCAAGTTTCATCCAAAAACATTGGTTAATAAGTGAAATATTAACACATCCTTATTCTCCATAAGATTAACATTGGAGCCTCAAAATACAACGTACTGTCTTTAGACTTTTTAATATCTCGGTAACCAATAGAGATAGAGCAAAGCTTCAAATACTAAATTGTGTATTTTTTGAGCTAAATCCAATGGTCAAAATAAAAATTTAAAATTTTTAAAAATTACATATGAAAAATGCAAAAAACCCATTTTTGGGGTACAAAACCCCCAAAACTACCCCTTCCGATAGGTCGATATGTCTGGTTTACGAACTCATCCGAATAAACGTAGGATTACACATCTCTACCAAATTTGGTGTTGATTGGACCATTTTTACGAGAGTTATCGTGTCTAGGGACACATATATACATATATATATATATATAAAAATTGTAATGACTATTATTTTTGGTTTCTGGGCTCCTCAAAACGAAAAAGTAACATGGTCCCGGGCTTAGGTCTTACCATGAGACCTACGGTAATAGCTTATTCCCTATGGGAAATTCGCTAAAATACTATTGATTTAATTTTTATTGATGGATTTGTTATGTATTGAAGCCGACAGCCCCATATATCAAAATTGAATAATTAACTGCTGAATCAATTTTATCATGTATTTAGAAAGTCTGTTATTGTGCATAATGGTCGACGATGATCAGGGGCCCAATTTTTGAATCGAGTGAGTCGTGAGTTACATCTCACCAGTTAGCTCCTTACCGACTGGCTCGAGATGGTAAAATTGAAGTTTGTATTAGCATCCGGTTTCAAACGTCAAATTAATAACACCATTTAATATTGCAAGTTCTATTAATTTAAAGCTTTTAAATGACTTGCATTGTTATATTTAGAACATAATTACAACCTTCTTTTATTTTAAATGTTCAATTACACACTTGTAAGTATCAATATACATTTTAGGCTATTTAACTAACGTAAACATAACCTAGACGATTTTTAAAGTATGAAAGTTGTTATTGACAAATTG
Source organism: Neoaliturus tenellus (assembly GCA_030545055.2). NCBI lineage: Eukaryota > Metazoa > Arthropoda > Insecta > Hemiptera > Cicadellidae > Neoaliturus > Neoaliturus tenellus. The sequence goes on along the minus strand of CM061534.1, from coordinate 5,611,672 downwards.
AACTATTTCCTGTTGAGATCAAGATGAAGAAGAAGAATTTTCAACCTCACGTGAGATTATCTCACCCAAACCACTCACCACCGATTTGTTAGGTGAGTGAAAACGGGTGAGTTGGTGAGATTTTCTGCACAAATTACATTTTTATACATATATGCCACAATGGTGAATAAAACATTCCCTTGAAATACTGATGAAAAATATTAATTACTGGATGCGCAAGTTTTAAAAGACCTTAAAAATTACATTCATTCTCATTTACCTATTGGGGTGGATGAAAATCGTTTGCTAATAAGCCAACTCACCAACTCACTACTCACTCGATTGAAAAATTGGGCCCCAGTAACCGTGAAAACTGCAGGGAACATTTAATGCACGAAACACTGTGGAAATGGTACCTTTTTCAATTTTATGATTTATGATGGTACAATTATAATTAATGTATATGCAAACTTGATCATGTTAGACATTTTTTTAAATTGTGTTAGTTTGGATTTTTTAGCTATTTATTGTATTTTTCTTGTACAAAAAAAAATCAATCATTCATGACATTCGCTCCCTATGCGGTATCTCCTCACACTGAAACCCGCAAAGCATTGTTGCTGGTTCGGCGGTGTTCGTGCGTCTCCGCCGCTCCTCGGCGACGCTCGGGCGCCTCCGCCACAGCTCGGGCGGCTTTAGCACGTCAGCCGCGTGCCGCTAGACTAGTGCCGCCGCTGCCACGGCGCCCCCAGTCGCCCCAGCAGAGCAGGCTTGTCGTGAGCTAGTGAGTGATCTTAGCTTGTCAGTGAAGTGCTACGTTGTGCCTAGTTGCCGCGAGTGCCCACGGAGTTCCCATGTGCAAGACCATGTCAGCCGCCGGGGTTTGTGCGGATTTTCCCCGGCGATCCGTTGTAGAAATCGCTCTGGAGCAGTTCCACGCCCTGTTGAAATACAAAGTGAGTTGATTGACGGTACCTAGGTGTTCAGGGAGCTCTCAGAGAGAGTCCATTTTTTCATTTTAAATTAAATATTTATACTAGTGTGGGCTTTAATGTTTTAATTGTTAATTAAACAAAACAGCTAGTGTGACTTTCGTTAAAAATTATATTAGTTTGAACACCAATAGAAGAATGAAGCTTCGTAATAAGACCAGGCTATATTGTTGAAGGATAATACACAATTAATCGGGTTGTCTTACTATATGTAGTGTAATTTATTTTACAGTAAACTCCTGTATCTAGTTTCATTAAACAGTTTTTTTATCCAAAAAAAGTTGTACCTGCAGTGCTTAGTGGTATTTAAATCATTGTGTTTCTCTAATACGGCAACATGCATGGATAAGCATTGAGATAAATTCGATCAATGTCTTTCAAAAATATTTTAAAATAATATAAAACAATTGAAAAATAGTAGATCATTTTTAATTAGTAAACAGAAACCGAAGAAAGGAAACTGCAACCAGACGGGAACCAATAATTCCACACCGTTTTTCTCCATCACCTGGACAATAACCGCAGCTACAATAACGGTTGCACATTACATATCTCCGACCGCGGTTTGTCGTGTCAACACGATCGGCCGATTGTCGGTGTACAGCTACAACAGCTACAGCTGGGCCCGTGTACGCGGAAGCTGCGCCGCTCTCTATATGGCCGCCCGCCGTGTTCCGCCTGTTGTCCGCCCGGTGTTCAATGCCCATGCTCAACCTTTGCACTCCGAGTGGGTGTAATTGATAACAGCGATACTACCGTTACAAGACAGACACCAGTGTCGAGATGCGGGAAATGGGAGAGGGGGAGCAGTGAACCGTGTTGTACTGTACGTGAGCTTGGTAATCGATTTGGAATGAACATTATATTCTCTTGTTTTAGAATCGAATACAGTATTAAATCACATAACACTAGATATTTTGTTGTAGTTTTTATTAATTGGCTTTACATTGTTTATGAAGCAGCTGTTTAACTTTACTATCATCGTGTAGATGTCGCTTTGTAACCCATGATAACTAAATTATTTTAATTTCAAGTGACGCATGCCTTTATGATGTTATTGTCACCAAATTAGTCTACCTACGTAACACTCATCTACATATTAAACAATACTTACGTAAAACACAGGTACATCAGTGACTCATACACCATAATACAACGTAGGCCTAATAACATTTACGCCTGTCCGAATCAAATGAAGCAACCAAATAATTTTGTTATCACTCAAAGCCAATGCCCTGGAAAGAATAAATGTTTATTGCGTTTTTATTAATTCGGGACCAACAATTACCGATAACACGCCATCGCGCGGTGGTAAAAAATCGACAAAATCTAAAAATTCCCCTTTATACACGGATTTTTAACCCGTTATCAGCCCCCGTTATCCGTGTTCTCTGACCCCTTGTCGTCAGCTGATCGGGGAGTGTTGAGGCGCCTTTCTCGGGTCACTAGGGGTGGGGACCTCGCGATAGCGCCGGTTTTTATCGGTTCTGTTTCAAATTTAGTTTATTTATTGCGTCTCCGCCGAACCTTGTACCGTTTAGATACGCGGGGAGGGTCTTAGCTGCATTTCGCGGCCGGACCTCATGTGGTTGTGTCGGGTGTTCCGTCTGAGCGGCTGTGTCGCGTTGGTCGTCCGGTGCGTGGTCGTGCCCCTCCTGGGGTCCGCGGGATGGTCGAGATGGAGATGTTCGTGCTGTGGGGCATCAAGGTAAATTTGATTTTTTGAGAAAATATCTTTATTTTTGTATTTTATTGAGAATTATCTTTTAGTTCTCTAAGTACTTGTAAAAATCGGTTTGTACTGGTCTATATGAAAACTGTGAATTGTTTTAGGAAGGATCGAGTTGAATTTTTAAATATTTATTTTTCCAGTGCGTCAGTTGAAATTGTTCAAACCTAGGTTTTTTAGTAGTTTTAAAACACTTTATTTCCACTATTCAGTCAGACGTACCGATTATGACGGTTGATACATTAATTCTTGTTTTATTTCTGAAACGTCAGCTTAACAGTACATTTTCATTGAACATCATTGTCGATTTCATTTCCTCGACGCGACGTCTTGTTGTGCGGTTTCGCCGAGTGAAGTATGATTTACAATTTCAAATTACCTATAATGGCGGCCGTGACTTTCCCGTCGATGTGACGCAAATGCGAGATCGCGGAATTCGGAGGCCTTCCTGGCTGGTTTATCGATTATCTTACCGTTTCCAATGTTGTATTGATTACCTGCAAACCAGCGGTTTCTTGCCGTTTCGCACACATTTGTGAGCGTGTTTTTACTTCACTCTTGTTCCGTTAGATTACGTGTGCGACATTCCGCTTTCTCCAGTGCGTTTTCTCTTCTGTTTTTTGACATTTTTGCTGACACTTTCCACCTAGACCTACTCATATTTAACATTGCCATTGCTGGTTCTCCATACTGGTTTTCGTTCAGACGAATCTTTGTATGAAATTCGAGGGAGGAATTTTGAATTTTGCGGATGTTTTGGAGACATTTTCTGCTGTCAGACATTGTCGAAGTGTTTATCGACCCGGGTCAGCATCACCGCGACACCAGGTGCCCGACCATGGCCGCGGGTACCAAGGAAGCCCCCGGACCAGTCGTCCTCCGCGCCACCTTATCCGTGGACATGTTTCCAACCATTATATCTGGCGATACCGCCGCCAGATGTCACTGCGACTGCGACACCAGTTATCAGCCGGGACTGATAACACGATTGTAGGTGTGGAACCTCCTACTGAACACATAACAGGGTGGAAGCTGTGTTTACGTTTGGGTTTCGAGCCAAACACACTGTTCAACTCTGATATACAGTATTTACTGTATAGGTAATTTAAATCATTATTTCAAACGCATTAGACAATACAGTAGGCCCTACTACAATCGCATTATATAACTCAACCAAGCAGTTCCTGAATGTAGGAGTGTTTTAGTAATTTAACTTTTAGTGTGAAGATTCTTGTAGTTTAATTTACTAATGCAGTTTAACCGTTTTCTGCACATCCAATAATTTCTATAGATTGTTCAGAAACCTCAAGGTTCTAAATTAAGCTCTGATTATAGCAAAAACTATGCGTAGTAAAATAGATTATTTTTAGTCCAATACCATGCAAACATGCCCATTTTGCCTAATGGTTTTCATTGAATGGAGGCATTGTGTAATTACTAATTTTCGACCAATCGCATTTATTCCAAATTGTTATCCACAAGTTAAAAACCAATTATATCAGTTGTTAACCGATATCACTCGTAAGCCACAGCCCTTTAGGACGGATTACATTTCATAAGCAACATTTAACATTTTGCCGTTTGTAGTTTCAACATTTTGTCGGCCGATTTCCACCCCGCCCTTGAACCCGATTGGCACGCGCGCTAGGAAGCGACACAATGCGTTGTGGGCCCGAGGCCGACGCAGACGTGATATCTAAGATAATTGACACATGTCGCCGGCCACATAACTCGATAAGGTGTCGACTTCCTGCACATCGATAACCGATTCGATGCTCGTACCAATCGATACGAGTCAGTGTTTTGTTATTAGGTACCTTGTCGGATCGAATCCGATAATTGTCAGGTTAGTTGAGAGTGTCCTCTCAGTGTTATGAAATTGTCCACGTACTTACTGGTGGTAGGCCTATTTACTTTCATTTTCACATTCTTTTGTATCATCTATCGCATCACAAAAATACTTTCCCTTCTGCTGTTTGGCATACGGAATCATCCACAAGACATAGTGGAAAATAACGCGACAACACCTGGACGCTGACAGTTATTGACAGAGGCCCCTTATCAATGGGGCGCTTAACGGCGTGTTATCAGTAGTGATAAGCGGCGACTGGGAGCGCGCCTGCGCACCCGGCTCGGGCGCAACGAGAAAGTGTGTTGCTACGGTACAAAATTGAGGCCGGCCTACATTCTAGCGTCCGGCTTCGTGTGATGAAGGGGCCGCGAATATGTGAACCGAAATAGACAGGGCCTTCGCGTGAGAATAGGAAATCTTCGATTCTTTTAATAGCCAACCTTTTCACACAGTTCCACTTTCTTGCGAAGGTCAAGCTTTTGTTTGAACAATTGTGAAATTCCCGGGCAAATGTTGAAGTTCCTAACCAAGTTTCTCCTCCTTCTGTTGCAGCAGTCCAATGACCACAAGAGGACAGTGACCCAGTCGTCGTGCACGAAGAAGGTGCGGAAGAGGGATGAGGAGCACTCGCTGCTGAAATTTCTGGCTTTGGTAAGTTCACTTTCTTTCTTTACCCAGTGTTACAAATCAAACTTATCGCTAGTGATTTCTAATATCAATCAAATTATTGTTTGATAATTGCTTTTTTGTTTCTTTTGGCTTCCGTAGTGCATGAACCATGTGTTAATTAATGTCTGTGCCTTCTTCAAAATTCCACTTTTGGAAAGAGTTTCCTTCAATTTCTACTCTTGGAAGTCGATTCTTTGATTATTCTCTTTTCAACTTATTTACTCTCACTGCATGTCTAATTTTAACGTGATCCTTGCCTCTCCAGAATGCGCTGGAGCTGACGGCGCCGGCCAGCGATGTGCTGCTGCGCCAAGGCGGGAACCAGACGACGACCGGAAGTAACACCACGTGCGCCGGAAACCAGTGGTTCCAGCTGAGCGGACACCCAGATGCGTTCGCGCCGGCGGGGCCCGGCACCGTCTGGAAGAAGTGCAGCGGCGGCACCGAGCGAGCCGTGTACGAGGCGTTGTCCCTGGAACCGGCGTTGCAGGACGTCACCCCCCGTTACCTCAGGTGCGTTACTTTCTGAAAACCTAAGGTCTGAACAAAATTTCTCTAAATTTAAGACTCGATTGAAAGGCTACCTAGTGGCTTCCGTATTTTACTCGGTGGGAGAGTTCGTCAGCAATTAAATCCTTCAGGGGAAAGTCCTCAGTGTGAATGAAGTGTATGAAAGGGATCTCCTGTAGCGTGTTTGTGTGTAGTTGTAAGTCATTTTGCATTGTTTGACCTTTGCCATACATTTTGTTTAAAATGTCCTAAGGCAATAAATGATGGGTTGATTGATTGACTTCCTTGTCACCGTTGGAACTGTTATGAATACTTTTTTGGAACATGTTATTTATTTTCACTATGATTTAAACCATGATGGTAAAAACAATTTACTCTTTTTCTAAAGAAATCCTTGATTAAATTGAAGTAATTGTAATCTATATATCAGTGAATAATTGTAGTCGCTCTATTAGAGTGCTCGGTTTTCCTTCTAGTTAGTAAATTTGTTACTCATATTTTAACTACAATATTTTTATTGAAAAATGTCAATATTTTTTATCTATTGGAAACTGAAATACTAAAATGTTACGTAATTTTTATTTCCAGAGAGGTCCAATACGGGGGTCAGACGTTCATCGAGCTGGAAGACCTTCTCCACTCGTTCCGTGACCCCAATGTCATGGACATCAAAATGGGGAGGAGAACGTTCCTGGAGGATGAGGTCCAGAACACCAAGGCGAGGGAGGACCTTTATAAAAAGGTGGGTTCACAATAATGGGAAGTCCTTAAGGTGTGGTCAAATTAAAATCTTATTGTTTAGTACAAGGTCGTAGGTACTATTTCTGCCAATAATAGAGCAGAACAGAATCTTGTGTACACCTCACAATATTACAAAATTAAGTTTAATACTATGCAGTAGAACCTCCATAGTTTGACACTTTGTGGACTTAGATGAGAGAAAATGTATGGGAAAATTTAACATAAGGAAATTTAAAATTCATGAGAAACACTAAACTTTGATGAAACAATAACTTGATTGAACTTTAACATAACCAACATTCAAATTATTCACCACATAGTTTATATTTTTACCTTCCTCAGTCTCCAACATGGACACTATCAGTCTTAACTGATTTTTTAAGTTGTCTCACGAATAGTGTCGAACTATAAGGAGTGTCAAACTATTGAGAGTCAAACTATCGAGGTTATACTGTATTTTCCTTTTTGTAAATTAATAAATATCTTTCTTTCTGAGCTTGAACAAATCATAAATCTGTTGTTTTGAGAGGAAAATCTTTACTGTGTGATATTTTAACAGTGATATTTTCCTAAATCTAAAGATTAACTGATTTTACTGCTACTATTTTTGGTACTATTTATCTCATATCTCGCCTTTTTCTCACTTACTGCTTCAAAGTTCCCTAACATCAAAGCAAATCCCGGATCGTAAAACCTCTGGTATCAGACACTAGATTGTTTAACGAGGCTGTAAACTTCTTCCATCTTCAAAGTCGACCATAGATCAACTTGGAGTATAAATTGACGTTTGTTGTTCCGCAGATGGTGGCGCTGGATCCCAACGCTCCAACAGCGGAAGAACACGAACAGAAAGCCATCACCAAGCTGAGGTATATGCAGTTCCGAGAGGAACAGAGCTCCACCTGCAGCCACGGCTTCCGGATAGAGGCTATGAAGGTGAGCTTATTGAGATCTGCTCAATAACTTTGTGTATTGTGGGGGTTTTCACACTCACTTCACAAAAAATTTCCCTTCACCAAAGATTATTGGCAGAAAGTTCTCCCAATAGAGAATAATGCCAATACAATAATGCTTTGGAGCAGCATAATTGGACACTACGGGATTTAAAAATACACTTTTAAACATACTTATCCTGATTCTTATTGGATTTCCTTTATTTTCAAGAAATTATACAAGCTATTTTGTGTATTTATAATTTGGAGTAATAATTATTCAACTTAATTTGAGAGCTATTCTCAACTTTTCATGGTTTCACAACAATTTTGATTACGCTTAGCACTTGACTGATCATATGGTTCCAAACAAACTAACCGAAGTGTGTTTTTCTTGTCCAGTTCCGAGGGTCGCCCCCAGTCACGGATCTGAAGTGCGTCAAGACCGACAAGCAGGTTTTGGACGCCATCTCACTGTTCCTTGGAAACCGCGAAGACGTCAGACAGAGACTCATCGCAAGGCTGAACGAGATACGGACAAAGCTAGAGTCTTCAAAGTACTTCAAGCAGCATGAGGTGAGTTGTCTGAATTGTTAATAGGCGTGTAGGAAACACAATATTTAATACAAAAATGTCTTTAAAATATTGTATTATAAACTCAACAATAGCTCTAAAACCTTCAGAACTGATTTGTTCTATGGATTGGGTATTTACTTAATACAACCTGAAAAATTTGACTTGAAATAATTATGAAGAATTTCTAATTCTCTGAACCTTTGAAACACTCACTATTCTTTACATTGTGTTAACTGTGCTAGGAACCAAGAGGAGATATGCAGCTAAAGATTGTTTTGAATTAGAGAAGCCTGCGCTTTCTAAATTTCTGTATACACTTTGGATAGTACCAAGTATGGTTTGGCAAAAAACTTTGAATTGGAAAAAAGATTACTCATTCACTCTGCAAACAAACTCTTTAGAAACAATTCTTAAATGTTCCTGAGACAAAAACTTTAGTTCATTGTTACCATAGAGTAAGGTACCAGAGGGCCAAAATCTTTAGTTTTAACAGTTGTTACTTTGGCAGGTTGTCGGAAGCAGTCTGCTGCTCATGTACGATGACAGCAAAGTCGGCGCGTGGCTGATAGACTTCGCCAAGACACGACCAGTGCCGACCAACGTAACAGTGAACCACCGGAGCGCGTGGGCGCCCGGTAACCACGAGGAGGGCTTCCTGTTCGGACTGGACCATCTGATCCGAGTACTAGAACAGGTGAAGACGGGAGGAGAGCAGCGGTCGCCACAGCCGACGACGCCGGTCGCGCTAAAGTCCTGATCCGAGCAGGGACAGCCGTCGTGCAACGGAAACGCAACGTCATCTAGTCTTCCCCATCCCAACGACGAGTAGTGTTGGAACTGTGAGGATGCCCACTGAGAGAGAGACTGGAAGAGTTGAACTAAGGCCTGCCGAACCACAAGTGGTGAAAGAGATGACAGCAGTGTATGGAAAAGTCAGGTTTAGAAATTTGTCCGGTGTGATGTGCGTAAAGTAAACCATATGAAACTTTTTATAATATTGTTGGAAAAAATTACATTGGACTTTAGTGATTGTTTTAGTTGCATTGAAATCTTACAATTGGAACAAAAATATTGCAAATAATTTGTAACTGTTGCAAGTTATGAAAAACTAAATTGAAACTTTATATAATACAATTTTAACACCAGGATTTGGACCAAATAGCTTACATTGTTGTAGGTTGTGTATCAACAGTTAGTTTAAAATGGTTGTTTGAAAAAGTTCAGTTAAATTGCAGGTCTTTTCATATCCAAAGACAAGGTCTTTCAAAGATCTTGATACGATCTCAAATTTGTTTTAATTCAATCACTTACATTCCAATCCAGAACAATATTTTTATTGAACAATATTGAGAGTTAGTTTGGTTTGAATGAGATATCTTGCCAAATTATCTTAGCCAATTATTAATTCATGGTATTATTATTGCTTTATTTTTCTGAATCTGAGGGGTATTTATCTGTACATAAACTAAGTTTGATGATGCTTTATTTGTTGAAAGTCTTGATTGAGAATAATTGTCTTTCACAATTAATTACTACGAATAATTGAAGATTAGTAATGTTGGGAAGTTAATATTTCTTTTCTTGCCCTGAAATTGACTATTAGTCTTTATAAGGCTAATGTTATTGTTGATTTTGTTGTTTATTTATTGGAAAAACTTTTATAAGTTTACTTGTAAAACATATTAAAACACATTGTTTTTATTTTAATGAAATTGTACAAAGCCCAATACCGGTATATGTAAATTATCGAAATTGTATTATAATTGTTTTAGAACTACTGTTATTTAATTAATTTATGTCTATTTAAGATTGAATGTCAGGATTTTGTTTGTTGATTTAACAGTATTAATGTCGGATGGATGATTTTTGTTAGTAACTATTATTTCAATGATTATTTATTGTTGTAGAATAGAATATCTGTTGTGTTTTTATACTGTACCACTGAAAAATCAATTAGGCTCAGTAGATGAATATGTACTTATTTCGTACTTAAATTTGTTCTTTTCTAGCTTCTTAAAATTTTCTATGTGTATTACTATCAAATAAATCTTATATGAAATTAAAACCTTTTTCTCACTGACTGCTTCCTAATTAACTTTTATTTATAGTGTATAGGAAAAAAATAATTCAACAAAATAATAAAAAATTGCGTTCTCAAGAAATGACCGACATTCATTCAAATAACTGGAGATTGGTCTATTGTTACCATATTGCAACCTTGAAGTGAATGTGAAGGATTTGGATCAAGGATTTGCTTGTAGATTCACAATAATTACATGGCACTAAGCAGTAAGCATGGGTTGGTTGTGTGAAACATATTCATGTGATAAATTTTTAGTATTTCAACTCATCATTATTTTCTTAGGCAACAGGACAAGAGGGATAATAACTGTTGGATAAGATAGTCTTACAAGAACACAAGTGGTTTAATCATTCCTATTATACAGTTACATCTATTATTTGAAAGAAAACAGATTGATGCATCACAATAGAAATAAAAAAATCTATAATTTTTGTCTAAAATAAAGTGTAAATTTTAATTTTTTTTCAAATTTTTGTGAAGTTAACATTGATACACAACTTTGTAGTTGTTTGAATCAATAAAATATTTATTATTATTATTATTATTTGTAGTTCATCACACTTAATTTTATGAATCAAGTTTTATCTTCTACTTCCAATATAAAACACCTTTAAAAAAAATCTTCTATATTTGTCATATACCACTGCTCACTCACGTATCAGACAATCTCCATAACCATAGGGTATAGGAGTTGAAATTTAATATGGACGTTTGTTCTTCTTTTCTCAAAAATGCTCATTTAGAAAACGGTTTTGCAAATTTCCTTCAGGTCTCTGTCCCACAGGGCTTCAAAATTTCTATCTAATGTTATTCTTATGGAAAATTTTAATACAAATCGATAAGACAACCTATCAGAAAAACTATGGGACCAACAATGTTAAATTTTAACATGGACATATCTTGGCTCATAGATGCTCACTAAGGAACGCTTCTCAAAATTTCATCAAGTCACCGCCAATCTACTATTTTTTCCTAAATTGAGGTTTTTATGTCTCTGTAACAGTTATATGATTACAAAGGCAATGGCGGCCTTAGTTCACTAAAAATCCAAGGGAGAGGGTTAGTATAGCTATGTTAAGTACTAATACCGCCCATTTGCAAAGATGATGGTTCTTAACGAAAATACCGCCTATCTGTGAGATATGTAGTGCGAATTACCGCTTAAGTGACAGAACCGCTTTTGCAGAAGTCTGTTGTATTGATTTTTGGGAAACAAATATTCTAATTTTGACATTTAATAGGTAGAAAGAGGGCTTTCGTGAAAATAAGGAGAAATGTAATCCTAAAGTAACGCGCCTGTAGTTCAGCGCTTTATTTTCCTCTGGTTTTCGAGGGCCATAAATGGAATCAGAAATGAAAAACAAACATCTACAACACTAATTTTTTTAGTGTTTTAGACGTTTGTTTTACATTTCTCATTACAAGCAGCACGTATCATACTAATAAAAAAATTGTTTATAAATGGAATGTCTCAACGAGGTTGAAATAGATATATAGTGATAGCCAATTTGTTGTCCTCTGATCATTCGCGTAACCACCCACTTTACCCTCATTTCCTCGGTTACCCACCGAGGTATTCTGATTCGTTGCAACAAGCTTCGAAAATCACAGATTATACTTTTAAAACATGTGAATATTTGGTGTTTGTCTTTCAAATTACTTTGATTTTATGGTCTGTGGTCAGGCTTTCGAGATTGGTTACCATAGAATCTTGGTATTGTGGGTAAAATTCCTAATATCAGATGGACAAGTGTAAACCAAAGCCTTGTTACCACAGAAATTTTGGGAATCGTTGGTAAAATGGTACCAATCATCAGCCGACAAAATTACCTACCATAGTACCACTCCACTGTATATCTATTTCAAAATCTTTGGGATGTCTCTACTTATTCGGTTCTGTATAAATTTCAAGTTGAAATAATAAAACGTCCTCAAACACTACTTGATATATTTACACGAGTCTCGGATTGAGCCTGATGATGACCGGTGTGACTGGTCGAAATCGATCGCCATTATAAGATATTTTATATATATATTTACCATCTTGTAAACAATTACAGTATAAGTGTAAATATATCGAGTAGTGCTGGAAGACATTTTATTATTTCAACCTGAATATCAGTAGCAGCACGTATAATGCTAATCAAGAAGTTATGTATAAATCTGTATACATTTTGGTGTTTGCACAATGAAGGAAGTTTGTGCTTTAAATTTATAGATATTACTAGCTGACTTACCCATGCTTAAAGAATAAGAAGTTCATTTGTCATTCAAAACATTTCACAATGTATAATGGACATCGTCGATTCTTATACTTCTTTTTACAATATGATTGGGTTGCCAATTGTACAACAAAAATCTTATCTGTACAATATACACAGTATACATATCTAGGCCTAGTCAAATTTAAGCTTAAAAATCTACCAATCAAAAAATTTGTCAGTTAAAAAAATGTTTAGTTGTCTTTTTTGCAGCAGTACTCAAATTGCAATACCAACCCAAGAAATTTTATGCCCTTCAGGTGAGCTCATTTTCTACACTCACTTGCCTCAAATCTATAATATCATTGACTATGTACACTAACTTGAATAGACCTCTCATCCAATGCATTTAGTTTGAGGCAAAAATTTGGAAGTTCGGTGTACGCCGCACCAGAGTCGCTTCCATCGATGTTGTTATTATTCAGCTGAATTTACAGTGCTGCCAAAACATTTTACCAAAACATAAACATAACTTTCAGTTATAAAATGTTTCATCCTTGGTTTAGAAGAGTGGTAATACTGATTTATCTATCATATGTTACGTGTATTGTACTTCGATGTACGCCGCATGAGATCGCACCATCGTCAATATGCTTCACACACACCTATGCTATGAGAAGTCTACTCATTCACGTAGTGTACAAAGTCAATGATAATATCCTTTCATTTTTTATTACAAATCTTCCCTCAATATTTTTAATGAGAACAGCTGTTTATTAATTAACACTCCTAAATGTTTTGATGTGTTCATCACTGAAATGTTGCTTACAATAACATGGTAATTTTAAATATATCTTGGGCGGAGCCCTATAGAGGTTGGAAGAATATCGTCAAGAGCTTTCAATGAAACATTAGATTGTTGGGGGTTTGACTTCTAGGAATGCTAAACAACTTTTTTTATAATTTATATTCTGTTTTGTATAATGCTTACACGTTTAAATAAAGGTTTTTCACAAAATTACAGCTTCACTGACTGTCAGCCATATTGGAACACTAATACTCTGTCTAACTACTCAAACCAATAAAATAATCTAAATTTCCTTATTTCTTCGGAATTCCAATTTATCAAAGGGACAGACGTTACATAACAAAAACATACGCAAGCATTTTTCACCAGATTTTTTTATAATGCAAAGAAATCATAGTAATTTAAACTCTTTAACCGCTACAAGTCAACAACTCGGCCTCCCAGTTTCACGTCTGACTAGTGACTTAAGCTCTTTCGCCACTCTGGTAGCAATGACGTGCACTAATTTGGTTGGGGACCGCCGTTACTCTAAAATCTGGGAACAGGCTAAAAAAATCTAACAATGAAACGTGATAACTTACCTGTTCAAATAAAGCGGATTTTTCGTTTGTTTTAGACTATTTCTTGAGTGCATTGCCCACTATAATAAACGTTCATTTTAACAGCCGTTTCAACAAATTTGTGGCTTCAAACATCCTGAGGTATAGTCAGGGACATAAGACATTTTTAAAGTTACAATGTTTTTTTTTTCGCATGAACAAATTTTTGAAAAAAATCCAATATTTGCTTGAACATTTACTCTAAGCTATGTATTTAAATATTTTGACTTGATTACATCTTTTACTGTTTACCTTGTAACATCTCAGGGACTTAAATTGTCCCGAATTAAAATATTGGCCCATATTGATATTTTTTCATTCCTCATTTCATTTCTAAATGTTTGGCGCAAATCCCATAAGTATGTGATTTTTAGCGAATTTCCCTATAGAAAATACGCTATATGTGTCCGTGGTACCGATAACTTTTGAAGGGAACCTCCGATTTCGATGAAATTTGGTATGAAGGTGTAAGATCAGATCTATTTTCATGAGTTTGCGAACCAGCATTGTTGGGTTAAGGGAACGGGGTTTTATGGGGTTTCAAAGGGGTGAAAAATGGGTTTTTGGCATTTTTTGACCTCAATTTTCAAAATCCATCAATTTTAACTGAAACCATTTAAAAGAGCTTAAAAAAACAAACAATTAGGTATTTTGAATTTTTATCTTACCATAACTGGTTCCGGGGAAAATCCAAAAATGTGTTTTCCATGTTATTCTTATGGGAAATCAAGAAAACCCTATATCTTGCTTATTTATTGACATAACTTAATCAAATTTGGTATGTACATTATCTAGATAGGGCTTAACTTATAATTGCTTACAAAACCCATATGGCGGCAAACCTACATACCTCACACCCATGGGGTTTATGGAGAAAATAAAAAATTGCCATAGCTTGATTCAATTTTGTGTTTACATTCACCAATTAATGATTAACTTAGATTTTCTAACAACATCCCATGGCAGCAAACCTACATACTCGATCCTATGGGGTTTTTATGGGGAAAGTAAATAATCTGAAACTCCATTGGAAATTCGCTGAGTACGCAGGTCTGCTGCGACGGGGGTATTTTTTTTTTTTTTTTTTGTTGTTGTTAAAGTTATGGAAATTGGAAATTACATGAGAGAAGAGGACCATTTTAAGCAAAATCTATAAGAAAATTTCAAATAGCACAAAACGTTTATTTTTTAACAAATATAGGGAATACGCTATTACGATGCCACATGGTTAGACCTAAGCCCGGAACCATGATACTTTTTCATTTTGAGGTCCCCAGAAGCCAAAAACACCATTTGTTCATTTTCATATATATGTGTACACATATATAACCCAATGCAGTGAAGAATAAATTTGTAATATCTGTGGTAACTTATTGTTTGTAGAATATTTATTGATGCAGATTTTACAATTTTTGTGAAGTGTTTGAGCCTTTATAAAACGGGGATTTATCCTCGGCCGCGACGCCCCCTTGGCCGTGACGCCCCCTTGGCCATGGCGTCCGGGGCTGCCACCCCGGTCGCCCCGCCCTCGGAGCTACTTCAACATAATTTATTCTTAAGGAAGAAGATTTCGTTGCTCTTTAAAGAGATTTGATTACCTTTAAAATAAATTAAATCTCTGGTGAATTTGTGACGGGCAACAGCTAGTATATAATAAGTACATAAGTAAATTGGAAAATTACAATAAATTTTGGATTACAAATTTTAATTGTAATTACAGACATTTGATTCTGGATCTTCTTTGTTACCACAAAGAAGATCCAAAAAATCTTCAAAAAAAAGCATTAGGCTCAGATAACATAGTTTTAGCGAATTTCCCTATAGGGAATACGCTATTACGGTAGTAGCCATGGTAAGACCTAAGCCCGGGACCACTTTACTTTTTCATTTTGAGGTCCCCAGAAGCCAAAAACACCGTTCCTTCATTTTCATATATATGTATATATATATATATATATATATATATATATATATATATATATATATATATATATATATATATATATAGGCCTATGAGTCCGTGGTACCGATAACTTTTGAAGCGGACCTTTGATTTTGATCAAATTTGGTATGAAGGTGTGAGACCAGGTCTATTTTCATGAGTTCGCAAACCAGCATTGTCGGGTTATGGGAACGGGGTTTTATGGGGATTCAAAGGGGTTAAAATTGGGTTTTTGGCATTTTTGGACCTCAGTTTTCAAAATTCAAGAATTTAAACTCAAACCATTCAAAATAGCTTAAAAAAACAAACAATACAGTATTTTGAATTTTTAACTTAGCTTAAATGGTTACGGAGAAAATCCAACGATGTGTTTTCCATGTTATTCTTATGGGAAATCAAGAAAACCCTATATCTTACCTATTTATTGACATAACTTAATCAAATTTGGTATTTAAATTATCTAGATAGGGTTTAACTTATACTTGCTTACAAAACCCATATGGCGGCAAACCTACATACTCACCCCCATGGGGTTTATGGGGAAAATAAAAAATTGTCAGAGCTTGACACAATTTTGTGTTTACATTCACCAATTATTGATTAACTTAGATTTTCTAACAACATCCCATGGCAGCAAACCTACATACTCGATCCTATAGTGTTTTTATGGGAAAGTAAGTAATCTGAAATTCCATTGGAAATTCGCTGAGTACACAGGTGTGCTGCGACGGGGGTGTTATTTACTTGAGTTTGTGTTACATATTTAAATTTTAAAAATATCTGAAGATTAATATAGGTTTTTTAATGCTTTAATGACATGGTATTTTTACTACTACCTACATTGTTACATTTTACAAATTTAACTCACTTTTTTCAAGAACATCATAACGTGACTGATTACAATCTGTACCAGTGTTGGGGAGTAGCGCTACTGTTTTATCCACTGCAGTAAGAACCGCTCAGTGTAAAAGCGGTGTTAATATATGATGTAATTATTGTGTTCACATTACATCATTCATGGCTGTTAGTGAGGCTCATAGTCAGCTGTTATGTTTTTGCTCCTTGGAATCAAATATTATTTTCCATTGCTACCACCAGGAACTCCATTTGAGAACCATATAACCAAAACATGACAACTATTCTCGTTCTCTTGTTGTATTTGCTAACCACCAGATGTGCTAGTTGTTTTCCACTGTCCTGTATTATCTAAACTAAAGTACCACACTACGCTTGCTCACCGCCAGGATTGCTCAGGTTAGGGAAGGTCCGTTGCTCACAAACGAAAGTTGAGAAGTAGTTGAATAGTGCTGCTAATGACACTCGCAGCGGTTTGTCGATTTTGGGTTCACTGCCGGTTGAGTACCACGGGCCTGGAGAATTCCAGTCTCTGTGGGGGTCTAATCCGCCTTAATGTAATTTTAGATAAACCCACCTCATAAAAAACACAAAAAGTTATACAGGTTTTAAGTTGTATTTTCAAAAACTTCATATTATACCGTTTGTAGTTTCACACACCTATATTTACACTATTTGATACAATTTTTGTCACTCAAACAGTGATTCTCTTCAAAACATGGTTTGACGTTACTCTTTACAAGTAAAAAAAGTCATCCGATTCTTTGTCCAGTGTCGGGGAGTTAAGACACGACAATCCGTTGCAATTTTCACATATTGGAGAACACTAACTAAAGATTTTCTGTACCTGTTGTAGTAATCTCCGCACGGTTTCTTACATGCGCATGAACGGCGATTTAGTACAGGGGCAGGGTGTCCTCTTTTCCCCGGACATGTCCTCTTTTTAGAGCATAATACCCCCGTCGCAGCAGACCTGCGTACTCAGCGAATTTCCAAAGGATCTTGAGATTTTGCATTTTCCCCATAAACACCATAGGAATGAGTATGTAGGTTTGCTGCCATGGGATGTTGTTAGAAAAGGTTAGTTTTGTTAGAAGTAATAGTTAGGTAAGGTTAATATCAAATGATATCAATATTCGGCACTTTTTAATTTTCCCCATAAACCCCATGGGGGTGAGTATGAAGGTTTGCCGCCACATGGGTGTTGTAAGCAAATATCAGTTAAACCCTACCAATTTTTTTGGAATGTACATACCAAATTTTATCAAGTTATTCCAATAAATAAGCGAAATACAGGGTTTTGTTGATTTCCCATAAGATTAACATTGAAAACTTTAATCTTATTTTTAGCTTTTCTCCGTAACCTGTTAAGCCAAGATAAAAATTTAAAATACTAAATTGTTTGTTTTTTAAGTTAGTACCAGGTTAACCGAGCCTTGCTCGTTGGTTTTAATTCAGTTTTGATATAGTGTCATGGTAATAAAGCTATTAAATTTCCACCAACAACCAACTACACCTCTTTACAGTTAACAGCTGTTTCAAAAGGTCTGCTTAACATACTTTGATACTTTATTTGAAACACCGACGCACTCTGTGGTGCGTATTTTAAGGTGAGTATGACTGAAGGGATGAGTGTGATGATTGTAATGGATCAGATGAGGTGTAGCTTTGTTACTGACAAATATCAGCTGTTTCATTTGTCAGGATCATTACATTACCGTTCCTTTATTTTTATATACCTTTTGTTGTTATTTTGTTACCAAAATGGTAAATGGTAAATTTTAAATGGTTACGATTTAAAAACTTAAATTCAGGCCAAATTCGATTTTTCCTGGGATTGAGGCTGTTTCTAAATTTATTTTTGGGCCAAAACACTCTTAAATGCAAAGTTTAAGCCAACTCTACCCGCTAGATTTCGAGATCGTGGAACACACATCGCCTAAGACATTTCTCGTATTATAGTACAGGATTTTAAATTATTTCTGTTAAAATTGTTGATTTTAAAAAATTAAGGTCCAAAAATTAAGCACAGTTTTTCAATTCAAATAATTGGTTTCCTTTAAATTTTGAATTGAAGTCCGAATTATTTTGCCAATTGTTTAACGCTTTTGCTTTAAATAAATTCTTTATGTCTAAAAATAAAGGATAATAGAGGCGGTTTTCTGAAGATGCGTCATTTGCTGCCTTATCAACGATTTTGCTACCCATTATTTCAATATGAGAAGGTATCCAGGCAAACTTTATAGTATATACTTTAGAATTAAAATAAAAGTTCTGTTTCCTAATTTGAAGAATAAAAATAGTGAAGATTTTAAGTTAATGTGATTGTTCATTAAAGACGTTAAACACTTTTAGAATCTGACAAAATGACAAACAATTTCGAAGAGAGGTTTTCTATATAATATACCTAATGAATGAAGGATGGCAATGGCTTCTGGAAAAAAAAATTGGAAAACAGTGAATTAATGTTAAAAGCGTGAATGAATTTTCGTTGGGAGTAGAATACCCAACTATACTTGAAGGTTGCAAGTTTTTAGAAGCATCAATGAATATCATTCAAAATTGGGCCACATTTTCTATGTTGATTGGTTAAACTTGTGCAACAAGCACTCACTCAACATTATGGTTATTTTTATCCAAGTAAAAAAACTAGGGCTCTATTTTGTCAGTAAAAAAAAATTGGAAAATTTCAAATTTTAACTATGGATAGCATTTTTAGGTCTGATCTCCACCAATTTTTTGCGGAAACGACTGCAGACCAAGCCCAAATTTAACGACACAAAAAAACTTGAAAATCGATTGAAAATTATAAGAGGCGTTCTCTTAACAAAAAAAATCCTTAGCGTATTAAATCTATTCTTATTTAACACGCTAATGGTTTTTTTGTGTAGAGAACTCCTCCTACAATTCTCAACCAATTTTCAAGTTATTGGTGTTGTTGGATAGGGCTTGGTCTGTAGTTGTTTCCACCAAAAATTTATGAGAATCAGACCTAAAATAAGTCCATAATATCCATAAATTAAATTTGGAATTTCCCATTAGAATAACATTGAGATTGGTTTGACCAACGAGGTTAAATAGATATAGAGTGCTCATCACATGTTAATTTTGTGTCCCTTTTTGATTTGCACCATTTTACCCATAATTCCCGCCGTTTCCTTGGCAACCATCCCACACTTTACTCTCGTTTCCTTGGTTACTAGTTTTAGCTATTCTGAATGGTCACTACAAGGTTCAAAAATTACTGATGATATTTTTAAAACATATGTTTATTTGTTGTTTGTTTTAAAATTAGTTTGATTTGATGGTCTGTGAGCAGGCTATTGAAGTTGGTTACCATAGAAACGTCGGATAGGTGTGGGTAAAATGGTAAATTACTGTTGGAAAAGTGTAAACAAAGGACTGGTTACCAAGGAAACGGCGGGAATCGTGGGTAACATGGTGCCAGTCAAAAAGGGACACTTTACCCTATCTGGTGAGCACTCTATATCTATTTAACCTTGTTGGGTTTGACCATTTTTAACATCTGTTAACGTACAGCTTTAGTTTTTGGTGATCACTGATATTCACAATATTGGGTTTGGTCGGATTTCATTGATTTAGAACTAAATATAACTTTTGTATTATATAAAAATAAATTGCTCGAAGTCAAGCTACACATGCACTAGTAAGTATAGATTTGCAATCTCATCAGAGCAAGACATTTAACTTTGTATTTTATAACATTTCTGTAAGTTCCACTGTCCATATTAATTATTTTTGCTAGCCAGTGAGGGTATATCCTTTGGCTTTACAAAAAAAAATTTTACTTTGAAAATCCATAAAACCCTCTTCCCATAACCCAATTATGCTGGTTTGCGTTATCATGATAATAGGCCTTGGTCTTACAAATTCATACAGAATTTCATCAAAATCGGAAGTCCCCTTTAAAAGTTATTAATACCACGGACACAGTATATATACATAGACAATAAAATGAACGGATGGTGTTTTGGGGTTCTGGGAGCCTCACAATGTAAAAGTAACATGGTACCGGGCTTAGGTCTTACTGTAGCTACTACCGTAATAGAGTATGTATTCCCCATATACTGACCGAAGACGGGAAATACGATTGCATGTTTTGCCATGTAAAAAAACCATTCACTAAAATCATGTGGTTGTATGATTTTATGTATACATCTTCTAAACTGCTATACAACTTATTATTTTGTAGGTGAAAAAAATAATAATATGCAGTTTACTTACTTTTTATGTTTTCATATACTTATTATGAAGTATTTTTATTCATGAGTTTTGGTGGAACTTTAAGATTAATTTACTTTTAATAATGTAGGATATTTTTAAAAAGTTCGAGTATTGAAATAAAAATAATAATATACGGTGAACTTGGCTTTCTAAAACTATAACCATTGACTTTATACACTAACGTGAATAGACTTCTCATTGCATAGGCGTGTTTGAAACCTATTGACGGTGGCGCGATCTTCTGCGGCGTACATGAAGTACATGATAGATAAATCAGTATTATCACTCTTTTCAACCAAGAATGGAATATATATCTATCTATATGTATAATACGTGAAGATATTTTTTGTAAACACAACTCCTCCCTTATTTTTGAACCAATTTTAATGTTTGATGTGTAAAAGAATGGTCGCAGTTCGTAGTTTTGCAATAAGGTTTTAGATTTTTCCTATTTTAATTCTGAAGTCCACGGGAAGCCCTTTAAGTTTTTGATTTTTGTCCATAAGATTTATCATGGGGAACAGTTATTGAATTGCAAACTAAAACAGCTGTTGATAGTAAAACAAATACACACATGTTAAAAACAAGCTGAATAGAAGCAATTGCACCAATATAAGCACCAAATCTCAACACTATCACATTGGCAAGTTGGAGAATTGATGAAGATCGATTAATGAAATACCAATATGGTGTAATCTATATATATATATACGTACTTGTATAATACGTGAAGCAGTTTTTTGTAAACACTACTCTTCCCTTATTTCTGGGCCAATTTCAACGTACGAGGTGTCAAAAGATTCGTCTTGGTTCGTAGTTTTGCAATATCGTTTTAGATTTTTTAGATTTTAATTCTGAAGCCCAAGTGAAGCCCTTAAGGCGCGTTTACACTGGAGTTGTCAACCAAAAGTCATCAACAATTTAGTCAACAACTGTGGTCGACAACCTGAGTTGACAACCAAATAAATCCAAGTTGTTGACCAAATAAATGCACGTTTACACCAGATTGACAACCAAAATTGGTTTATTGAATTATTCTATAAACATTGTCAACCAGATTTTGTTGTCAACCAGATTTTGGTCGTCAACCTAAATTTGGTCATCAATCTAATGAGTTGCTGTTGCGTTTATACTGAGATATCAAAAATGGTTGACAACTTTTGGTCGACAACTGCAGTGTAAACGCGCCTTTAGAGTTCGTTTTTAGTCCCTAAGATTGGCATGGGGAATAATTTGTATTGAATTTCAAAATAAAATAAATAAGATAGTATAACAGACAAACACATAATAAAAGCTAAATAGAACTTTGAATTTTTTTATGCAAAGGGGCAAGGTTTTATTTCCAGGTACACTGGTAAATGCAGCGCATTGCGCTGTGCAGCTACCACTAGTATTTTATAACTGAGGGTTATGTTTGTGTTGTGATAAAGTGTTTTTCCAGCACTGAAATCCAGCTGAATAATTATTCAGCTTATTATTATGTTGTAATTCAACATCGACTGGAACGCCTTTGGTGCGGCGTACACGAACATATTAAATTTCTGTATAAAAAAAGCATTGAATGAGAAGTCCATTCTGGTTTGTGTATATGGATAATGCTAACAGTATAACGATATGTTTTGAAATCATCTAAACAAAAAATAACAATTACCGATACTTCTAAGTAATGTAATTATGATAATATAATAATTTTGTTCAGTGATAATTAATGGATTTTGTGGAAACTTAGACCATTCGAAAAATAAACTGTACTATATATCCGGCCCTAGTAGCGTGTTGGACACCCAATGCCTTGTAGAGGTTCGCCCGTACGGTTCGGGCCAGTGTGCAGTGATGCGCGCTAAGTTTTACAACGCTACAAACTGGCTCTGAGCTGACCACTATTGTTCGGGCGTGCCCAGTGGTTTCATGGCAATTTTTGCAGTGGCGGAACGGTACACCTGGCCTAGATTTGAGGTAGGGCGTCCCAACACCCCGCTACTCCCCCCTTCCCACACTACACTTACAGAATTGTTTGTTTATGTTATCATAGAAAAACTAACCAGGTTAGTTTTTCTATGATGTTCTGATGTTAAATTGCCCAATTTAGTGTTTTTACTTTTTGACAAGGTTTTTTAGTTTATTTTTTATGCTGTCTGTTAACTTTTAACTTGATTAAAAAGAAATTCAAAGCCGAACTCAAAAACTATTTTTAGCAGGCGTAGTAGCCGCAGTAGGCTAGGCCTGTTGTAGAAGCGGCAGATGTCATCATTGAAGCGGTATCGCCAGTGTTAGAATCATTCACGATTACAATTAACTATTTTTTACAACTAAACTGTTTTACATTTGGTTAACTATTTAAATCCTATACTTATTTCATAAAACTTCCAGGGCAACTATCATTAAACAAAGATGCGATGTATTTAATAGGCTAGTGTGGGCCTGACTAGACACAGAGCAATCTTAATAAACAATCCAACAAGTATAGGCAAAGTACGTTTATACAACATCTAAATTTGTGGACGAAGAAAAATATATAATAAAGTAAAATATAGTTATTTCACAAACATTGTCCATATTTTAAAAGCCAATGTGGGTGTTGTAAACAAATTGAAAGATTTAGAATGTTTCTAGTTTTTCTGATTTATATAAATTCATATGAACAAACAGCTTTTGGACAGTCTTACTATGCGCAAAGCGATCATGTATTATTTCCCGAATGCATTCAGCTAATCTAGGTCACTTTAGAGGTTATGACATATCTTTTCAGTTAGCATTCGATACAGTTCTCGTCACTTCTCATCGTCCATACTGACGATACGAAAGCGTCTCTGGCGGCAGGCATTCATATCACTGTAGTTTGTTACCAAATAAGAGCTAATGTACTTGATCAGCCGCTATGAGCGCTGTTACCAAAGAGAACATAATTGGTGTTGGACCGCAAATTGTAAACTGTTTCGTATCCGTGGACTCGGCAGTCGGTGAACGCTATATCGTTAGTTAACTTGTCATCTTGTTGCTTGGAAAATATTTCTTTACTTACAATTAAATTTGTTATAACAAATTTTATTAAATCTCCACTTTCGGCCAAAACCAGTGCCGGAACGGCGTTCCGGGGTGTTCCGGCACCATGACACCCCTGGCCATTTCGTATTTTTAAAGAATAATTTTTAATTTAAGAACGGCTCGATGTAATAACTTGAAATTCGGTACACAGATTTTTTAAGTAAAGACCTAAGTGGATTAAAATAATCAACTTTTTATCCTTCATATTTTCATAATGGTGGCTGTTTAAAATGTGTAACCTTAAATTGCATAACAACTACGTAAGGTAGGTTAGTATGTGTTTTTTGGAAAATTTAGTTTGAAATCCAACGATGTAAAAACTGTGAAAATTGGTTCATAAATAAGCGAGATAGAGCGATTTTACGCTCCTTTCACACATCATGGTTTTGCCCGTACGATTAAAAATCGCACGGCGGACATTGCAATAGAATCTTATGAGACCTTTCACACAGGCACGGCGACGGTTTTTATAAGATTCTATTGGAATGTCCGCCGTGCGATTTTTAATCGTAGGTAGGAAATCCATTATTATGACCTGGCGCCGCAACCGCGCTTTTCGAGCGGCAGCTCGCTCAAGTGCTTAATTAATTAAAATCGCTCTATCTCGCTTATTTATGAACCGATTTTCACAGTTTTTACATCGTTGGATTTTAAATTAAATTTTCCAAAAACACATAAGAACATAAATTTTTTTACCTTATGTAGTTTTTATGCAATTTAAGGTTAAAGATTTTAAACAGTCGCCATTTTGAAAATATGAAGGATAAAAACTTGATTATTTTTTCCAGCTATTTTTTTACTTAAACAATCTGTGCACCGAATTTTAAATTATTACGTCAAGCCGTTCTTAAACTAAAAATTTTAACCATTTAGCTTAAAAAATTCCAACATTTTCCGGGGGAGGCCCCCGGACCCGCCGTACCCTTCGGCAAAAAAATATCCCCCCCCCCCCGAAATTTAATCCTGGGTTCGCCCCTGATCATAATAGAAATTGAAAGTCCGTAGTATAATTTTTTGTCAAATATAACCTAACATATAGCTTAAAGTGATATAGTGATATAGTTCATCACAATCAATTTTTTATAGCCTAAACCCAGTTTTATCTTTCGTCCTTTAGAAAAAAAACTTGTTACATAAAATTATATAATAAGCGAGTAAACATACTATTACGTTTTGACTACTAATTTTAATTACTGACATAGGCCGTGGAACTTGGTTGCTTTGAACGTTAAAAAAAAAAAAAAACAAAAAAAAACCAAAAAACCTTGGCCTATCACATCTAAGGCGAAGTACACACAAGTGTTAACATATGCTGCTTGCAAGCTGAATCATCACATCGGGCCTGGTACACATGAGCTTTGAAATACACAAAAGTACGATCAAAAGGGGTTTACATTTGAAAATTTGGGGCCGCCCCCAAAATACAGTGGCAAATTTACCACTAGGCCGACTAGGCCCTGGCCTAGGGCCGCGGGCTGCAGGGGGCCGCACGGAGTCCCAAATATACGTATATTTTTTTAGGATGTACTGGATGCATGGTAAAGATGATCATCAGCTTTGAGCCCTGACCGTAAATTCACAACACAACAGAGAGACTTTGGTGAAGTCATTGTGGTGTTTACCATTTCATTTTCAGGTGATCATGAGCCACCTGTAGGTTAAGTCACATTCATATTGATGGCAACACTGGGTGACGATGTGGCGGCCCCTTTGGACTTTTTATTATAACTAACTGAAGTTACCTCTCTGTGTGTAAAAAGTGCACCGCTTTCCCCTTGATATTTTTTGGTTGCCAGCAGTTTACTATCGGTGAGACGCTGTCAAAATTTAAAATATAGATGACATTAAAACTAATGTTAGCTTAATTTAAAGATTTTCGAAGACCATTACCATTTTGTGCATCAAAATTGTATATCAAAATTTTTGTGTACCATAAGTATCAAAATTCAGAAAGCAACACATTTGTACCAATATAGTAATATTAACAAATTAATCCAGATCAATAAGGACCCCATTGCACCTACACTATTAAATACAGTTTGGTAAAATTGAGTACGGATAGCCATCTTGACTATTTTGATAGCCTCCCACCAACAGCAATTTGACCAACGTAACGGACATAACATCCCTAAAATACAGCGGCACACTTTTCACAAACGTTTGAACAGAGAGTAGTGCCTCCAGTTATAGCATAGATCAATTGACTATATATATAGCTAATGATAAAGCATAATGGGCCCCATTCGCTATCCCCATTTAACACCTGGATAATCCAGAATCTTTTCAAGACGAGCTCGTTCTCATAGGAGATCAGAGTGTACACATACAATTACACTTTACTCGTACCAGAGCATAGGATAAAAAATTAAGGGCGATTTTAGCTTAATTTGAGGATTTTAGTATTTAGTATCATACTTCAGTCAGTGATGAGGGGGGGGGGGAGGGTCCCACAGAAAAGTTGGCCTAGGGCCCCAACCTTCATAAATCCGCAACTGCCAAAATACCCCATTTTGGGGGCCGAGGCAAAGTTGTGTCTTTGATGAAAAATTGCAATTTTTGTGTTGATAAAATGTGTCGGATTTGGTTTTTCTACTGCAACGCGTTAAAAGATTTAATTGGGGGTGTCCAGACTTGAACTTACTTGCCTATCTTAAATTTTGAAATGGCTGCCATTTTGGTTAGCTGTGAGATATCAACCTCCAGTTTGCGCCATTTAATTTCTCTTGATAAACCATTTAAACTGAGGGGTCACTCAATAGGGGTTTACATTTGAAAATTTGGGGCTGACCCCACAATACCCCATTTTGGGGGCAGAGCCAAAGTTGTGTAGTTGATGAAAAATTGCCATTTTTTATGTTTTAAACATGTGAAGAGTTTGGTTTTCTACTGCAACACGTTAAAAATTAACTGGGGGTGTGCAGACTTTGGCCTAACCCTGTATATAGAAATGATTTTTGAATTAATTGAAATATGTTTTACTTACATGGCTGCAATTATGGCTAAAACATTCATGAAAAACGCCTCTTCCGATGCTGCAAACCTACATCCTCATTAAATTAACAATACTATTGGGTTATAGGTTGACTGACCTTGCAAAGTTTTATATAAATTTGCTAAATAAGTCAACGGTTTGTGTATACTAATGTTTCAAATATCCCTATAGGCACTTGTGACCATCACATGAGGGGCCATAGCTGTTATTTTTAACAACTCAGTTTCCTAGTCGAACCAAATTTGTAAATGCACAAAACACTCATTGTTGTAGTAATCTATTGTAAAGCTCCTAGAAACACATGTTATATTCTTACACTCTTAGTTTTATTCATGCTTTCTTTAATTCTTTATTTATAGCAACTAAACTAACATACACACTCAATCTATATGGCGTTTGCTTTAAACAACATTGTGGAAAATTAAAAAAATCACCATTTTCATACATTTTTGGGAAATTAGTTTATTTTTGATTTTTGTACTTTGACCACATACCTGGTGTTGGGCTTAAACTGTCACAAATTTAACCTCTTTTAACCTCTTATTTATTAAAGTAATATTTTATGTAAAACCAACCGTTTGCTAGAAAGAGTGAAAAACCATAGGAATGGTAAAACTTTTGATAATTTATTAACAAGTGGTGCACCACGTGGCAAGCCAATGGCACCCCGAGGTGGAAAACTTGGATTTTATGTTATGGGCCCAACACTAACAACATATCCGAAAATCAAAACTACCGTACTTGAACTTTTGCAAACCACAATTTATGTTTTTAGTGGACTATATACAATCACAATTAAAATCTTTAACTCGGTTGGAAATTGTAGAACGAGTTCCAATCGCGAAAAATACAACTTAAAATGTTAAATAGCCCCTCCCTCTCGAACCTAAAGTATATGATTAGGAAGTCCCATTGCACGTATTTCCATAGAAAAATTACTCACAAATTGTGAAATTGATATTTTGAAGAGTTTTTACAGGTATTCTTGATAACTGCATCGCTTTTCACTTAGATTTTTCAATTTTAAGTTTTGAAGCATGAAAATTACTTTTAGATTAAACTATTGTTGAACACAAGCAAATATAGAAACAAAGAACCCTAAAATTGAATGAACGAAAATGGTCAAATTTAATAAATTTTTTGTCTATAAAATATCTATACCCGCTTTATTTTCTGATTACGAATAGATCAGACCAAATAAAATTATAATAGGAATTAAATACCAAGCAATTTAAGGTCAATTGAGTGCTGATTGGGTGGTTATTACCTTGACCTTCCGTAGCATCCATCAAAATTACATGTAAGAATTTTAGTTCATTGAGTACATCTCAGTATGCCCCAAATAACGAAATTAAATTTTTTTTGATATGTGTCAAATTTTGTTAAATCTAGTACATTTTAAACTAATTGCATTTATTATGAACACAATATCAGAAAAAGGACCAAAATACTTGTTGGTCTTCTTGCGTTTCATCATTATTTATTCTTTAAAATTAGAAAACTAAAATTTATATCTATAAACAAATAGGTCTGAATTAAAATAGTCATAAACATACATATGACATATGTCGTAAACATCCCAGTTTAGTAATATGAATCATATATTACCTTTCAATTTATAGGCACAGTAAATAATATTCATATACTGTAGTGTAATCTACTTTACCGACCTGCTGATGAAACGTCCAGCGGTCTGACTAATGCTGCGCTCTGTTGGAGAAGATTGTAACTATAAGAGGGTAATGAAGTTTGGTGTATGACACTGCACTCTTGATGTGAAACTTGGCACTATTGTACAAGCTACTTTATCGACTACTCTGTACAATTATGGACTGTTGCGATTTTTGTATTTAAAGACTTTTTATTACGAAAACTTGATGTCACAAGAAATACCTCAAACCAATCTCAGGTCCATATAAATAACAATTAGTAAACCCCCAAACCTCTTACTTTTGGTTTTATTCTTTATAGGCCTATATTTCTTCCATATTCAAACCTTCAGTGCTTTTCTTTTTTTCAGAAGGTTTTTGTTTTCTATTTTGCTTATTTATTTAAAAGAAATAATTATTTAGCTAATCAACTTTGCTAATGTAAAAACAAGTTTCATGTAGGTGTACTTATACAAAACCTTTTATTTACTTAATTTTGTATGCGCAGTGTATATTATTTTCTCGATGTGTTGCTATTAGAAACAGTTTTACCAACCAAAACCAACGGTCTAGAGACATTGGTTTTAGGCATTTTCTACTGTAATTTTGTAAATATCAACTGTGTCACCAAACTGACCAAAGCACTTTGATTGATCGATTGATTTCTTCCATATTCATGTTTTATAATAGGCCTGTATTCATTTTAATCACACAGTTTTATATACACTATGAGATAAGCAGAGATTTCCATTGAATGTGAAAGTCATTGGTGCCCAAAGAACAATTTTCCACGCATCAGGATCCTCGCACAGCTTTCGTTTTACTTTTGTTGTGATTTCTTTAAACCGAAATTATTTAAAAGCGTGATGGCATCCTGGGACCTGTAGATTGATTATTTAGAATCTTCTGAAAGCAATTCTTTAGACACTAAGAGAATATTGTAGTCATGTGTCACATTATAAGTTTTTGTTTTTCAGGGAAGTTTTATTTCATAATACAGTACAAAAATACGAACAATTATATACAACTATCGCACCTTTAACAAAACGGTTCTTTTCATGTTTGTGGTGATATTAGAATCTAACATTTCTCCGTATACGTTATCTATGAGATATGGTTCTGACAAAAATTTAGATTTACAGTCCATTTTTATCAATATTTACTCTAAAATGATCTTTCCTTAAACTTCTAACTTTGTTTCAACAGAACTTATAAATAACTACGGTATCTATTTTAAATTTTAAAATTTACTTGTTGTTAGTTTAGGTTTTTTAGGAGGAGGAATTGTATTTGTTACATATTATCAGCTACAATCTACCGGTAGTGTGGTGTGAGGGACTCTCAGCTACGGACTAAAAACCCTCGTCCCCATCTCCTAGGGATTGCCCTGAAGCGATCAAGGATATACACCACCGGTTGGACCCATAGGTGTATGTATGTACAGCATAGTTCTATGGTCGGACCACTCCATCGCTATCAGTGAAGATGATCGAGGTCAGTGTTCGTCGTCAGGAACCTCGACAAAGCGTGCCGCACTCGGTTCCAGATTTCATCCCTACAGATCATTATCTGGATTATCGTGTTCACAGTAAGCGGGCCAAATTCAAATATATTGATGTTGATTGTTTATAGTACGGTACCGTAACACCGGTATTAATTTAGTTTGAACTTTGTCTAATTTTAAGTATGCCATGGCTTCTAGAAACTGATGCTTTACAGTCAATAATAATTGGTCCGCATAATATCCATTGAATAATGTAGGCCGATACATAACATGAACAGTAAATCTTCCATTTACTTATAATTTGCAAACTATTTTTCAAACTGTGGCAGGTTAGATAGTCGTTACGTGTGCGTGACTCATTGGTGATATGTGTTGATATTCCGTGCAATTTAACTTAACGGATCGATTTTTCAAGACGAGAGTCTGTCGACCTGCAAAGAAGGAAGAAACCAAACCAACCCATCGGTTATCCACAAAGTTGCAAGTGCAGGGCAGCCGCAGCGGTGTATGTTTTCTCTTGTTAGTTGTTACCTCTTTTTGCAGCATTATCAGTTCAGTATCCAGGCCCGGATTATCCACTAGGCCAACCTAGGCCATGACCTAGGGCGTCAGCCAAGAGGGGGGCGTCAAACGGGCCTCTTTTATACTATGTTTCAGTCAAAAAATTATTTAACTGCAAATATAATTTAATTTTGGGGTTTTTCACATTTTTTAATTAAATTCTTTAATAACAAGAGTAAATAGAATATTCGGCAAAATAGAAAGAAGAAAGGATTAATCAAGCGAACTAGAGGACCCCCTAAGTTGCCGGGATCCGAGGGGGATCCTTCGCGGCGAGAACGAGCGCCCCTAATGTGCCGTAAAGAGTGTCCCTGATTAGCGGTCAAGAGCATCACCTCCGACTGGTGGTAAGCATCGCTCTGTAATAGACGGTAAATATCACCCTTGAGTTAAATCACGCCTCCGATCGCCGGTAAAAAGCGCCCCTGATCGACTGCAAAGAGCGCTCCCAATACGCATTAATAGCGTCTGTGGTCAGCGGTAAAGAGCGCCCCCGACAAGCGGTAAATTCCCCCAATTCATGGTAAATAGCACCCCTTTGCCTTGACCGTCGCCTTGTAAGGTTTGCCTTGACCTTGTTCGTTTGCCCTGGATTTAAATTTATTTCTGTATTACAATTATACAGGGTGTTTCAGAATTCCCTACCAACATTTTAGGCCATTGTTCCTGGACCAAAAACAAATATGAAATCATAGTAATAAAGTCCAAATGCCGCCAGTTATCCACACAGCCGAAATTTTGTTTTTACACCTATTAGGCCTAACTTTAATTTCCATAACGTCTCTACAGTCCTGGGGGGCGTAATTGTGACCTTTGGCCTAGGGCGTCAAAAAGTGTTAATCCGGGCCTGTCAGTATCACAAGTATACAGATTCAGATATTGTTCTCTTGATGTTGCACTGCCTGTGAGAATCCCAAAGCCAATTAGTTCTGGAACTCAGAACTCAGCGGAGTGCAATGTTTCTCATTGATCTGACAGAACCGCTTTCATTTGTCCGTGATGGTTTCAGATATTTTGTTTAACGTCATTTACTGTAGGTTTACTCGTTTGGCTGTATTACAAGAAAAAAATAAATAAGAAACTTCTTTAATTTTATTTAGCCTAGTTTAAAACAGTGCAGATTAATGCGGCTGGTTTAACTATAGTTTTATTGTTCCTCATAGATATGATAAATTTTTATTTTGTCTGTGGAAAATGCATATTAATGTTATCATCAACAGAGTATACTCACATGCAATCGCACTTCCTCTTTCCTGTGCTAGATGAAGAAACCCGCAATGGATACCTACACCATCTGACATACATCATATAAAAGTGTTTTAGTTTTATTGGTTGGCCTCTAGAAAAAATTAGGCCTACGTGAGAGGAAATTATATTTTGGTGTAGGCTTGCAATATTTATTAAAAATTATTGTTCCGTAATTCCAAACACAAGACACTAAAGGGCTCAATTTGTTTCAATTTAATATTGTCTCCTTTAAAGACTTGTAAGATCGGTTAAGGCTCGACTCGACAGTAATAATGTATTAGCAATATAATTTATAAATTGTTAGCAGCTCGAAAGCAGCGTTGTAAATCATTAAAGTTAGGTAGTTAGCCCATTACTACCCTTTGCCAGCTGAACAACCGCCAAGGACATACAAATTAGTAGTTCTGAGCATCGATGGTCACTGGTTTCAATGGCTTTGATCTTATTTCCCAATACTTAATTTGTTCTCATTTGAATATTTTAAAAAGATTATACAAAGGATATTCAGGATGTAAATGTTCGATAGAGTTCTGATAGTGTTTTCTAATTTCCATGTACAATTCTTAAACCCTTTCTACACCCACTGATAAATCACTTCGTATCCCAGCCTCTATTTATTGTACAGCATCAACCAGGTGTGTGCTGTGCGGTGTGCAACATTGGCTATCAATATGCTGAAGACTTGCATGTCCAGTCACGTGACTTTGTTTACGTTTAGAAACTCTGTTTCGTGCAGGAGGATGCGATTCGTTGTTTCAACTGAGTTTTGAAAATTGATAAGGCATTGAATTATTCCTTATTTTACAAATAGTTGCATAGATTAATTTTCCATCACAGCTGTCCTGCCTGAAATCTACTAGAGTATTTCCAATTTATTGCCAATTTATAAATCCTGTACTTTTAGCAACAAGTACCAGGTAAACCGAGATATCTATACTTATTAAATACGCTAAGGGTTTTTTTTTTTTTGTCATGAGAACTCCTCCTACAATTTTTATCCGATTTTCAAGTTTTTGGTGTCGTTGGATAGGGCTTGGTCTGTAGTTGTTTCCGCCAAAAATTGATGAGAATCGGACTGAAAATAAAGCCGCTATCCCCCATTGAAATAAAAAAAATTTCCCATTCAAATAACATTGGGATTGAATCAAGCATTTTAAACATCTGTTAATAATCAGCTGTTAATACGTATAGATTTTAGTGAATAAAGCTATTCACAATATTGGATTGGTCGGATGTCATTGATTAAGAGCTAAAGTAAAATTTGTATTGTATTAAAATAAATTGCTCGATTTCGAGCAACACGTATACTAGTTAATATAAAATCCTCTTAAATAGTAGGCCTAATCAGTACGGTACCAGGTTAACCTTGCTCGTACCTTGCTCAGTACCTTGCTCGTTGGTTTTAATTCACTTTTGTTATAGTGTCATGGTAATAAAGCTATTAAATTTCCACCAATAACCAACTATATCTCTTCACAGTTAACAGCTGTTTCAAAAAGCCATTAATGTTCCTTTATTTTTGTATACCTTTCGTTGTTGTTATTTGGTTACCAAAATAACAATAATTGTTTGTTGCAAGTATCGCACGAGGTGGTATAGGCTATACGCTTTAGTAGTGTTGTGTTGATTCATGGTGAAAAATATTGTGAAGATTTTATTAATAACTATTGAAGGTAACATAATCATAATATTGTTAGAAAAAAAAACCTAAGTGGGGGTCAATTTGAAAAAAAACGTACCAACAGCCCAGATTGAAATTTAGTCCAATTTTTCTTTATTTTGAATTCCAATAATCATTACATAATTTTAAAATGGACGATACTCTACCAAATCGTGTTAAGTACTGGTTAACAGAAGCTGAGCATGACTGCTTTTTTGTTGTTGGCCCAGAAGGTGGACCAACGGAGAGAATTGGAGCTATGAAAACTCTTCTAATGGGTGACAGTGAGCCTTTCAGAGCCATGTTGCAAAACAGTGATTTGGCTGAGAAAGGAGACATTCGTGTAACTGATGTGGAACCACATACTTTTAGGAATTTCTTAAAATGTGTTTATGGTGCAAGTAATTTATTGATTCCCAAATTTACTTTTGAAGAATGTGCAAATCTGCTTTATGTTGCTGAGAAATACTTGGTAAATGATTTTAAAAACGAATTATCAAAACGCATGACGCACAATGTCAGTTGAGAACATCGTAGTTGCTCTTTCATACCCTCACTGTTATCAAGATACCAGCTTAAAGAGAAAAATAATGGAAATCCTCAAGTTTGACTTTAAAACAATATCAACGAGTGAACAATTTTTGGATTTGAGTAACACGTCAATAGCTTGGATCCTGCAACAAAATTGCTTCAGAGTGAAAGAAGTTGAAATTTGGCACTCAGTTTTGCGATGGGCCAAAAGCAAAACAGATTCTCAAGAAGGAAGAATACTGCGTACAATTATGTTAGAATTTCTACAGTTTTTTCGTTTTCTCACAATGGAGTTTAATGAATTCTGGGAAGAGGTAGTCTCTTGTGAAGTTCTTCTTGAAGAAGAAGTAAATGACATTTGTAGGTCTTTTGTGTCAGGTAAACCATATAGCATACAAAACTTGTGCAATTTTAGACATAATCGATATGATAGGAGTGTTAAGAATGAAAATTTTATCTCTAGTTTCATGGAGAACCCACAGTATGCCTTAATTCGCTGCTCAGTCAGTTCTGTTGGTAACCTTACACTTAAATTTGCTTATTTTTCTAAATCATATCTTTGGAGAGGATATTTTTGGCATGTGTGTGTACAAAGAGAAAAAGAAGGAGAAAACGAGTCAGAAAACGAGTCAAGAAAACTTCAGACTGGAGCTGCTCGGCTGATTATGAGATAAGTCTTATTGATCAAATAGGAAAAGCTAATGAAATCGAAAAGTTATCAAACACATTTTCTCCATCCAGTTTGTACTGGGGTATTCCATCATTCTGTGACTGGCATACACTCCACGATGCAACGAGGGGCTTCGTGAAAGACAACAGCATAATTCTAATGGTAAAAATACAGCTAAAGTAAAGTTGATTGAACTCAGTTAAGTACCCAAATGATAATGTATTCGTTATGTTTGTAATAAAGATGAATAATCTTTTTAAAATTATTCAGATGTAGGCCTACTTTTAATTATATTATCCAATAGGTACTTCATCTCCTTAACCTGGGAAATCCATAATAAAAAATGTAAAAATTAATGGTAAGTCATTAAATTTTTAATTATTTATTTTAATTTTTAACTGCAATAGGCTCCAAAATCTAATGAGTGGATTTGTTAAAGTCTGCACTACCTGTCTTGGAATTTTTATTCCTACAAGATTAATGTTAAATTTCAAAAGTGCTCTACGCTTTTAATGTTGTTCGAAAAATATCTTTTTGTAATTTTAAAGGAAATTTTAATGCCTAGCCTAGTCCATGTGAAATCCATATTTCCATGTGAAGATCTAGGTCCATGTGAAGTTTTTTTATTTTTGATTGTTTGTATAATAAACAACAAAGTGTTCAACATTTTTTGTTTGATAATGAACGTGTTTTATATCAGTAGTTTAATGTCGTAAATAATTAATCTTAAATCGTGAGTTTTATTTCTCAGTTTCCCGGATATTAAAAATTTCTGTAAAATTACATACATATGAATCTTTTTCGACAAATATTAAAGGTGTAGCGGATCTTCCAAATTTAACATTGGTCTTATGGGAATAAAAATCCTAGGTGGCCGATACTTCAGACTATTTAAGAAAATGGCACAGTTTTGAGGTAAATATAGTTTTATTAAAACAAATCAAGTATACCTCAACATATAGGATATGATGATATCAGTAAAATTTACCTTAATTTATTATACACATATTACAGTATTCAAGATCCAGTTGTGTTTGTGTAGGCCTACTTTTTAATCCTGGGCTGCTACAGTCCTCGATGTTAACTACAGTAGGAGCTCTCTTAACCGAGGACCATCTGTGGCGGATAACAGGGTTCATGAAACTAACAATACAATTGGTCATAAGGGCACTAAAACATAAAATTAAAAGTAAGGTTTCCAAATATTTTGAACGGAATAGTTATGATATTGTAGGCCTTTGATAGAGTCTTGTCAGTTTACATAACGTCATGTTCCCACCAATAATATAAACTCATCCTTCTTATTTATCATTAGGCCTATAAAATTTCCTTTACCTAAATATTAGATTTTTTTCAAGAAAATAACATTCGTTTATTTGGTCATGATGATATTTACTTATTGGAATTTTACACGCTTCTTTCCAGTTTGAGTTTTGACATCAACAAATGTGTTTCAAGGACAGACTGACAGACATGAATTCGTTAGTAGCGGAGGGTGGTTCAAGAAGCTCCAGTGTATTGTCTTTTATTATTATAATTATTTTTAGATGGGTGATTTAATACATGCAATATCAATACACCACACAATTTGTCGCCCATTTAGGTGAAATGTGAAATTATTTTTTTCAGATTTGTGATGTTATGTTTTTATATGAGATTTTTTGCAAAGAGGAGTTTATTGTAGCTGACAAGACAATAAGAATAATCTTAGGTTCTCTGACCTTAGGAGTAGGTCTATCAATGTTAT
Source organism: Neoaliturus tenellus (assembly GCA_030545055.2). Classification (NCBI taxonomy): domain Eukaryota; kingdom Metazoa; phylum Arthropoda; class Insecta; order Hemiptera; family Cicadellidae; genus Neoaliturus; species Neoaliturus tenellus. Next base: position 5,575,352 of record CM061534.1, on the reverse strand, counting down.
GCAATGGAGATTTTTGTAGTTACTGAACTTTAACCAAAATCAAGTGATACCGTATACATAAACCAAAAAGTAACTTTTCAACATGTGGTAAAAACAGATTATACCAATCTTGTGTACGAGTGGACAAGTGAGGGAAGCGAAAGATCTCATAATCGATGCAAGTGATGAACGAACGAGCTTTATCTTGAAAAGGAAAGTGATAGTTTTTTTTTTAGTAATTTAACCAAGCAACAGCTCGATCCTTCAGGTATTTTACTTAATATTGACACTTTACCCAGTGGCACGACCATGTCACGTCTCCGAGTCCCACCCAACCAAACAGACGACATGTAGCCTAGACATGTGTGAACGGCGAGTGTGCCTATATAGACATTAAGCAGGATATGCGGTAAATTTTCACAGCTTCAATAAGTTTTTATAACAGCTGTTGATATGAAATGAATTATTTTCTTCCAATAACTCAAAGCTACTTATAACAAAATTACATGTATTTTTTATCTCATTTTACCATGCCAGCCTATCCTTTCATCATATAAAATCTATAAATTTTAATCCACAAACTGGTCGAAGCTACATGGTCAAAAATTGTAGTTAAACTAATGCAATACAAATTTTTTATCGTCATCTGAGAAAACATATTTGTATTTAGAATTTTACGAAACAATCCAAAATTTTAACAATTTTTTATGCATTAAACCTACTTTTTTATATACAAGTAATTCACCTTCAATGACGGGTTTTCACTCTTGCTTTTGGAAATGATGTCCAACAACCAAACACAAGTACGAAACACAAGTACCTTTCTCGGTTAAATGCACAAACTGGGTACATGATAAACTACGAGACCTATTTAAACTATTTAAAAGATAGTTTCATAACAATCGCTTTTCTTATGCAGAAAAATTATTTTTACTAACGATTTTACCAAATAATCTGAGTGTTTTGAAAGTTTTGAAGACTTAAACTGTCTTTTTTGTACCCATAAAGAATTCACCCTCCAGAACGGGTTCCGCTTGTACTTTGGGAAATAACTTCCAACCACAGATCCAACTACAAACCTTTCTCGTTCAATATAATAGGGCAACCAAATGGGAGTGTCAATTAGAAACGAAACTATAAATCTATGTAACTCGATTTGAAACAGTAACTCTTTTAGTGGAATGCCTTATGTGGAGTACCTTTTACTTTCTCCCCCCTATACCATAGTATATGGAGAAAGTAATTGTTTTCGTCAAAATTTTCGAATTTGAGTTGTTGGTGGATTTATCCGTTTTGGTGCCCCCTGGTTCGAAAAAGTGGTTTTCGGAGTGATGTCTGTGTGTGTGTGTGTGTGTGTGTGTGTGTGTGTGTGTGTGTGTGTGTGTGTGTGTGTGTGTGTGTGTGTGTGTGTGTGTGTGTGTGTGTGTGTGTGTGTGTGTGTGTGTGTGTGTGTGTGTGTGTGTGTGTGTGTGTGTGTGTGTGTGTGTGTGTGTGTGTGTGTGTGTGTGTGTGTGTGTGTGTGTGTGTGTGTGTGTGTGTGTGTGTGTGTGTGTGTGTGTGTGTGTGTGTGTGTGTGTGTGTGTGTGTGTGTGTGTGTGTGTGTGTGTGTGTGTGTGTGTGTGTGTGTGTGTGTGTGTGTGTGTGTGTGTGTGTGTGTGTGTGTGTGTGTGTGGTGTGTGTGTGTGTGTGTGTGTGTGTGTGTGTGTGTCAGGATGTAAACAGAGCTAGAGAATGCCCCAATGGTCCGATTTTGGTGAAATTTGGTATGTAGGTCCAAACCCACAATAATTCCAGGAGTTTTTTTCATTTTTTTGAATTTTTGATTTTTAAGGGTAGTTTACCCCCAAAAACCCTCAAAAAACGTGAAAAATTCAAATTTCTCAAAAACGGCTTTAACGATTTTTATTAAAATTTTGTGGTTTGTTAGGATTAAAATGCTGAATAAAATGACACCACCCACATCTCCGAGAAAATGCGCGTTCAAAAGTTATACAATAAAAAGTGTTTAAAAAATCAATTTTTGAATTTTTAAAATAGTTTTTAATTTGAAATAAATTTGCTTATCATAATTAAATAAAGCTCAAAAAACTAAATAATCCAGTATTTTAAATTATTGCTCTACGTTAAGTGGTTGCGGAGAAAATTCAATTTTTCGTTTAGCGGTAAACGCAGTACGTTGTTAAAGGTCACAGACGCGCGTAGGGTCAAACTCATGCTGCTCAGCTGGTAGCTATCGGACTGAGTCATGAAGACATTAATGTTTGAATCTTTTAACACCTTTTTTTATATTGTTGGGAGAAAGTATGTGTCAGTTAACTGATACCGTTTATTTAGTAAATAAAAGAATCCGATAAACGATAAACGACTACCAGTTCAGTATAAAATTGTTATTAGTTTTTTTTTATGCATCTTTATCTAGGTTATGGTTGGCCCAAACGTGTATACAATCACAATCCCCTGTAGTTAGACTCCCTGCGAATCAAGTGATTGGAATTTTTCCAAAATGTACCATTCTTAAACTATCTATTGTCATTCTTGTCAGAGTTGGTCATTTTATAACTTCCTCGCAGCATAAAATCCCAATGACCTTGGCACATATTCCTGACAAAGACAATGGCATGTGCTTGCGACACGAACATGGGATGTAGATTGATGAGAGACTACTATAATCAACAAACAGCTGCCGACATCCACACCCACTCTCGCAAGTAAGCCCTTCTCTTCGAGCTTCGTTCTTCTCCTAAATAAGTATTGCCTTTTCTTTTTGCTCGTGTGCACCTAACCAGCAATACTACAATTTGGAGAATCACTTTTAAGTTTTAATTATCTGAAAGGAGTCGGATGTCCCTATTTCACCCATGTTAATTTTGTACACTTAAGCTACCCTGCCTTTTGTCAATACCCACAAAACATTAGTAAGATGGTTTTATTATTTTTTTAGCATTCTTATAAGCGCTCTTTTTTATATTAGCAACACAGTTCTTTATAACACCCTTAAAAATGTTATACAAACACTTTAAGTACCGTACTTTTACTTTCTCCCTCTATACCATAGTATATGGAGAAAGTATTGTTTTCGTCAAAATTTTCGAATTTGAGTTGTTGGTGGATTTATCCATTTTGGTTCCCCCTGAGCCCAAAAAAGTGGTTTTCGGAGTGATGTCTGTCTGTGTGTGTGTGTGTGTGTGTGTCAGGATGTAAACAGAGCTAGAGAATGCCCTAATGGTCCGATTTTAATTAAATTTGGTACATAGGTCCAAATCCACGATAATTCCAGGCGTTTTTTTCATTTTTTTGAATTTTTGATTTTTAAGGGTATTTTACCCCCAAAAACCCTCAAAAATCATCAAAAATCAAAATTTCTCAAAAACGGCTCTAACGATTTTGATTAAAATTTTGTGGTTTATTCAGCTTAAAATGGTGAATAAAATGACACCACTTGCATCTCCGGGAAAACTCGCGTTCAAAAGTTATAGAGTAAAAAGGGTTTCAAAAATCAATTTTTTGGATTTTCAAAATAGCTGTTGTCTTGAAATAAATTTTACTTATCACCATTAAATCAAGCTCAAAAACTAAATAATCCAGTATTTTAAATTATTGCTCTACGTCAAGTGGTTGCGGAGAAAATTCAATTTTTCGTTTAGCGGTAAACGCAGTACGTTGTTAAAAGTCACCGACGCGCATATGGTCAAACTCGCGCTGCTCAGCTGGTAGCTATCCGACTGAGTCATCAAGACATTAATGTCTGAAGCTTTTAACACCTTTTTTTATATTCTTGGGAGAAAGTATGTGTCAGTTAACTGATACCGTTTATTTAATTACGATTCGTCACTGCGGTATATCCTAAGCTTTAAAATGACACCTCAATCTTAAAAATCGGTTCAGTAGATCAAGAGAAAAAGGGACGTAACAGACGAAACCCTTATCTATATATTTAAAACACAAAGTTAAAAAACCTTTGGACACTTCGTCTGTGACTTCTACTGGACCGATTTACATGAGGGTTGTACCAAAATAAACGTTTTAGGTTCTATATTAGCAGGTTTTATTTGTATTAAAAAAATATTTACGTTAAATTTGCCAAAAACGAAAAATAAACTTTTCTTATGGAGATTTAACATGGGGAAAAAAGCCAACATTTTCAATCCTTTGGACAGTTCGTCTGAGACTTCTACTGGACCGATTTATATGCGGGTTGTACCAAAATAAACATTTTCGGTTCTATATTAGCAGGTTTTATTCGTATTTCAAAAATATTTACGTTAAATCGGTCAAAAATTAAAAATAAACTTTTCTTATGGAGATTTAACATGGGGGAAAAAGCCAACATTTCCAATCCTTTGGACAGTTCGTCTGAGACTTCCACTGGACCAATTTACACGCAGTTTGTACCAAATAAAACTTAAACCTTTGTATATTAGCAGATTTTATTTACTTTAACGTTATCTTACTTCCTTAAATTAAAAATATTGACATTTTCAAACCTTTACAATTTATTTATTTTACACGCTTTCAATCAGCTGATTATGTAAACACACGAGGTGTTTAGTCTAAATACAGTGGATGAGCAAAAGCTCATGAAGGATTTGGTTTATTATGGCCAGTAGGCCTACCTATAAAAACGTTTACAATTATTATGATGTATTGTCATTTATGAAAAGAAAGTTGCTTAATCATATAATTAACGTTATCTTACTCCCTTAAATTAAAAATGTCGACATTTTCAAACCTTAACAATTTATTTATTTTACACGATTTCAATCAGCTGATTGTAAACACACGAGGTATTTGGTCTAAATACAGAGTGGATGAACAAAAGTTCATGAAGGATGGTTTATTATGGTCAGTACCTAAAAACGTTTACAATTATTATGATGTATTATCCTTTAAATGGAAAGAAAGTTGTTTAATTATGTAAAATAGCTGATTGCTTTAAAATTAAGACTAAATTGTAAAGGTTTAGTTTAAATAAATTGCTCACATTTGTATTAAAAGAAACTGATGTATCGGAAATTCTTTGTGCAATCAATTTGTCGTTTGCAACGTTGTAATGCTTTACATTTACTTCTCTTTACAACAGTATTTGTGGCGCAGTCGGCAGCGTGACTTTCTCCATATCTGACGGCCCGGGTTCCAGACCCATCCTCACAAATATACATTTTTGTAATGTGTCCAATAACGGCGTCTCTAATAAATGTTTTACTGATGGTACCAATATTTATTTTAAGCAAAATAGATACATTACAATATTTATAGGCCTTTTCAAACTCTCAAAAACTTATTTATTAAACTAACAAGTTTACAAATTGATAGTTTAGGCTTGCTTTTTTTTATGTTTTTAACCAATATAACGCTTTGATTTATCTACTTAGGTTTAGGCCTAAGTAAACAATCGATTTTTTATGTTTATAAAATACTAAAGAGTGTCTGTGTTACATAGTAACGGTGGAGCATTATTGTTTTTAAGGAATATGCCTATAGGCCTACTTTGACAAACACTCCAACTAAAATTGTGTAATTTTCTGTGAAATAAATTTGTATTCTTTAAATTTATATAGTTATTGAAACTCGCACACTACAGCATAAATATTGCGATATGAAAGTGGTTATAAATTGTTTCTCTACGTTCTATCCTACCCTAATACACCAATATTTGTTAAAGCCAACCATCATAAGTTACAACACTCTAGGCCTTTCCTAATTCTTGAAAAAAAAACTGTTAAGAACAATTTATCCAATAGGCCTACAAGTGGATATTGGTCTACTTATTGCTAATTAGGTTTGCGCCTACCTAAACAAGCAAATTGACATGTTTATAAAATACTAAAGAGTAGGGCCTATAAGTACAAGGATGCAACATTATTGGTTTTAAGGAATAGGCCTACTTTTCCGACGCACCAACTAAAATCGTAGTATTTTCTGTAACATATATTATTGTTCTTGGTATGGCATTTCAAGTTCAAAGGAAAGAAGTATACATTTTATAGACTACCTTACATGTTTGCACTATTATAGCGTTTCATTTACCACTAAACGAGCTATATCCGTCGAGTATCGACGGGCAACAACTAGTAGAAATAAGAAGATAGATAGATAGATACCTCGTGTGTACAATCAACTGATTGAAAGGTTATAAAATAAATTCATTTTATGGGTTTGGAAATTTCGATTTTCGTACCATAAGGAAGTAAGATAACGTTAAAAAGCAAATAAAACCCTCAACCTCGACCTCGAATGATGATCAGGGGTGTGGGGGCCCCAACTAAAAACTGCATGTAAATTGGTCCAGTGGAAGTCTCAGACAAACGTCCATAGAATTGAAAAAAGTTACTTTATTGCCATGTTAAATCTCCATAAGAAATGTTTATTTTAATTTTCGAACAATTTAACATAAATATTTTTGAGATACAAATAAATCCTGCTAATATGGGACCAAAAGTGTATGTTTTGGTACAACTCCCATGTAAATCGGCCCAGTAGAACTCTCCGACGAACTGCCCAAAGATGTTTTTAACCTTACTGTTTTAAATATAGGTAATTGGCAACTGGAATGGAATAAATGCTGGAAATAAGAAAAAACCTTTTATTATTATCTTTAGTTTTTTGTAAATTCCTAGAGGCCTACTACATTGTGAAACCAAACGCTAGTAAGTATATTATATCAACTATTTATAAAAGTACATATTGTTATATATAACTTTTCACATTCCTATGAAGAAATGGGAAAATTTAAGTTTAATATTATGTCGTCAGGGTTTTCATAAATGTGACCATTCAAACTTATAAATCATATTCATGAATAACCATTATAAAAATTACCCGTAATTTTTTTCGGTCTGTTGGCTAGTAAAAGTATAATAAAACACAATAAAATATTATGCCGCTTGTAGACCAGCGGGAATTGCCCTTGCAGTGGCGTGCCTGCAAATGACCCAATACTCGCCGAACTTATATGTAGCGTACCTTGCCTCACAGACTTGAAGGCGTCAAGAAAATACCGTTTTCATCGTTCTGCGCGAAATCCACCTGTTTTTGTTCTCTCAATAGTATATGCAAAATGTAGGGGTTTTTGACATAGGACCTCAAAAATCAGCTGTGATATTTTTCAAGTCCTGGGACTAAAAAGTTAGCTGTTTGTTAACTAGGAATACGCTCCGATGTCCGTCCCGTACGAGAATTTTTACTCACTTTTTAAGTTATTAGGTGACGCTTTTTATGATTCTTTTTTTTAGGGAGAGGTGAGAAAAATGCATTACGCACACAGGTGGCAAGCCTGTAGTGTGGGGCTCCCCTAAAAAACCAGGAATTGTTTATCACATTACGTCAGGCTGCGCCTAAATTTGGCTAACGCCCGTTGGGGCCACTTCGCGGTCCAGATCGGGTTTCTTTTCCAGGAGGGTTCCCCGGACGAACTGTGATAAACAATCCCAGAGTTGTCCTCATCCTCCAAGATCTTTTGGCAGACCGAGTCCACCGAAAATGCACCAAAAATTTGTGTGGCCTTCAGGCGGGACCCTTCCCAACGGGGGCAGCGGAAGAATGTATGTTCCGCATCGTTGGGAACGCCCGGGCAATAAATGCAGTCCGGTGAACCGGTCTTGCCCATCCGGTTCAGGTACGACCGAAAATAGCCGTGAATTGTCAAGAATTGGCCGCCGTTCCACCCATTGTTGGACGTGCTTAATAAGTCGCGCAGTCCATCGTCCTCGGGTGTCGTGCTCCCAGCTGTGTTGCCACTGCTGGAAGGTTCGGGAGCGCTCTTCTGTTCTTGCCGTGTCCTTGCCAACAATCTCGCCTTGTCTCTGATAAATTGCCTTCCTCTCTCCTGCCAAGAGCTTGACAGGGATAACTCCGGCGACCACCAGGACGGCAGGCTTGGACACTGCCCGGTAGGCGGACACAGCCCGAGCGCCGCTCGAAGTTGAACTCGGGCGAGTCGCAACCTGTACTACTCTTTATCGAGAGCGTCTGCCCACACCTCTGCTCCATAAAGAAGCACGAACTGAACCGCGGACATTAACAGACGTCTTCTGCTGGATCGTGGAACCCCGACATTAGCCATCAGCCTACTAAGGTAAGTGACTACCTTAGCGGCCTTGCCCACCGTACGGAAGATCTGATCCCTCCAGCTTAACTTGGTGTCCACCATAATCCCGAAGTACTTAGCAGCACGAGTTGATTGGACCATCTCCCTTCCCACTCGGAACAGAACGACGGTGTCTATCCTCTTCTTCGTAAGGATAACAATCTCCATCTTACGGAGAGCAAGCGAGAGACCGTGATCGGACATCCATGTGTTGACCACACGCATGACTCGGTTCAACTTAAGTTGGGCCAGCTCAACGTTGCGTGCGACAATGAGAGCTGCCACATCATCGGCGTACCCAACCAAAGTGGTTTCCTCAGGCATCTCCGACCTCAGGAGGCTGTCATAGACAACGTTCCAGAGATCCTGGCCGAGTATTGAATCTTGCGCGGCACCAGAAGTGACTTCCATCGTCCACTTTCTGTCCCTTGTGTCGTAAATAAGGCTTTGAGAGTGGAGATAATCCTCGATGAGTCGCCACAGATATGCAGGAACGCGAAAGGTGTTGCGAAGCGCATCCAACATATCGACCCACCTCGCCGAGTTAAAGGCATTCTTGACATAAGCGTAACAAGAAGCACTACTCAGCGAGGGAAATGGTTGTGGCTCTCGGCTCCCTTCACAGCTCTCCATGGACTTCGGTGATAGCGTCAATCGTTGACCGTCCCTTTCTGAAGCCATACTGACGGGGCATTAGTCCCCGGCAGCTTCCACGGCAGAGTCAGGCGGGAACAGATCAGCTTCTCGAACAGCTTCCCAGCCGTGTCCAATGTGTAGAAAGGCCTGTGGGACGACGACAGCTCGGGATCACCTTTGCCTTTGCTGATCAGTACAAGTCTTGCAGTTTTCCATAGGGAGCCGGAAACACCCCTTCTACCAAACAGGCGTTGTACATTCTGAACAACAAGTCAGCATTAATTGAAAATACTTTCTTTAAAGCCTCGCTTAGGGTTACCATACGTCCTCTTTTCCCCGGACATGTCCTCTTTTTAGAACATAAAAAAACGTCCGGGCGGATTTTTGGGAATCATTCCATTTGTCCGGCTTTTTGGAAGCAGTAAAATGAATAGCTGTTTAAGTTTTTTACCAACCACTAAGAAGATTTTATTATTCCCCCAGATTGTAGGCCTAATCAAATTGTAATTTATATTGTTTAAAATGTCAAATCTATTGTTAAAAGTAATACCACATTTAATTTACTTTTACTCTAATGACACAATTTGTAGGACATTCCTTTTAGTTAGACGTCACTGACAGATTACGCGAAGTGGCCGGGTTGTATTGGGTGAGAAAGTAAGGTTATGTATGTTTTAGCAGATATGTGATCGGCATTCCATTCATACAGGCTTCAGTTTGATTAATACGACCTTTCTTTTTTACATGATTAGTTGTTTGTGTCTGAGAGTAGTCTTTTTAAGTCACTGATTGTGAAAGTGACTGACCTCGTCTTTGAAACTAAATTTCATTTAAGGTGAATCTTGAAAGAACTAATCTCCATGGACGTAATTAAAAAGGTTAAAATTTTTATTTTTCATCCAATTAATATCAATTTACTTGCATATAGCATTAACAATGTAATAAATTAGCCTATGTGCTCTTGACAATTTACACTTTTCTCATTTATGTTTTTTTTTTTTTTGGCAGTTCTTAAAGAAGTATACTGTATAAAATATAACCAACAAAATGGAACCTACTAATTTTTAGGGCTTAAACCATCTTATTATTTTTCCAAATATTAAATTGCATTTAAAAAAATGCACCTTATTTAGTATTTTTCGAGAAAAAGTGTATTATTTTGAAAAAAGTTAAAATAATCTATTAATTTTAATTTTAAACGTTTGTTCCTCGCTCTGTGATATTTATATGGGGGGGGGGGGGCAGAAATTCAGATTTTTATGACTTATTATAATCCAACTCGTGATGAGTACTTGGGTGTCCTCTTTTTCATCCCGGAGGGTATGGTAACCCTAGCCTCGCTGGGAATCCCGTCCGGGTCAGGAGCCTTGTTGCTCTTTAGGGAGAGAACGGAGACTTCCATATCCTCGAATGTGAAGAGTGGAACGTCATCTAACCGTCCAAAGTCAACCGGCGTACATCCTAGGCCTAGCCTACAAATAAATACATGCAAAGAATGATTTTAGCTAAGACCTCAAAACAAGCAAGTAACTTAATAATAATTATGCTTACAATATTAAAGGTAAATAGATTGTAGAGCGAAAAAAACAATACAATTTAAAATCCATGATTGCAAATTAATAAAAATCAAGTAATGTAAGTATTGTAGAATTACGCTTACTTAACACTTAATGCATATTTTGTTACCTGAGACATAGGCTACAATGGCACAACACATTCTAATTAGTTGTTCAATTTAAATCTTTCTCCCAAATAGATATTGCTTGTATCCCATAAATTAGTTAATCGCATAATTCCGTACGACAGCAATTCATTCTACATCAACATGCCTATCTTTTGGTATAATTTATAATTTCAACAAGTAAACATCAGTGTTGATCTATTTAATTTAACAAATAGGTCTGTCAAAATATCAATTAAATTTTATTTAAAAACGTATACTAACATAACGGCGAGCAGATATAAACAAGAAAAGGTTATGTTATTTTCAGCATACACAGCGTCAACTCAGCTGCGATGGGGAAATATAAACTGATCATAGCAACTACATTAGTCAAATCATGTAGCCTCAACAACTAAAGTTCTGTAAAAAATTCCGGAAAATAAGCTTTTTTAATACTTGAAAATAATTGCTCGATTATAGTTTATTACCTAGTTTAAAATACTTCAAATCTAACCTGAGAATTTCATTGAAATAAAATTAGTAATAAAAAAGCCTTTTGGGGGTCTAAAATTCGCCTAAGTGAAATTTAAAGTCGATCGTATAGAATTTTACTCGCCTACGGCTCGATGGGGGCTCCGCCCCCATGCCCCCTCAGGGATTGCCCAGAAATTCGTTAATTGTTGTTTAAGTCACATATAATGAACAGAATACATATAAATATAAGAGTTTGTAAATGAGCAAAATAGCAAAATAAATGAGTTTGTCATTTATTTATAACATAAATTAACTCCCACGTCTGCAGAAATAACCTAAATTTGAACTTATGCAACTAACTCAATCTAAGGAATGAAAATATATTCGCCTACGGCTCGTTTTCAGAGACTCTTTCCCCAAATCCCCACCCTAATTCCCCCGAATTCTATAAAGGTTAATGGAGTTGTGAATAAACTTATTATGTAGGTATTGTATAAGTATTTACTTAAAATTATAAAATACGTATAAATAAATATATAAAAAAAAATTAAATGGATTAACTGCATAAAAAATGTGCAGTAGATCATCGAAAACAATGAAAAATTCCATTAAAACAAAATAATTGGAAATCTTAACAAAGTGGATAAAACTTGCCAAAAACCCCTTTTATTTACAAAAATACTATTCAGTTACTATCCTTCAATTAGTTGTGTTGAAATTCCAGGGAATAACATTACGATCCAGTAAAATTGAACATTCAATGATAAATACATAATGTAATATTGGCATTCATTACAATTCCTTCATTTCAGTTTTTAATGGTGTAAAACTTTTAAATTTACCTAATTTCCTAAAAAATTACTGTCAAGGCAAATAAAAAAACTTCAAGCTTCTAAATACAATAATACAGTAGTTACTAACAAAAGTATGTTAAATAATGGTTAAAATATTAAAATTACCATACACATCAAAGGACGTATGTTTTAGCCGTAGGACCAGGTCAGCAAATAACAATCAAAGTAAAACAATCAGTTGCTTGATATAGCAATTCGTTCCGACTCACAGTCAAAAGAAGAATACGTTATATTGAAAATCATCATGATAATTTTTAAGTTTGATAATTTAATTGATATTGGTACTGTGCAAGATATGTCTATGTGCAAAGTGAAGGTTCTGAGTAAAATACGTCTACATGGGGTAAAATTCCCCGCAAAAATAAATAAACATTTAACTATGTTTAATTTTGTGGACTGGGGGGCAAAAATTCATAGAACCAAACTTGTAGTAACTTGAAAGATGTTCGCGAGGATTGCTTTAGATGTTATAATTTGGCCGCTAGAGTAGAAAAAAATAATGTCATATTTATTTTGGGTAAAAATGTTTGGTCGCTAAATTTTGAAATCAGATAGTTTTCTGGGGCAGGAAATAAAAAAGTTTTTTTTATTTTAAATGAAAATACTGTACTGCCACCCTTTTAAATTAAACATTAACTTAGTACGCACTAAAAGATAAATCAATTTTGTAATCTGCTATTATAGTTAAAATTTTAGTTGAATTGTAAAATTTAAATTAGCATGCTATCAGGTAAAGTCAATGATGTACTTCCTAATGAGTTCGTTAGAAATTAAGTGCCATCCCAAATAAAGAACCAATTTTTGGGAGGACTATCATGCAAATATGATACTGTCTTGCCGGGTGTCCCATACCAACCTTGCACCTCTTTTAAAATTCTACAAAAAAAAAAAAAACAAAAAAACAAATTGTGCCGTTGTAGGTAAACATATTTTGCTCTGTTGATTGACACTGATTTCAATACAGAGGGGACCAGACGTAATTTTGAAGCAACTTTAAAATTTAATATTTTAAACCCTAATCATACTGATTTAGAATAATAAATAGCATGACATTAATTTTTTAACTGGGGAAAATTTAACATATATTATGTCTGAACATTTACATATAAAAGAACTTACCAAACATGTAAATGTCTAAGAACCTCATTTAAAATAATATACCATCATAAAACATCAATTATCACGTGATTTGTTTTACTAAACATTTAAATACATGTTCATTAATCTCCGTCATGTTGTAAATTTAATAAAAAAAATTTGGATCAAACTGACAATTTTTGTTGGAAACGTATTTAAAAGAGTCTAAGACATTTTTGTGCCGAGACATTTTTGCTTAACCTAAAATGCTCAGAGAAGAATGAGGAAAATCTAAATTTCAACCTCCAATATTCAATAAACTGCTAAAATTACGCGTACAAGATCAAATTGTAAAGTTTTCTTAAAAACCGTGTAAAAGTAAAAAAAATTATTTAAAGTGAGGGTTTGTATTTGACATCAGTGACTTCCGGTCTGGAGAGGTAATTTCAGATACACCCTGTACATTGAAATTACTCTCGGTGGATAGATCGCTTTACCTATAAAGGCACAATTGGTTATTGTTATAAAATTTCTTAAAAAGGGTGTTTCGGTAATCCGCGACTTCCAGTATGTTGGCAATTTTCTCAATAATACAGGTCGGTAAGTTTAGTTCTCGCTTGGGAATCACTCTGTAGTAAGTGATATATAGGAGATCTACTTTACCGACATTTGACGAATTTCTGATACCCCGATGAGTGAGTTACACATTCGGGAGTATATAATTTAGATACTCTATGTTCCATATAGTAAAAATTCAATTACATTAATAGAGTCATATACAGGGCGTCCCGGAACTCTCGGGAACCCTTTTGTATATTTGTTCCTGGTTCCTTTGCATCGAGACAAGAAAAAATACTCCCGTCGCAGCAGACCTGCGTACTCAGCGAATTTCCAAAGAATATATTGTTTCACCATCAAAGAACTTTGGCTATATTATATAATTAATAATCTTTACAAGGAAATACATTTAATGGCATTATATTTCTGAATAAATATAATGCCAAATTCTGAGTAAATATAATGAGAAATTATTTATATTTAATAATTTATATATCAATATTTATATTACAATAAATGACTTTTTTAACAGTAATAAAAGTGCATATCCATTCATAGCTTCCATGCAAAAAGGAATGATTAGTTTACAAATAACAAAACATAAACATTCAAAATTTGACAAATATGCAGAAGACAACTGATCAGCTGATAAGGATCAGATACCTTATTATCTCCATCTCACTTGCTCCCACTAGGAGTACGCTCGTACCTCCCGTAAGTGTCTATTCGAAGAAGAAATTTAAAAATTTGCATTAGGGATTGTCACATA